>CM056051.1:446708121-447022488 GCA_029574335.1 Rana kukunoris
GATGTGGCATCGGCATCTTCGGGCCTTATACAGCAGAGCTCAAACTGGAAAATGGAGAAGCAGCAAGAGGAGCCGATCAGGAGCCTTATAAGAAGTTCTCTGTAAGAATTATTTTTGCATTTTTTGCCAGGAACCAGGCAGTCCTATTGCCGTCCCAGTCCTCCATCTCACCTGCTTTATCCTCGGCCACTTGTTAACTGTCACTAAATTAGAAGAAAGGATGTGGGAGTGAGATAGGCCACAGTGGTCTGTGCAGTGATGGTCTTGTCCTTTATATCAGTGTAAGATAATGACATGCTAAGAAGAAGGTGTGGAGCTGTAGCAATTAGGGGAGTGACGTTATCGTGGCTCCAGCCACTTATACAGCTGGAGCCCGCGAACCTGATAAAAACAGGGGGGAGGGGGGGAGGTTGGAAGCCCTGTCAGCATACCATACCGCCGATGCATACCAGCACATTAAGCAATTGTATTACAGGTTTTACTTTTTTTTAAATGCCGCAATTTACTACTGCTTTAAGACAGAACGAAATAACAAGCTTATAAGTTGAATTGGACCTATACTTATAAGGTAGGCAGGTGGCAAAGTACTAGTCTATAGTACTGCCCTTTCCTGCCTTTTCCCCAATACTGACATACCATGTAGTGTCTGCAGTGACAGGGCTTCACTTCCTCATGTAAATTCTGACCCTCTGATGACTTGTAGGGTACTGATCAAGAAGCAGCTAGAGAGATGGAGGAAACAGATCAACAGAATAAATGAAGCAGAAGAAATGAGATCCTTGCACTGCAGGTCGTTGTGTGCAGCTTCCACTCCAGTAAGGAGAACACTGAGCAGAACAGTAATCTAAATCTCCTGAGAATAGCATTTAGAGGCAGCAGTGTCATTGATGCAGATATACAGCTATGAGGCTCAAGGCACAGGGATGCCTAGGCAGGCACCAGAAGACAAGTTACATTTTTCAGGAAACTGCTTAGGTACAACTAGGTACAACTAACATAGCATTTTTTCACTTTTTTGTTTTGGGCCCACTTTAAAATAATAACCATAAATCATTATAGTTTCCCTTTAACCACTCTTATGATTGCTCTATAGGGTGAAGGCATCACAAGTAATAAGTTCCAGCATACATCATTGGAATTGTCTTCGGTGTGCTATTCAGTACAGTCCAGAGCAGCTGAAATGTTCTTTCTTTTTTTTCTCTACAAAACCAAAAGCCTCATGAAACAGCCAAATTTGACATTTTCCTTCTAAGGAATCAACACAAAGGAACATCATTCCACGAGAACTATTGGAACATACTGGCTTTGTTTCTGAAAATACCCTGACAAGATTCCTTTTTTTCATGTCCTCCGCTTTGCCTTATCCAAATGGGAAATGCATGAAATGAAGCAGACGTCGGAGGCTGAATTAATTCTGGTGGAGAGAAAGAAGCAGCATTTTTATTTTAATTATGATTCAGTCAATTAAACGGTTCACACCAGAGAAAAAAGGATTTTTTTTTTCTTCTCTATGACTTAATAATACAGTAACCTACATACAGCTTGGCTTGCTTTGGCTTTTTTCCTGGAAATTCCAGCTCTGAATGCTTCTAATTTTGTAGTAAGGTTACCTTCTCGCTGCGTCCCAGAGATTGCTTTGTTTGATGGATGTGATACAGTATGACTTCATACCACATTAACTTCCAATGTTTTATTCAGCATTGGTCTATTTCAGACTGAAAATACATTATGACCTACAGGATTTCTAAATGATCAAACAGCTCATCAAGTGTTCCCCTGGTAATAAATAAAAAAAATTAAGCCTTTGTCAGGACGTGAAGTTTTGAAGGACAATCGTTGAATAATACCCCTTTTAGACAGTGGTAGAAAGGAATTAAAGAGCTGCCAGCTATCTCCTACAGTCAGTGCTTTCATTTTCTTTATTGACCTAAAACATAGTTGCTAGGAAATAGTGGGACATTATTTGCATAATGTCTACGCATATTTCTTTCTGGTATCTATGTAAAGAGGCCATGGTTGTCTCACAGGCTGGATTTCAAAATATCTCTGCCATTTTTCATCTCCGTAACATTGTTTATTGATGTGACTAGTAGTTTTACCACCTTGATACTGGACACTTTAACACCCTTCCTGCCCAGGCTAATTTTAAGCTTTCAGTGCTGTCACATGATACTTACTTAGTCGTGCAACACTGTACTTATATAATTTTTTTTCACACAAATAGACCTTCCTTTTGATGGCATATAATCACCACAGTTCTTTCTATTTTTTGCCCTATCAATAAAAAGATCGAAAATTTTGAAAAAAGCATGCATTTCTTATTCTTCATATTAATTTTTGACCAACATTTATACTGCTGCATTTCTTTGGTAAAAATAACCAAAATCGGTATAACTTATTTGGTATGTGTGTAAGTTATTGGGGTAAATTTACTAAACCCGGAGCAATCAGAATCTGGTGCAGCTGTGCATGGTAGCCAATCAGCTTCTAAAGTTAGTTTGTTCAATTAAGATTTGGCAATAAAACCTGGACGCTAATTGGTTTATACGCAGAGTTGCACCAGATTTTGCACTTTTCAGTTTTAGTAAATAAACCCCACAGAGTCTACAAAATGGTAACAATAATTGAAAATTAATCACACCTGATGTACTGAAGAAGACCTAACTTCTTGAGGTCCACATCCCAGGACAGTACAAATACCTCCCAAACTACCCCTTTTTGGAAAGTAGATAGTCCAAGGTATTTAATAAGAGTAAGTGGTGTTTTTTTTTAAGTTGTTATTTTTTTATATGAATATTATTATTATACAGGACTTATATAGCGCTAACAGTTTACGCAGCACTTTGCAACTTGAGGGTAGACATTACAAATACAATACACTTTAATACAGTAGGAATCAGAGGACCCTTCTCCTTAGGGCTTACAATCTAAGAGGGAAGGTCAAGAGATACAAGAGGTAATAACTGTGGGGGATGTGCTGATGGAGAAGATAAATGGACTGTTGTTAGGTGGGGGCTTCTCTGAAGAGATGAGTTTTCAGGGATCATCTGAAAGTGGATAAAGTTGGAGAAAATCGGACAGATTGGGGTAGAGCATTCCAGAGGATGGGAGAGGTTCTGAAGAAGTCCTGAAGGTGAGCATGGGATGAGGTGACAAGGGAGTTTGAGAGCAGATCTTGGGAAGTTCAAAGGGAACAATTAGGTTGGTATTTTGAGACTAGGTTTGTAATGTAGCTGGGGACTAGGTTGTCGATGGCTTTGTAAGTTATAGTTGGTATCTTGAATTGAATTAGTTGGCTGAGTGGCAGCCAATGGAGGGAGTGGCAGAGGGGTATAGCAGACGCTGAGTGGTTTGTGAGGTGGATGAGGGTTCATGATGGACTGAAGTGGGAATAGCCTATTTAGAGGTAAGACAATGAGGAGGGAGTTGCAGTAGTCAAGGCGAGAGATGACCAGGGAGTAGATTAGAAGCTTTGTGGTGGCATTAAGAAGTGGCGTATCTTGGAGATGTTGCGGAGGTTGAGGTGTCAAATTTTAGATAGCGATAGGATGTGGGGCCGAAATGTTAGTTCATAGTCCAGCAGTCAGGAATTTATGGCAGAGAAATCTCACAGTGAAAATTAAAATAAAAAGAGATTGCATCGCTCCAGGTCTCAAACTTGCTTCTCAGGTCCTCCACTGCTTCAGATGTCGGTCAATAAAGAGCTCATCCAGCTTAACTAATGTAGCAAGACTAAAGTATAAAACCGCACTCCATCAGCCATCCTATTTGGTTTATTCAATGTAACCAATTTCCAACACAGTCTCCACCCTAAGCCATGCCCCTCCTGATGCATTAGGCTAAGCCCCTTCAGGATGAAACGCATCAGTAGGAGTGTGGCTTAGGGTGCGGACTGTGTTGGAAGTTGAATACATTGAATACATCTATCAGGATGACATTTATGGAGTGAGGGAAATTTCATTATTGAAGCATCTAAAACTTGTAGAAAGCCAGGCTAAACCTATAATGTGCATATCGTTTTTTAATGGACTGAATCTTTAATGAAATGCTTAATTGTCTAATCAACACACTAGCCACCACTAATATATGCACCGTTATAGATGCATCCCAATGTATTCTCTTATTACACTTTCCTGTCTTTGTATGGTCTGTGACCAATGTGCTACTGGTAGTTAATCTACTGATGTGACCACATCAAACATCTCCAAGCAGGAAATGTGAGCTGCAGCTGAAACTCAGGCCAGATATCATCTGTGGATGCCCGCCAGTCTTACAGGCACATGCTCACCGGCTGTGTGGAATCTGGATGAACTTCTGGGTCATTTTGCATATTATCTTTGCAGAACCTAGTGTAGATTTTATAGGTTCTTTCTGAATTGTATTTGTAGTGGGTAATCAAGGATAGTTGCCAGCTGTTGTAATATAATAAAGGATGACACTATAACTCCCAAAAAGTAAAAAGGCTTCCCCAAACCATTAATAAAACCGTATAACTCTGAAACTGTAAAGGCAGAGTAAAAGTACTGTAAAACTTTCAACTAAATATGCAGATATACAATTGATACCAAGATAACACCTTCTCAGGTGGCTACTCATACAACCCCAGTGATGGCAACCTCTGAAGCTTGACTAATGGTTTAATGGCAAGTTTGAAGGGTAGGGGGAAATTTTATGAATATCAGTGCAGGAAGTTAGGTCCATAATGTTAAAGAATGCACATGTAGCTCTGCTTTAAAGGGGTTGTAAAGCTTTGTGTTTTTTCACCTTAATCCATCCTATGCATTAAGGTGAAAAAACACCTTGTGGTCACCAGCCCCCGAGCCCCTGTTTTACTTACCTGAGCCCCGAATCTCCGTGGGCGCGATCCCGCGTTGCTTTCCATTACATCACCTCCAATTTTTTATTCTGTTGTATGATCATTTTCATAACTTTAATAATCTCTTAATTTTCTACTTGCGACTAGCAAGCAAAAAAAGTCAGACTATCTGTCACGCGATTTTTGGATCGTGTGTACAGGGCATTAGGGTTTTATTTACTAAAACTGGATTGTGTATATGGGATTGTATGGTGTTTTCTTCATTTTTTCTGGTTGAACTGGATGGACTTGTGTCTTTTTTCACCCTGATTAACAATGGAGCATGCAAAATCTGCAGCAGCTGTGCACAAAAAACAGCTTCCAGGTTTTTTGTTGAACAAGCTGAGGTTAGAAGCTGATTAGCTACTGACACGGTATAGCCCGTGGGACCCAGAGGCTCTTGAAGGATGTGGGGTACTCCTGTGTCAGCTTCGCCAATGACTCTTGCGTCTAGGGTCATCCATGTAAGGTACTGGCCGCAGTATGATGTACGAATGCCGTTGTTGGGGGAACAACTGAAGCAGGAGTGGACAGCCGAGTTAAGCAGGCTGATCTGGGCAGAGATGCGGTTGGACGAGAGCTACAAGCCTTCCGGTGGTATGTAGCCCAAGAGTGCCAGTGGTCAGTGGATGACAGCCCCACGGAAGGCTATGACTATGATGGCCTGGGATTGTTGTATTGGAGGATGTCCAGTGATCCTGACTTTGGGAGTGATTGGGAGTGGCGCTTGGAGGAAATAATGGAGCACAGAGAGCAAAAATTGAATGTCTTGGAAGGGCACTGGTTACAGGAAGATTTGGAGGTTGGAGCAGGGTAGTGCTCCCGTTGCCTGGGACTACGAGGACATTTTCAGCTGACAACTCTGAAATCCTGGCTGATGAATCGGCAGTGGAAAATATGGAGATTGCCATCCCTAAAGCCAAAGCGGATGATGTGGAGTTCCAGGGAGCCGGGCAGTTGGCCCCTCTCTCCAGCAACAAGCTGAAATGGTAAAGCTTTTACTCCCAACTGAATCACTGGCAGGGGGGCAGGATGCTACTGCCCGCTGCACACAGCTGCACCTTGAGCTGATATCAGGGGATGGGACTGTGGTCTCCACTCACAGCAACCCAGCAGAAGAGCTGGCAACAGAGCAGAGTGTTATGGGCCTCTGCTCTCAACTAACGGAAGAGGGAGTTCCTGTGGTAGTGGATGGGACTTCAGTCTTCACTGACACAACCCCAGAAAATGGTGTGGCTGTGGTGTGGAGGATGTCAGCCTTGCTTTGCAAGCACCGGGGGATTTTTTTACCTACCACAAGTGAATGGGACTTCAGTCTCCACTGGTATATCCCAGGGATGGGGGGCAGTTGGCCCAGATCCCCAACAGCATGATGAACTGAGCCCAGTCACCCTGTCTTCTCTCCAGCGGCTGAAAGGACTCCAGGTAGAAGGGCCAGTCCAGGCCTCTCCCCAGCGGCAGGCATGTTCTCTGAGAGGGGCAGAGTTTGGCTGGGTGAGTAATGCTCTGTTTGGAGCAATTTTTTAATGTGCTGTGGGGATACCAGCATTGGAGGAATGGAACTATGGACAAACTTCGGAATCAACCCGTCTGGGGTCGCCTCCTGTGTTAGTCTTCTGCCGAAAGGGGAGAGATGTAACAGTATGGCCCGTGGGACCCAGAGGCTCTTGAAGGATGTGGGGTACTCCTGTGTCAGCTTCACCAATGACTCTTGTGTCTAGGGTCATCCCATGTCCACTAGGGACATAGGATGACTGAGAAATGATATCTCGGATTACATGAGATGGCACAGTAATGATAATTCATGTATTGCAGGATATCTTGAAATATTACAAGTTGTTCATTCTGAACCCAACAGGTTAATAGGTGAGTGACTCATTCAATGTGGAACATAGACTGTTGAGGTGCTAATTAAGTCTGCTACTGTGGTGATGTGAATTGGAGCTTGGTAGACAGCCTGGCTTCTAAAGACCTTTTAGTTGTGTAGGCTAATGACACTGTATTGTGTGAAAGTCTATTGATGATAATATGTGATGTGACTTAGCACCCTCTAAAGGTCAGATATCTAACTTACGTTTACTAAAGAAATGTGTATTGTGTAGCAGGTGAGAATAGCTTATCACAGAGTCAGAATGTCTTGCTAAGATGTGGATTGAGGGGGACTCGTTAGGAACCATTGTGTGCTGCTGTGGGTGGAGTGTGTCATTGTCCTTTTGATTACTGCAGCATGCTTTTGGTTTCTAACTGTATAAAAGCCTGAGTTTTACCATTAAAAGATCTGTCTGTTTGGAACCAGAGAACAGAGCCATGTCTCGTTATTCTGGGGGAAATCCAATGGGTCCTGTCTGCTGGATTGTGTTGGAAGCTGTCTTGGGTTGGTGGAATGGAATATCGTAAACGGCGTTAACCCCTGACCATTACAGCTATCATGCACAGCTCCACCACAGTCTAAAGGCAGACATACACAGTTCAAAAATCGTATCAAAGAATTTTCGTACGAGTTTGGCACCGTTAGTGGGCTGCAGCAACAGTCGATTTTTGTGCGGCAATCAAATTAGAGGAATCCGACATGTTGGAAATTTTTTCAAAAGCGAACGATTTTCTGATCAATGATGGGAGAATCGTGCAAGAAATGCAATAGAAAAAAATGTGCATGTGCAAGAAAAGAATATTCCCAGAGAAAAACGAATATTCCCGGAGAGAAAAGAATATTCCCGGCAAAATGAAGATTTGGTCGGCCGAATTTCGAAAATCAATGGTGGCATCATCGGATCACAAAAGAACGAACTTTCTGATTTTTGAAAATAAAATTTGTTCGAAATTCGACAGTGTATGGCCTGCTTAAAGCGGAGTTCCACCCAGGAAAACAACATTTGCCCATATAGCCTAAAAAAATTAAATAAAAAAAACGTGAAAAAAAAATACTTACCCGAAATACCTGTTGCTATGCGGAAGTCATTAATCTGCCTCTTCCACACCCCGGTGTCTTTTCTTCTGCTTCTTCTACTTGTGAATGGGGCGCGCTGCTTTCTGGGAACTGTGTGTGTTCTCAAAGAGCAGCCGCCCATTCACAAGCCAGCGTGAGACTCACGCAGGCGCAGTAGGAAATGGGCAGTGAAGCCGTACGGCTTCACTGCCTGTTTCCCCTAGTGTGAATGGCGGCACGGGACCTGGATCGATCGTGGGACCGGCATCGGGGGGGGGCATCA
This sequence comes from Rana kukunoris, assembly GCA_029574335.1. Taxonomy (NCBI): domain Eukaryota; kingdom Metazoa; phylum Chordata; class Amphibia; order Anura; family Ranidae; genus Rana; species Rana kukunoris. The sequence continues at coordinate 446,716,186 of CM056051.1, forward strand.
GCGCGGGCAAGTAGGACAAGGTAAGTGTCCTTATTAAAAGTCAGCAGCTACACTGCTAGTAGCTGCTGACTTTAAAAAAAAAATTGCGGGTGGAATCCCTCTTTAAGTGTTCCAGGTTTAGTAAATCTCCCCCACAGTGTTCCTATTTGAGAGAAGTACACACTATAGAAGGATATGCTTTTATCATATTTCATGTATTTGAGATTTACAACCACTTATAAAGATGGTACCAGGAATAGCTGGTGTGGTAAGTTTGGTCTCATCTGTTAAGCTGTATAGACATGTGCAGACTGGAATATTTCGTTTCGTTTTTTCGTTTTTGTCCAGAAAATAAATTTATCTAGTTACTCCCGAAAATCGTTTTGATTTATTTCGTTTTCGTCGGGAAAGTTTTCGTCCGAAAACAAAGATTTTCGATGACTTTGTCGAATTAAACGACGGAAATTCGACAAAGCATCGAAAATCGTCATTCTGAATACAGTGAATATACCTATTCACTGTATTCAGAACGACGATTTTCGATGACTTTGTGAAATTAATTGACGGAAATTCGACAAAGCATCGAAAATTGTCGTTCTGAATACAGTGAATATTCACTGTATTCAGAACGACGATTTTCGATGACTTTGTGAAATTGAACGACGGAAATTCGACAAAGCATCGAAAATCGTCGGATCTTAACGAAAATAAAGCATTTTTTATGTCGGATCTTTCGGTTTTTGTTTCTTGCGCCTTCGTTTTCGTTCGTTAAAACGATAACGAAAATACCCGATTTTCGGACGAAAATGCATTCTAACGAAAACGAATGCACATGTCAGTAACTTTCTGGTTCCGCTGCATCTAAAAAGAAATCCAGAGACTAAGCACATGGCTTTAGAATGGCCTTAATGGTTCTAAAACTCATCTTTCGGACCTTTGTGTACAAGTTCTTCTATTGGCCTCTAGTTGACTACAAAAGTGTGTTTTTAAATTATTAAACTTGCCTAAAAAAACTTCAGTTGGCGCCATGATTCCAGTTGCAGTGTGGGTTGGGCTGTCCATAAATCAAACTAAAATTGACTGCTGCTAAAATGTTGGGCATACATATTTATTTAAAAAAAAATGTAATAACGCTTGTCTCTCCCACAGCCTCCTCTGCCCATTTCCGCGTCTGTGAGCCTTATACAGACAGTAAAGGGCGATATCACTTCGGGTTCCACTGCCCGCGCCTTTCAGACAACAAGTCGTATGTCCTGTGCTGCCACCATAACAACACCGTCTTCAAATACTGCTGCAATGAGACGGAGTTCCACAGCGTCATGCACTTGAACCTCACCCTGGGAGCAGATGGATATATGCACAAGTAAGTGATACAGGACAGGTACACTTTTTTTTTTAAGCACACCATGGTCAAAATAATGTGGACATCCTGCCATATTACTAAGTTCAGGTCTTCCCAGTAAAGGACATTATAGCGTTACAGAATACAAAGACAGCATATATTTTTGCTAAGTCCCAACTCCAGGCTAATATTTATTAATAATGTCCCCGCAAGGTTTTAAAACAAATGAGCAGCTCTGGCTGCAATACTTACCTCCTCTCCGATACTGGCCTCCACAGTAATTCCTTTTGACCACTAGATGTCCTCAGCTTCTTGGGTTGAATGATACCCAGCATCGCTCAACCTGGAAAACTGGGAACACCCTGTGAGAGCAGGAGGTCATAAACCTGCCCTCTGAGGGAATGTCATCACTCGGAGGGGTGGCACGCCTGGGGTGCACTGGGGACAGTCCACCTCTCCCCACTATGCTTGGGCTGCTTATCCATTTAATGCATAATTTTAGAATAAAATGTATATTACCCCAACATTTCATCTTCCTGATATGTGTCTGCTGTACTATGTACTTGTGATAAAAGTATCCTGGTCTCTTTGCATTACTTCCTTTGTGTAAAAAACCTGGTGACCTAACCAGTTCCCCTGCTTTCCTATTGCAAACTGGCCATGTTAGGCATGAGAGTTCATCCATCTCATCAATGTGGTCAGTTTTCTACCTGTTCTGGGAGCACAGCCTGCCTATCATCTAATGGCCAAAACTTGTGCTGACAACCTACCTGCCATACAGCTCTTTACTGGGAAGATCAGTTTATTGCTGTGCCCTCTGCCTCCCGCTGAGATGTCCCCCTGCAATCTCCACCAACACCTCTCTAAGCCCCTTATGCAGCTGAGAACAGGGATTATATGATGATTATGTGTGTGTGTGTTTGTGTGTATATATTTAAACAGTAGTGTGCAAAGGTTTTAAGCAGGTGTGAAAAAATGCTTTAAAGTAAGAATTCTTCCAAAAATATATATTTTAAATGTTTATTTTTTATCGATCTACAAAATACAAGGTGATCGAAATCATTAGGAACACTCTTTAACGTAAAGAACAAGTAGTCATGAAAGTGATGGTTTGACCCCGACAGATCTCAACATCGAGTCTGTCTGGGATTACATGAAGAGAAAGAAGCATTTGAGGTAGAGCTGCACAATTAATTGTTAAAAAATCGTGATTTCGATTCAACCCCCCTGACGATCTCTATTGCAGAGTTTGCCGATTCTTTCATATAACAAGTGGAGAGACTTTATCTGCTCACTCAGCTGTCAAAAGAAAATATCCAGGCAGTCTGACAAGTTTTAAACAGGAATCATTGTAACTAACGCTTCTTTCTTAGATCAAAGGGATACATTTCTATGTGTTAGGCCCCTTTCAGACGTCCGCCTCCGTTCGTCCGTTTTTACAAGTCCGTAAGGGACCTGTAATGGGCCCCTATGGGATCGCGTTCGTTAGCTGATGATGCATCCGCTAACGTCCGCAAAGATCCGCGTCCGTCTGGATCCGGTTTTTCGGACGGAAGAAAACCCTATTTTTCTTCCGTCCGGCGGATCGGATCAGATGAATACGGACTCATGGTCCGTATTCATCCGATTTCCCATAGGGGAGAGCGGAGGAGAGACAGGGCGGTCCCTGCACAGTGTGCGGGGACCGCCCCGTCCGCCGACAGCTGAGCGGGGATCCCCGCTGAGCAGATGGACACACACGGAGCGGACCGAAAAACGGTCCGCTCCGTGTGAAAAGACCCTAAAGAAAAAATCCAGGCAGTCTGCCAAGTTTTTAACAACATGAAACATTGTAACTAAGCTTCCTTCTTAGATCAAAGGGATACACTTCTGTGTGTGAATGCAGAAAGTTTAACCACTTTAAGTCTAAGGCCCCTTTCACACCTGCGGACCGTATGTCCGCTTTTTCATTCATCCGTGTACGGATGAAAAAGGGGCATACATTGGTCCTTATGAGATGAACATCCGCTGACACCCAATCTCGCCCGCTTCTGCATTCTTCCGTCTGCAGATCGGATCGGGTGAACATCGACAGACATGTTGCTCAGACATGCTCATCCGATCCCCCATACCCCCCAGACCGCCGTGTCATCCGCCAGCTTAGTGGGGATCAACGGAGCAATCCCCGCTGATCAAGCGGAGGTTCACGGGGCAGATAATTACTGATCCGCCCGTGTGAAAGGGCCCTAAATCTTTTTCTGACACTTGTCTCTTATGTTAAAATCAATATTTTTTGCTATAAAATCATTAAAACTATAAAAACTATATAAAAACATTATATATATTTTAGCAGAGACCCTAGAGAATAAAATGGCAATTGCTGCAATAATTTATGTCACACTGTATTTGCCCAGCAGTCTTTCAAACGCATTTTTTTTGGAAAAAAATACATGTCAATGAATAATAATAAAGAAAGAAACAGTAAAGTTAGCCCATTTTTTGTTTTTGTTTTAATGTGAAAGATGATGTTACTGTGCGAGAATCGTGACAGAATCGTGATCTATCTTCTATGCAAAAAAATTGTGATTCTCATTTTAGCCAGAATCGTGCAGCTCTAATTTGAGGTAGCCTATCCACATAAGATCTGTGGTTTGTTCTCCAAGATGTTTGGAACAACCTATCTGCAGAGTTCTATCAAAAACTGTGTACCTAGAAGAATTGATGATGTTTTAGGCTCCATTTACACCTAGGCATTTTTACGCCTGAAGCTCGACGCCGCAGCAGCCCCTAATACGCTGGAGGGGTGATTTTACATTGCCCTCTATGGAGATAGTTCCCATCTCCACGCCTAAACACCGTACGCCTGAAGCTCAAAACAAGTCCCGGACCCTTTTTTTCAGGCGGCTTCGGCTTTCGGCCTAGGAGATGTGGACCTGGGGGTTAAATGGGGGTTAAAATCGCGACATTTTGTCGCCGCAAATCACGGTACAAAATGCCGCAATTTGTCGCCGCAATTCACGGGACAAAACGCAGCGATTAGGTGTGAATGCAGCCTTAAAGTCAAAGGGTGGTCACACCAAATAGTGATTTGATTTGAATTGTTCATCTGTTTATTTACTTTCCTTAGGTAATTGATTAAAAATAAACTATTAACACGTTTATTTCTGAAAGTATACCTTATTTACAGCATTCTTTTTTTACACCTGCTTAAAACTTTTGCACAGTAGTGTGTGTATATATATATATATATATATATATATATATATATATACTGTATATATATATATATATATATATATATATATATATATATATACACACACACATACAAATGTTTTCCTTTTGCATTTCTATTTAAAGCCGAATGGGTTATTTTAAGAGGTAAGAGCCGGTTCACACAGGGGCGACTCGTCAGGCGACTTAGCCACTTGACAAGTCGTGCTCTGCTCTGTACTATGGAACCGTTATAATAGGATCGACTCAAGTCTCTCCAACTTAGAAAAAGGTTCCTTTACAACTTTGGGATGACTTCAGAGCGACTTGCATTGACTTCAATACAGAAGTTATTTTGCAAGTCGCCTCTGAAGTCATGTGCAGATCGCCGTGCTGAGTCACTCGGCAAGTCGTGCTGCCCCTGTGTGAACCAGCTCTAATGCCGCGTACACACGGTCGTTTTTTGCGATGAAAAAAAACGTCGTTTTTTAAAACGTCATTTAAATTGATCGTGTGTGGCCAAAACGTCGTTTTTTGTCTTAAAAAAAACGACCAAAAAAAAAATCCAACATGCTTGAATTTTTTGTGTCGTTTTTCAAAACGTCGTTTTTTGTTTCACAAAAAGTCACCGTGTGTAGCAAAAACGTCGTTTAAAACGACGTTTTTCAACCCGCGCATGCCCAGAAGCTAGTTATGAAGCGAGCTTCAATGGAAAAGTGTGGTGAACGTAACCTCGTTTTTTGTGAAAAAAACGATGGTGTGTATGCAACATCGTCTTTGAAAGTGACGTTTCAAAAACGTCGTTTTTTACTTCACAAAAAACGTCGTTTTTTTTTCATCGCAAAAAACGACCGTGTGTACGCGGCATTAGGGTACACATAACAATGGGATCACTGGTCATTTGATCTCAGACTGAAATTATAACGTTGGTCATATGCTCATTGACTAAAACTATAGCATTGGGCACTTTATTTTATCCAATGGGGCTTAGGGTTGTTTATTGAAGCCAGAACAGCCACTGAATGTAGTGCAGCCTTATCTTTAAAAGAAGCTGCTGTCATGACCTAATTTTGTAAAAAATACCATTAAAAGTCCAGCTCACTTCTAGTCCATTCACATTGGGGGTTGATTACTAAAGGAAAATCCACATTGCACTACAAGTGCACTTGAAAATGCATTGAAAGTGCATTTGGATGTGCAATAGCTGTAGATCCGAGGGGGAAAATAAAAACCAGCATTTTAGCTAGCACATGATTGGATGATAAAATCAGCAGAGCTTCCCCTCATTTCAGATCTACCCCTCAGATCTACAGCGACTGCACTTCCAAGTGCACTTTGCACTTGTAGTGCAAAGTGGATTTGCCTTCTGTAAATAACCCCAAAGTGTCAACATGTATCTAAACTGAATAACAAAATTGTAATATATTGCAGTTTACCAGTCCTCAAATATGATGACTGCATTTGTTTTCTTGTTTCAGGTTTTGTTTCCTTAATTTTCACCTGGTGATCCTGCCAGGGCCGTCTTAATAGCACCATTGGCCCCCGGGGCAAAGTAATGCTCTGGGGCCCCTACAATGATGACAGTGCAGGTAAACAGACATCAAGTAGCTAGGAGGCAGACTGCCTCCCCTGTGTATCTATCACTCTCAGTTCCATCATGGGGCCCCCAATTATGGGGCAGTGTGGGCTCAAGGACCAGCTGCTTTGGGGATAGTGCAGGAGCCCCCCATGCAGCTGGGGCCCCTGGGCAGTGCACAGGTGTGCCCTCTCATTAAGAAAGCCCTGGATCCTGCCAGTAAAATATTTCCTGTCCTAGGGCAACAATGCACCTTTACTGTATTTATAGAGGAGCAGCATTACCATCCTAGGACAGAAAGAGTGTTACGGCTTCAGAACACCTCCCCCTCTCCCCACCTCTATAACAGCAATTCCAAATTGCACGGCAATCAGTGCAAAACACGCAACATGCGTTTTCACTCTAAATGGTGCCCCAAATGCAGTGCAATTTTACCATGATTTGCAAGAGAAAAAAAATCACGCTGCAATTGCTGCAAAACACAACTTTAAAAATTGCGTGGAGCTTGTCGCCAAAAGAGGAACAGGAGCTTCTTATGGGTGACAAACGTGCACAGGGCAGCCCATTGAAGTGAATAAGCTGCTTTATGCATGACACATGGATTCACATGAAGCTCGCCCACACAAAATCACAAGCACGAGCGTGAGTTCCTGCTATGCAAATTGTGAAAGGGGCCCGTTTGACCATTTTACCCTCCTCCAGAATCCCGAACAAAGTTATTGGCACTGCACTCAGGCAAATGACAGGGTAAACTCTATGTGGGCGTTACAATCTCACACTGGGCTGACATGTCTGCTCTGACAAGGAGAAAATGCAAGTGAATAACAGAACACACAGCTATTACTAAGACAAATAGCTGCACTTATAATACAACTTGGGTGGGGATTTAGATTCTTTCGAATGGTTTACTGATTGTTCTTTTTGAAGGAATCCTTAATATAGATAATAAATCCACTTCAGTTCTTCAGCATCAACAAAATGTGTACAATTTAGGGTGGACATCCTGCCAGGAGGAAGTAGGCACATACGTGTGTTTCTGCTGGCTGTCCCTTTAACAGCAGTATGTCTTGGCTGTATAAGTTCGGAAAGCAGAGCGCCAGAACAGGGCAGAGAAAAAGACATTAAGATGAAAAGGTTATAGATCAAACGACTGCTCTGGCCCATTGTTCTGCATGACAATACTTCTGACAGAAAGTCCCTCAGCTGTGTCTGGATGGCGGCTGCTTCATATGCAGATGAAGGAAGAGTGGTACCTCGCCTGGACGTGCAGCCTCTCATTTCCATTTCAATTCTGGAATCCAATTAATACCATTTATAAATAAATCTATAATCCATCCATTAGGCCATCTCCATGGCAACTGTGCAGAGCCTAAATAACAAGGAAGAATCAGAAGACGGGTCCCCGAGAAGCTGTTTGCTGGGATTCCGCTTTCATCTCCCCGCTAGTAGGAAGTAACCCTTTACAGACTGACTCCAATCTGGGGGATGTTAAAGTGAACCTATAGTTTGCCTATGTAGGGCAGTAATGTGACAAGTCTGCAGGAATACATTTCTGATATATCAATATATACAGAGACAAAACCTTTTTCTTTTCAGGAAAGCTCCCTCTTTAATCATTAAAAAAGTTGTCCTTTGGTTCCAGTTCAGGGATTTTGTCTAGGCAGTAATTAAAGGATAACTAAAACCAAGAACAACATTTTATATATTGCAGCTTGCCAGTACTTATATGCAGTGGCGTATCTAGGGTATGGCAGCCTGAGATGAGCAACTTGAGACCAATTTCTGGCCTTCCGTTCGTGGCGAAGATAGCCGAAAAAGCTGTGGTAGGTCAACTTCAGAGTCACCTAGAGTCCAATAACATTCTGGATGACTACCAGTCGGGATTCCGGCCTGGGCGAGGCACAGAGTCAGCTCTTGTCAACGTCCAGGACGATCTTCTGACGGCTTTAGACCAGGATCACTCGGTGGTTCTAGTGTTACTGGACCTGTCTTCTGCATTCGACACCATTGACCATCAGGTGCTTCTGGATCGATTGGTAACGATTGCCAGACTAGAAGGTCAAGCCTTGGTATGGATGGCCTCCTTTCTCCAGGAGAGGACGCAGCGAGTACAGCTGGGGGGTTTTTCAATCAGCTGACCTCCCCCTCTCCTGTGGAGTTCCACAGGGCTCGGCTTTATCTCCAGTCCTGTTCAACATCTATGTGAGGCCACTGGCTGACCTCATCAGGCATCACAATCTCCAGTTCCATGTCTATGCCGATGACACGCAGCTTTACTTTAAATTCAAACATGGTGAAGTTGCTCCCGAAACCCTGGCCGCTTGCCTTCGGGAGATCGATCAGTGGATGTGTGCCAACTCTCTGAAGTTAAACAATAGTAAGACCGATTGTATTACCTTCAGTGACTTGAGTCTGGCCCCTACACTGCCCCAATGGCCCTCGGAGTTTGGCAGCGTTCCCGAGAGAGCCACCCAGGTCAGGGACTTGGGAGTCATCCTGGACTCCCGGTTGACTCTGATCCCCCAGATAAGCAAGGTGGTAAGCACCTGCCACTTCCATCTTAAACTTCTGAGGGTGTTATTTCGATTCATTGACCACCCCAGCAAAAAAAACGGTTGTCTCTGCCACGATCGCTAGTCGCCTGGACTATTGTAATGCCCTGTATCTAGGACTTCCTAATAACAACCTGCATAGACTCCAGCTTGTCCAAAATGCAGCTGCGCGGCTACTCACGGGGGCTTCCCGAAGAGAGCATATCACCCCCTCTCTTGTCGCCCTGCATTGGCTTCCTATCTCAAAACGGATATTGTTCAAGACTGGTTGTATTATGCACAGGCAGAGGCGGCTCTAGGCTTTATGAGGCCTTAGGCAAAATTTTGACACGAGGCCCCACTCACGCCCATAATGGGTAAAAAATGGCTGCAGAAAGATGCATGGATCTAGCACACAGGTGATCAGCACCACTTCCAGGGCACCCTCCTCACCAATACAACATCTGGGACCCAGCAAGGTGACAACCCCTCTAGCCTTGGGAGAATGGGAAGGGGGTGTCACTGAATAATTCCACATCCACAGAGGAGGGAGGGTGGGGGGATTCCAGCGCAGAGGGAGAAAGTGAAAGGGAGAGAGAGAAAGGAAGAGAGAAAGGGAGGGGGGAGAGAGAGAAAGTGAGGGGGCAGAGAGAGAAAGTGAGGGGGCAGAGAGAGAAAGTGAGGGGGCAGAGAGAGAAAGGGAGGGGGCAGAGAGAGAAAGGGAGGGGGAGAGAGAGAAAGGGAGGGGGAGAGAGAGTGGAGAGAGAGAGGAGAGAGAGGGGAGAGAGAGGGGGAGAGAGAGAGAGAGAGAGAGGAGGAGAGAGAGAGAGAGAGAGGAGGAGAGAGAGAGAGGGGGGAGAGAGAGAGAGAGAGGGGGGGAGAGAGAGAGAGAGAGGGGGAGAGAGAGAGGGGGAGAGAGAGAGGGGTGAGAGAGAGAGAGAGGGGTGAGAGAGAGAGAGAGAGGGGGGTGAGAGAGAGAGAGAGGGGGGTGAGAGGGAGGGGGAGAGAGAGAGAGAGAGAGAGAGAGGGGGGAGAGAGAGAGAGAGAGAGAGAGAGGGGAGAGAGAGAGGGTGTGATGTTTGGTACGGTACCTTCCATGCTAGCGGGATGTTCATGACGGCCAGCAGCAGGCAGGGTCCGTTCTCGTTCTGGGTGGGGACAGTGTCCTGCTCCTTCCAGAGGATCTGTTTTCTGTGAGATGGCGTGGTCCCTGGTCACCTTTACCTTCCACCCGTCCTCGTTTTCCAGCCCCAGTCAGCCCGTCGCCCAGTCCTGGGAGGTCTTTAGAGCTCTTCTCCCTCAAGGACTATAGTTCCTTGCAAGCCTCGCTGCTCAATTTGCCCACCAGGCCCAGACTGGGACAAAATATAGACTGAGCAGCCCCATGATATCGGTCCCTTCCCCGCTCCCCAGCCTAAGAGACCCCCGCAAAAGCCGGAGAAAAAACTAAGTAGGGGGAACCTAGCAAAGCTGTCTTGGGGTGAGGGGGCCAGAAAAGAGACCGCGGGTGAGGCTGAGAGCAGCAAAGGAGGGTGGGGTGAGAGTGTGGGGGGAAAGAGCACTGGGGAAGATGGAGAGCACTGGCGGAAGTGGAGAACCTGGTGGGGGAAGAAAGCAGGGGGGGTGGGGGTGATGGAGAGCATAGGGGCCAGAGAGTACTGGGGGAGGGGCAGACGTGCATAGGGAAGGTGGGGGGTGGAGAGCACTTGGGGGAGCCAGGGAGCACAGGGGGGATTGGGAACGCACTGGGAGGGGGAGCTGGTTAGCATGGTGGGGTGGAGAGCATAGGGGAGCCAGGGAGAAAACTGGGGGCTGGAAAGCACAAGGGGGGGAGCTGAAGAGCACTGTGGAGGCTGGAGAGCTGGAAAGCATGGGGCAAGTTGAAAGCACAGAGGGTGCCAGGGAGCAAGGGGGGGCACAGAGCACCGGGGGGAACTGGACAACACGGGGCAGAGAGCACTGGGGGTGCAGGTAGAACTGGGGGGGTTAGGGAGCACGGGAGGAACCCTGCACACTGTGAATGGCGTGGGAGGAACAGAGCTCTGGGGGGCTGGAGAGCACGGTTGGGGGGAGCCAGGGAGCAAGGGGGTCAGAGAGTATGGGAGGACCAGAGAGCATTGTGGGGGAGCCAGGGAACACAGAGTACTGGGGGGAGGTGGAGAGCAGTGGGGGGATGATGACTAGACAGCAAAGTGGGGGGTGGAGAGCATGGGGGAGCTGGGAGCAGTGGGGAATGGGCTAGAGAGCACAGCGGGGGGAGAGCATGGGGGGATCTGGGAAACAGTGGGGAGACTGGACAGCACAGTGGAGGGGGGTGATGGGGAGCATTGGGGAGACTGGACAGCACAGTGTAGGGGGGGAGCTGGGGAGCAGTGGGGAGACTGGACAGCACAGTGGAGGGGGGGGGTACTGGGGAGACTTGACAGCACAGTGGAGGGGGGGTGCTGGGGAGACTGGACAGCACAGTGGAGGGGGGGTGCTGGGGAGCATTGGGGAGACTGGACAGCACAGTGGAGGGGGGAGCAGTGGGGGGCCTGGACAGCATAGGGGGCTGGGGGTACTGGACAGCACAGTGGGGGAGCCAGGGAGCACAGGAATCAGAGAGCACTGGGGGGAGAACCAGGAAACAGAGGGGGTATGCAGGGAGAATTGGGAGGAACCAGGGAGCCCGGGGTCATTAAAAGAAGTTGGATAGGACAGCTCCGGTGTATGGATGGATCCCAGCTCCTGCTGCATCCTGGCCAACCCCCAGAAAGAACGTGAATACCCGGCCGGTCGTGCCGCCCTCCTGTGTGCCTGGATAGGAGGAGCGGCGGGGACAGCTGCACATGGAGGAATTGATCTTTCTATATTCTGTCTGCAGCCAATGAACGCCCGTAGAAGAAGCGGTCATTCAGCGGCTGCAGAAAGAATATAGAAAGATCAATTCCTCCATGTGCAGCTGTCCCCGCCGCTCCTCCTATCCAGGCACACAGGAGGGCGGCACGACCGGCCGGGTATTCACGTTCTTTCTGGGGGTTGGCCAGGATGCAGCAGGAGCTGGGATCCAGAGGCGGCTCTCTAATTAGGCAAATGAGGCGGCCGCCTAAGGCCTCGCACTCACAGGGGCCTCGCGGTCGCCTCATTTGCATCTGCTCGCGGACCAACAGACAGGACCAGGAGCCATCTGCAAAAGCCGTGCTGAGCTGCTCCTTCAGCCCGCGCCGCTCGCCTGGCATCTCTGCATCTGGCCGGCTGCCCTTTTGACTTTTTGTGCAGGGGAGCTCCGTGGATGGATCCCATACCATCATCTGCTTCAGTCTGGCCGGCCGACCGCCCACCCAGAGAGAACGTGAGTACACGGCCGTGCCGCCCTCCTGTGTGCCTGGATAGGAGGAGCGGAGGGGACAGCTGCACATGGAGGAACCAGGGAGCCCGGGGTCATTAAAAGAAGTTGGATAGGACAGCTCCGGTGTATGGATGGATCCCAGCTCCTGCTGCATCCTGGCCAACCCCCAGAAAGAACGTGAATACCCGGCCGGTCGTGCCGCCCTCCTGTGTGCCTGGATAGGAGGAGCGGCGGGGACAGCTGCACATGGAGGAATTGATCTTTCTATATTCTTTCTGCAGCCGCTGAATGACCGCTTCTTCTACGGGCGTTCATTGGCTGCAGACAGAATATAGAAAGATCAATTCCTCCATGTGCAGCTGTCCCCGCCGCTCCTCCTATCCAGGCACACAGGAGGGCGGCACGACCGGCCGGGTATTCACGTTCTTTCTGGGGGTTGGCCAGGATGCAGCAGGAGCTGGGATCCATCCATACACCGGAGCTGTCCTATCCAACTTCTTTTAATGACCCCGGGCTCCCTGGTTCCTCCCAATTCTCCCTGCATACCCCCTCTGTTTCCTGGTTCTCCCCCCAGTGCTCTCTGATTCCTGTGCTCCCTGGCTCCCCCACTGTGCTGTCCAGTACCCCCAGCCCCCTATGCTGTCCAGGCCCCCCACTGCTCCCCCCTCCACTGTGCTGTCCAGTCTCCCCAATGCTCCCCAGCACCCCCCCTCCACTGTGCTGTCCAGTCTCCCCAGCACCCCCCCTCCACTGTGCTGTCAAGTCTCCCCAGTACCCCCCCCCTCCACTGTGCTGTCCAGTCTCCCCACTGCTCCCCAGCTCCCCCCCTACACTGTGCTGTCCAGTCTCCCCAATGCTCCCCATCACCCCCCTCCACTGTGCTGTCCAGTCTCCCCACTGTTTCCCAGATCCCCCCATGCTCTCCCCCCGCTGTGCTCTCTAGCCCATTCCCCACTGCTCCCAGCTCCCCCATGCTCTCCACCCCCCACTTTGCTGTCTAGTCATCATCCCCCCACTGCTCTCCACCTCCCCCCAGTACTCTGTGTTCCCTGGCTCCCCCACAATGCTCTCTGGTCCTCCCATACTCTCTGACCCCCTTGCTCCCTGGCTCCCCCCAACCGTGCTCTCCAGCCCCCCAGAGCTCTGTTCCTCCCACGCCATTCACAGTGTGCAGGGTTCCTCCCGTGCTCCCTAACCCCCCCAGTTCTACCTGCACCCCCAGTGCTCTCTGCCCCGTGTTGTCCAGTTCCCCCCGGTGCTCTGTGCCCCCCCTTGCTCCCTGGCACCCTCTGTGCTTTCAACTTGCCCCATGCTTTCCAGCTCTCCAGCCTCCACAGTGCTCTTCAGCTCCCCCCCTTGTGCTTTCCAGCCCCCAGTTTTCTCCCTGGCTCCCCCTATGCTCTCCACCCCACCATGCTAACCAGCTCCCCCTCCCAGTGCTTTCCCAATCCCCCCTGTGCTCCCTGGCTCCCCCAAGTGCTCTCCACCCCCCACCTTCCCTATGCACTTCTGCCCCTCCCCCAGTACTCTCTGGCCCCTATGCTCTCCATCACCCCCACCCCCCCTGCTTTCTTCCCCCACCAGGTTCTCCACTTCCGCCAGTGCTCTCCATCTTCCCCAGTGCTCTTTCCCCCCACACTCTCACCCCACCCTCCTTTGCTGCTCTCAGCCTCACCCGCGGTCTCTTTTCTGGCCCCCTCACCCCAAGACAGCTTTGCTAGGTTCCCCCTACTTAGTTTTTTCTCCGGCTTTTGCGGGGGTCTCTTAGGCTGGGGAGCGGGGAAGGGACCGATATCATGGGGCTGCTCAGTCTATATTTTGTCCCAGTCTGGGCCTGGTGGGCAAATTGAGCAGCGAGGCTTGCAAGGAACGATAGTCCTTGAGGGAGAAGAGCTCTAAAGACCTCCCAGGACTGGGCGACGGGCTGACTGGGGCTGGAAAACGAGGACGGGTGGAAGGTAAAGGTGACCAGGGACCACGCCATCTCACAGAAAACAGATCCTCTGGAAGGAGCAGGACACTGTCCCCACCCAGAACGAGAACGGACCCTGCCTGCTGCTGGCCGTCATGAACATCCCGCTAGCATTGAAGGTACCGTACCAAACATCACACCCTCTCTCTCTCCCCTCTCTCTCTCTCTCTCTCTCTCTCTCTCTCTCTCTCTCTCTCTCCCCCTCCCTCTCACCCCCCTCTCTCTCTCTCTCACCCCCCTCTCTCTCTCTCTCTCTCTCTCACCCCTCTCTCTCTCTCTCACCCCTCTCTCTCTCCCCCTCTCTCTCTCCCCCTCTCTCTCTCTCTCTCTCTCTCCCCCCCTCTCTCTCTCTCTCTCCCCCCCTCTCTCTCTCTCTCCTCTCTCTCTCTCTCTCTCTCTCCTCCTCTCTCTCTCTCTCTCTCTCTCCCCCTCTCTCTCCCCTCTCTCTCCTCTCTCTCTCCACTCTCTCTCCCCCTCCCTTTCTCTCTCTCCCCCTCCCTTTCTCTCTCTGCCCCCTCCCTTTCTCTCTCTGCCCCCTCACTTTCTCTCTCTGCCCCCTCACTTTCTCTCTCTGCCCCCTCACTTTCTCTCTCTCCCCCCTCCCTTTCTCTCTTCCTTTCTCTCTCTCCCTTTCACTTTCTCCCTCTGCGCTGGAATCCCCCCACCCTCCCTCCTCTGTGGATGTGGAATTATTCAGTGACACCCCCTTCCCATTCTCCCAAGGCTAGAGGGGTTGTCACCTTGCTGGGTCCCAGATGTTGTATTGGTGAGGAGGGTGCCCTGGAAGTGGTGCTGATCACCTGTGTGCTAGATCCATGCATCTTTCTGCAGCCATTTTTTATCCATTATGGGCGTGAGTGGGGCCTCGTGTCAAAATTTTGCCTAAGGCCTCATAAAGCCTAGAGCCGCCTCTGCTGGGATCCATCCATACACCGGAGCTGTCCTATCCAACTTCTTTTAATGACCCCGGGCTCCCTGGTTCCTCCATGTGCAGCTGTCCCCTCCGCTCCTCCTATCCAGGCACACAGGAGGGCGGCACGGCCGTGTACTCACGTTCTCTCTGGGTGGGCGGTCGGCCGGCCAGACTGAAGCAGATGATGGTATGGGATCCATCCACGGAGCTCCCCTGCACAAAAAGTCAAAAGGGCAGCCGGCCAGATGCAGAGATGCCAGGCGAGCGGCGCGGGCTGAAGGAGCAGCTCAGCACGGCTTTTGCAGATGGCTCCTGGTCCTGTCTGTTGGTCCGCGAGCAGATGCAAATGAGGCGACCGCGAGGCCCCTGTGAGTGCGAGGCCTTAGGCGGCCGCCTCATTTGCCTAATTAGAGAGCCGCCTCTGTGCACAGGGTATTCTATGGTTCGGGTCCAGGCTACCTCCGTGCAAGATTCATCAAATACGTCCCTTCCCGCCCCCTCCGTTCCAGTACCTCCCTGGATTTTATGGTGCCTCGCTTTAGGAAGGCTCGTCGAGGAGGTCGCTCTTTTTCCGTCCAGGGGGCAAAATTTTGGAACAGCATCCCCCTGCCGATTAGACAGGTTAGCAATCTCCTGGCTTTCCGTCGCAAACTTAAAACCCACCTGTTTACCCAAGCCTATGGCTGAATCAGTAGAGGGGTGTCTTGAGTCCTTCTCATGTTATACTAGGTTTCTCCCTTCTTAGTACCCCTTTTAATTGTTGCGGTGCCGACTTTTGTTCTCTGCTATGGGTGATGTGTACTTTTGCGTTTGGCGCTTCGAGGCCCTATGGGTAAGACGGGCGCGATATTAAACACTTTTTAATAATAATAATAATAATAATAATAACAAGGAACTCGACGAGGAAAACGATGTGTTTCGCCCGATGAGTTCCTCAGTCGTGTGTACGAGGCCTACCTTTTTTGCACCTAGCAATGCTGCCAGTAATACACCTTAATATTTTAGGGTGACTGCACTTACTCAACAGAGCAACTGAAGGAGCAGGAGTTACTAGAACAGGGCCACGTAGGAGAGAGAGATGTGGGGAAGCTTTGGGGGGAGTTGTGCACTTTGTACACAGCACACCCCTGAACTCTGCACTCTGTACATATCACACCCCTAAACCCTGCATTCTGTGCATAGCGCACCCCTGAACCCTGCACTGTGTACATGATGCACTTGTGAAATCTGCACTCTGTACACAACGCACCTATTAACTCTGCACTCGGTACACAGCACACTCCTGAACTCTGCACTCTATACATAGCACACGCCTGAACTCTGCACTCTGTATGTAGCACACTCCTGAACTCTGCACTCTGTACATAGCACACGCCTGAACTCTGTATATAGCACACTCCTGAACTCTGCACTCTGTATACAACGCACTCATGAACTCTGCACTCGGTACACTGCACACTCCTGAACTCTGCACTCTGTATATAGCCCACTCCTGAACTCTGTACTCTGTATATAGCCCACTCCTGAATTCTGCACTCTGTACATAGCACACTCCTGAACTCTGCACTCTATACATAGCACACTTCTGAACTATGCACTCTATACATAGCACACGCCTGAACTCCGCACTCTGTACATAGCACACACCTGAACTCTGTATATAGCACACTCCTGAACTCTGCACTCTGTACACAACGCACTCATGAACTCTGCACTCGGTACACTGCACACTCCTGAACTCTGCACTCTGTATATAGCCCACTCCTGAACTTTGCACTCTGTACATAGTACACTCCTGAACTCTGCACTCTATATATAGCACACTCTTGAACTCTGCACTCTATACATAGCACATGCCTGAACTCTGCACTCTATAGATAGCCCACTCCTGAACGCTGCACTCTGTATGTAGCACACCCCTGAACGCTGCACTCTGTACATAGCACACTCTTGAACTCTGCACTCTGTATATAGCACACTCCTGAACACTGCACTCTGTACATAGCACACCCCTGAACTCTGCACTCTGTAAGTAACGCACTCCTGAATTCTGCACCCTGTACGTGGAGCACACCAGATACAACCCTTTGAGGGCAACTGTACTGCTGATAAGGCCTGTGAAGAAATTGAGTTTCACAACATGACTACAGAACATCTCCCCTTCTCCTCTACTCCATAACCACCTCTACTCCAATAGTAGGACGTGTTCTGTAACCTACAGAGAGAACTAACTAAATGCAGCACAGGCAAAGAGCAAAGCAACTTTTCAGTTTATAAGTACTGGCAGGATCGACAGGTATTTCTTGCACTTATCAAACATATTACAAAATGCTTTTAATAGTATATTATAAAGAACGGTGGCGTCTGGTGCTCAATCTCCTGCGCCCACCAGCCAGCTCCCCCCAGCCTACCAACCACATAACCCATACACCCCCCCCCCCCCCTCTGTCGCTTGAGCTCTCGCTCGTTGCCTGCCAGCACCTGCACTTACCCTATCCAGTTGGTGACTTCCCACCCTGAATTTTCTCCCAAGTCCCGGCGGTCACTTCTCCTCCCAGCCAATCAGGAGTTAGGACCCGTGACCAATCGGGTCTTAGGACTCCCGGCCAATCGGTACTCAGGACCCGCTTCCTAATTGGCTCTAATCATGTGCTTCTGAGAAAAATTGTAATCCATGTGTCCGGCACCCTGCATGTAGATTAGGGGGGTGCCCCTGCTCCCCTAATGGACAGGCCTTCACTGATAAAGACTAGTGTGTGCATACACATTAAAGAAGAACCAAAGTTCTCCTGTAACATACTGTGAGCACTGAGCAGGCTTGCTTTTTATTGCAGAAGAGAAATGCAATGGGATTGATTCACTGAAACTAGAGAGTGCAAAATCTGGTGCAGCTGCACATGGTAGCCAATCAGCTTCTAACTTTAGCTTGTTTAATTAAACTTAAAAAAATAATGGAAGATGACTGGTTTCTGTGCAGAGCTGCACCAGATTTTGCACTCTCCTGTTTTAGTAAATCAACCCCAATGTCTCGTCTGCAATAAAATACACTTACCTGCCTGCTCACAACTAACCTCACAATGCAAAGTGAAGCCTTTGGCGGCCACCCCAATCCCTATGTGCTGGAATGGTTAGCTCCTGCACATGTGCAGAAGTGATGTCATCCTGCACTAGCCAATGAAGATGCCTCAAAATCGGCAACGTAAGAAAAGATGCTGGAATGATTGGAAAAGTGAGTATTTGAGTATTTCGGAACACAAGTTATATAAACATAGATCAGAGTCAACATGAGCATTTTCAATCATTATGCATTTCAAGCATGGACAGGTAAATCCCAATATTGCAGGAAGAACTGTATAAATAATGAGCAAATCAAAGACTACTGCAATGTACTTATATAATTAGAGATTTTTTTTTTGTGGGTGGGATAGGGGAGGAGTGGGGAGGGGGAGATAGATAGGGGGGTATAAAGAAAAATGGATGACTAAGTGGCAACCCGATATTTAAATAATATAACCAGCAAGAATTGGAGGGTTATTTAAAGTCTTAAAGGATCACTAAAGGAAAATATTTTTTTTTAGCTAAATAGCTTCCTTTACTTTAATGCAGTGCTGTTTTCATGTTCTCATTGTTCGTTTTTGCTTTGAAGTAGCTGTAATACTCTCCACACTTCCTGGTTGTCTGGCTCCTTATGAAAAAACTCATGGCAGATTTTCACTGTGGTCTAAGCTGTGTGTCTAAAACTCCTCAGAACCAATCAGATTAATTTTAAAAACAAAACACTGCCCTGGATTTGTTTGTTTTTGTTCTGTGTGTCTTCTCTACTTCACAGAAACATGAAACCATTTTAAAAACGAAAGTGAAACTAGAGGCATATTATATGAATGATTTTATCTATTTTTAATCATTTTTGAAAGGAATCAGTTAACTTTTATGTCTCTATACCCTGTAAACAGTCATTTCAGCAAAAAAAATTTTTTTCCTTTAGTGACCCTTTAACAAGGAGGACATAGATCCTAGCCAGCCGTTACGGAAGGATATAGGCAAAGTGGGCGTGGTAAATACGAGAATGGATGAGGAATATAAGTGTATAAATAAGGGGAAATATTGTAACAAATTATTTGTATGCCCCCTTTGTTTTTCTGTTTATCTGGCCTTTCATTTGGAAAATATAAATAAATAGAGGAAAAAAGAAAAAAAAAGAAAAGAGATGAGCAGAAAAAGGGAATGTTACTTAACAATAGTAGTAATACTCTAACTAGGCATAATTTAAGCCTATGAAGTTTTAATTTGATATGTTGTAGGTCTTAATTTCTGATTGTATATATTTTTTCCAGTTTGGACAGATGGCTAGATCCGTTTCTTTGAACTGTAACAAGGGCTTATTCCCTCCCTTGATATTGCTGATATTGTTTGTATGTTTTGTTGTAACTGGAAAATCCTTGAATAAAGAATTATATAAAAAAAAAAAAAAGAGAGATTATAAATAGAAATTATTTTAATAGACTACCTAATAGTAGTCAGTCGCAATCAACTGGACTTCTGTAATGTTGAAGACATTTTGTAGCTTCTCCAGGCCCCTTCTTCGGGTCTAATGAGTTTCATGAAGATAAACCACCATTTATATCCACTCAGGTAGCACCGGCCCCTTAATCTATTCAGTCAAGAGGAGGGTTTATTTACAGGGAGGGTGAGACTTCATGCAAAGCCCTCCTCTTGACTCAAATAGTGATGGAAATTCATGACTTTACCAGGCCATGATTCAATTTAAAGTCCCTAGGGATGGAAATACATGACCTCACCAGGCCATGGATTCCTCAAAGTCCTAAAAAACACCCTCCACTTTCCTAAACTTAATCTATTCACCATATTGTGGAACGACCCGGGTCTAGCTATATGGTGTCAGTCTGTATAGGTGTGAAACCTTTTATTTACATAGCTGAAGGTGTGAATTGTTGTCAAATCACCAGGGTATTTTATGTGGAAGACAGGTGGTGTTGAATGCCTCCACTCTTGTTCAGGGATGGTTGTTATGGTTTGACACAGACGGCCTCTTGCAAACCAGTTGTCCGCTCGGTCCAAAATGTAAACCTCATTATCTTTGAAAGAATGTCCATTTCCTTAACATGTAGGAAAACTGGGAAACTGTTGAGTCCTGGCGTGTAGAATTTACCCTTCTATGTTGGGTCATTTGTTCAGAAATGTTGTCTTTTCAATGGCCAGATCTTTGTTTTCTTCACTACACTACACTGTATATACCAAGTTACTTTGCTTGCCTTCAGGTGCTGGGTTTTTGATATATACAGTAAGCTTCTGTCTCTGTGTATAAATGACCTTCAGAACACAGAGATGTAATGTTTGATATAGACCCTTCCTTCCAAGATTTTGCTACATTCTAGCTACATACTGGATGACTATTAATCCATGAGGTTGATTTACTAAAGGGAAATGGGTTTAATTTAGCTTACTCTGCTGGCTTTCACCATACAATCATGTACAAGCAAAAATTCATCTTTAACATTTTGCTTGCATATGATTGGGTATTATTTACAGAGTAAAGTTTCACCACATGTTCTAAGCTAAGGGAAAATGTCCTTCCAAAGGGAACAGCCCTTAGTAAATCAACCCCACTGTGTTTTATTTCTCTACTTGCTTCAGATTGGGGTGGGATTATGGAACTAGAACAGGGGCTTTCAGACGTCCTATCCTGCTCTTGAAAAATAAACATCTGCCTTGACACATTCCATGGTAACTAAATTAAGGTATCTGGGGTATCTTCCTGCCACTCATTGGAACTGAAGAAGTCGCTTTTGAAAAGCTATGAAATGTCTTCAATATTACAAAACAAGTTCAGAAAAACTTGACTAACTACTGTCCTGACCTGGATTGATAAATGAGAACCTTCACCGATATGTTAATATTCTGATATCATTTCTCACATGACCCTTATCACACTCACAAGCCCATAAATGACCACATATAAAAGGCAGATTTATAGCAGTTGGGGTTCTGAAGAGGAAGTGTAAAAGTTGCTTGGTACTGGCCTCTATTGGTAAGAACCATCCGTGCAATGAGTTTGAGGCCCTGTACTCGCTGGGATCCATATTCTGCTGAGAAGCTCGATCGTGTGTACGTTTTCGCTGAGAAAACTGTCGAGCAAGGCGTCGAGCCAAAATAGAGAGCAGGTTCTCTATTTCCTCGATGGGCCATCGGGACTAATGGCTCGACACCTTTTTCGACAGCCTGGTCGACGAACTCGACGGCCGGCTGAGAACCTTGTCGGGCGGAACGATGAGTTTAGCCCGACGAGGTTCTCGTACGTGTGTACGCGGCCTAAAGCTGGCCATAGAAAGTTTGAATCGAGCCATGTATGGGCAGACTGAATGTACCAAATTGATTGATCAATAAACTTGAGTGCAACCAGTATGTCCAATTTTACATGAGATTATCACTAGTGGCTGTTATAGCAATAATCACTGTGGTTCAGTGTTAATAGGGTAATATAGCGATTTTTTTTCCTGCAACCCGTGCTCCATCTATGCCCAGCCTTACTAGGACATGTCGGCACACATTTTTCAGCGATGGAAGCTTGGCTCTGGCCTATCAGCTGTGAAAACCGTCTCGTATGAAAGACAGATGCTATTTACAAGGAGCAGATGGAGAAGCCACAGGCTGAGAGATGAATACATTCTTGTAGATTGTATTCACCGAGAATGGCTGTTTGTTTTAGCTTTGCGTTTAATTGGCGGTTTTCACATTGACTGTGACCATGACCGACAAAACAAATTACTCTACCAACTTTGCCACTGTAGATGTAAAAACTGTTATATTAAAGCAATTAAAAACAGAACTGACTCCGGCATTTATTGTGACATGTTGTGTTAAAACAAACTTGTAAAACATAAAGCCAGATTTAAATTGCTTTTTAATGTCATCTGTGTGTTTGGGGCGGACGTTGTGGTTTTAAAATATTCTTTTTGGGCTTTAAAATCCATTCATTGGCTTATTCACATCTATGCACTTGCAGTAGTATCTGTCTTTAAGTTTCTTTCAGGAATCCGCTCACTCATTAGCAAGTGATTGCAGCGATGTCAAATGTGTGCTGCCGTCCGTCCCTCCCCCACATACCTCTCTCTACTGGCCCTGTTTTCAGGACTCCATCCTCCCCCCGGCCGCCGAGTTTGTCTACTGTGACTGTCCCTGCCGCTGATGTACACAGTGAGAGGCGTGAGCTGTGCTCTTTCCATCTCAGCTGTGACAGTGCTAAGACTCCTGTTTTGGAGGTGACAGGGTCAAGAAAGAGAACCTGTCACCTCCAATTGCTATCACACAGGAAATTGTTTTCTCCAGTGTGATAGCAATAAAGTTAAGTGAAAAAAATAAATAAATAAATAAATAAATAACTAAGAAATAATAATTAAATTATTGAAATTAAAAAGTAAAGAATAAGAAAAATAATATTAAAGATAATAAGAAAATTATACAAAAATAAAAAAAGTAAACGACAAGCTACAAAATAAAAAAAAAGTGATTAAAAAGTAAAAAAGAAACAAATAATATTTGAACTAACTGTGCCACCCCTGCCATCCGGTTGCCATTCTCTGTTGATTTGGGGGGATGGTTCGGTTGGCGGGGAGGGGGTGCATTTCGGAACCTGGCCTTGGGCGGCTGGGAGAGCAAATCCAGCCCTGACCTTGTGGGTAGGGCCAAATGGCCCTACACATGGGGATACCCCTCACCATGAACATGCTCACCAATGCCCAGGACCAGTTGGAGACTGCAGTCATGTGAAAGTCTCACATTAAAGGGGTTGTAAAGGTCCGTCTTATTTTCTAAATTGGTTGCTTTAAGCTATTGCATTGTTGGTTCACTTACCTTTTCCTTCGATTTCCTTTCTTTTTCTTTGTTTGAATTTCTCACTTCCTGTTTCTCCTCAGTAAGCTTTCCACCATCATCCGAGCGGTGGAAAGTCATTTAGAACAGCTTACTGAACACCTTACTGAGGAGGAACAGGAAGTGAAAAATTCAGACAAAGAAAACAAAGAAAAAAACATTTAGAACTGAAATCGAAAGAAAAGGTTAGTGAACCAACAATGCACTAGCTTAAAGTAACCTATTTAGAAAAGAAAAAACAAACCTTTACAATCCCTTTAACCAATTGTCCACCGCCCCCCGTCAAATGACGGCGGGCAGAGGACTCCATTGTTCTGACAGGACGTCATATGACGTCCTGTCTCTTTAAAGCCACGGGCGGGCGCCCGCACGCGCACCCGCCGCTCTGCTGGGATCCCGGTGCGAGTGCCTGGTGGCAACGATCGCCGCCGGGCACACGCAATTGCCCAGTAACTGAGCGGGGACGTGGAGCTCTGTGTGTAAACACAGAGCTCCACGTCCTGTCAGGGAGAGGAGACCGATGCTGTGTCCCTTGTACATAGGGACACAATCGGTCACCTCACCCAGTCACCCCCCCTCCCCCTACAGTTAGAACACTCATAGGACACACATTTAACCCCTTCCCCACCCCCTAGTGGTTAACCCCTTCACTGCCAGTCACATTTATACAGTAATCAATGCATATTTATAGCATTGTTCACTGTATAAATGTAAATGGTCCCAAAAATGTCACAAAAGTGTCCAAAGTGTCCGCCATAACGTCGCAGTCCCAATAAAAAAATCGCAGATCGCCGCCATTAATAGTAAAAAAAAAAAAATATGCCATAATCTATTCCCTATTTTGTAAACACTATAAATTTGGCGCAAACCAATCGATAAACGCTTATTGCATTTTTTTATTACCAAAAATATGTAGAAGAATACATATCGGCCTAAACTGAGGAAAAAAATATTTTTTTTATATATTTTTGGGGATATTTATTATAGCAAAAAGTAAAAAATATTGCATTTTTTTTCAAAATTAACGCTCTATTTTTGTTTATAGCGCAAAAAATAAAAACCGCAGAGGTGATCAAATACCACCAAAAGAAAGCTCTATTTGTGGGAAAAAAAGGACGCCAATTTTGTTTGGGAGCCACGTCGCACGACCGCACAATTGTCAGTTAAAGCGACGCAGTGCCGGAAGCTTAAATTTCGTCTGGGCAGGAAGGGGGTGTAGGTGCACAGTAGGCAAGTGGTTAAGGCAGTTCCCCAGCTTAGAGATGAGCCTTCACTGTGTGCAGTAATAAAAGTACAGAGTTGCTCTGAAAGTGGTTTTCTCCGTGTCACTACACACTGTGGGCCAGATTCTCAAAGACTTACGCCGGCGTATCTCCACGTACGCCGTCGTAAGTCCGAATCTGCGCCGTTGTATATGCGCGCCTGATTCTCAGAATCAGTTACGCATAAATTCGACCAAGATACGAGTGGCGTAAGTCTCCTACGCCATCATATCTTGGGTGCATATTTACGCTGGCCGCTTGGTGGCGCTTCCGTTGATTTCCGCGTCGAATATGCAAATGAGCTAGATACGTCGATTCTCGAACGTACGTGCGCCCGTCGCAATTAGTTGCGCCGTTTACGTAAGCCATACGCCGGCGTAAAGATAAAGCTGCTCTCTAGCTGGCGCAGTCCATGCAAGGTATGGATGTCGGAACAAGCGTATCTTTTTACGTCGTTTGCGTAAGTTGTACGCGAATAGGGCTGTGCGTAAATTACGTTCACGTCGTAGGCAGTGTGCGACGTATCTTAGGCATTCTATCCGACGCATGCGCACTGGGATACGTCCACGGACGGCGCATGCGCCTTTAGTTCAAAACGTCAATTACGTGGGGTCACGATTATTTTGCATAAAACACGCCCACCTCTTCCCCATTTGAATTGGGCGTGCTTACGCCGACACATTTACGCTACCCCGCCGTAATTTAGGACGCAAGTGCTTTGAGAATACTGCACTTGCGTTCTAAGTTGCGGAGGCGTAGAGTAAATATGATACGCTACGCCCACTCATAGTTACGCCGCCCTACGTGAATCTAGGCCTGTACCTTTATGTATCTTAATTGCATTAGGAGGGACGCTGCTGAACCTGAGTCGTCTTCACCAGTCCAGCATAAGTCTGTTACCTCACTCCCAGTAACAGAATGGGGTCCTGCCATGCACCTAGCGCGGACCTCATGAGCGCCCTTCACTTTTGTACTCCTGTGACCAGGCCTTGGTTCTCCGTAATATGGGTTCAGTTCCAACTGCTACTGGAAACCAACTGCTAGGGAGTGAGCTAGAACATTGCCCACCTCACTACCAGAGGACCTATCACATTTACCAGGTTGCATGACTGGTTGCATTGTAACTTGAAATAATGCTTGGTTACCCCTAGCATCTGTACTGCTCCTTTTGTTAAGAGACCTTTTGTAACAGTAGAACTTAGTACCCCACATGTGCCTTACTGACCCAAGTTCTTTTGATACACCAGCACCAATATGCACCCCTTGAATAACTAACCAGACCAGGCTCAGGAACAGCTAATGCAACTTTACTGAAATGCTTTGTAGTACAGCCTAACATGAGCAGTAATGGCATAATGTCCATATCTACCTCTAGCTGACTGCCAATGCGTACCTCAGAAAGGCAGTAGTAGTCCATTTTGGAGTTCGCCAGGTCTCCAGATACCCCTCATGCCTCAGACAGACTGCAAGGCACAGCAGTCCCTCTTTACTGTAATTACGGCATGTCCTTCCCAATGTGGCCCGTCTGACCAGCCCCGAACCTAGCCTTCCCCATGTTTATACTACTAATGCCGCGTACACACGGTCGTTTTTTGCGATGAAAAAAAACGACGTTTTTTAAAACGTCATTTAAATTGATCGTGTGTGGGCAAAACGTTGTTTTTTGTCTTCAAAAAAACGACCAAAAAAAAATTCCAACATGCTTGAATTTTTTGTGTCGTTTTTCAAAACGTCGTTTTTTGTTTCACAAAAAGTCACTGTGTGTAGCAAAAACGTCGTTCAAAATGACGTTTTTCAACCCGCGCATGCCCAGAAGCTAGTTATGAAGCGAGCTTCAATGGAAAGGAGTGGTGAACGTAACCTCGCTTTTTGTGAAAAAACGATGGTGTGTATGCAAAATTGTCTTTGAAAAGTGACGTTTCAAAAACGTCGTTTTTTACTTCACAGAAAACGTCGTTTTTTTTCATCGCAAAAAACGACCGTGTGTACGCGGCATAAGATGTAGGCTGGATAAAAAAAAAAAAAAAAACAGCAACCATAGCACAACCAATACTTCATACATATAAAAATCAGGCTCACTTCTGCATAGAAACCAATGAACTTTGAGGTTTTATTACCAAAGCTAAATTAAACAAGCTGGGGTTAGAAGCTCATTGGTTTCCATGCAGAAGTGAGCCTGATTTTGTGCTTTTCAGCTTTAGTGAATAAACCCCATTGTGTACTTAAAAGTGGGGTATGCCTGTACAACACATGACATCACTTCCAAATTTTTATTCTGTCCTACGAGAATTTTCGTGACTTTAGTAAACTCATCAGTTTCGATCTGAGATTTGCATGCAAAAAAAGATAGACAATCATTTGTCCGATAATCTCCTTGTGTGTACCAGGCTTAAGTCTGTTGTTTTTCAAAAGAATAAACTCCTTTCCAGATGTACCAATTTACAAGGATGAGACAAACCATTTACCACTCACAGGTGTTGTTACAATGACCAGCTTTTATTTAGTTCTGCAAAAGCTTTATCCCAAATAAAAAAAAAAAAAAAACTGCCAAGCCCCGTACACATGCACATTTTCTGAGTTTTGCCGAGTATACCGTGCGTGTGTTTTAGGCTTCTCGTCAAGAAAACTTCTTAGAATCTAGACGAGAAAAATAGAGAACCTGCTCTCTATTTTCTCGTCAAGAAACCCGAGCGTGTGTATACTTATCTCTCCATGGAAACCTGCGCATGTTCAAAATGACTTTGACGAATGCGCGGTAGCTTCCAAGGCATAGGTAGGGTGAAGCAAGATAGCAGCGACGGCATTGAAGGTGACGAGCACATGCTTGTCGTAGTCGATGACGTCATCGCATTCGTGCCATTCAAAAGAACGGCGGTTCTTTTGAATGGCTTGTGTGTACACTCGGCCGACAAGAGAATCTTGCCAAGAATCTCGTCAGGAAAAACAACGTTTTTTTTTCCTGACGAGATTCTGGGCCGTGTGTACAGGGCTTTACTGTAACTACTTATAAATTGTGAACTGCAGTTCAGTTTACATTTTTTGATGTATTTAAATCTGCTAGTACATGTAATACGTCCCTCCCCCAGGCTGACAAGCAGAATGGGGACACACAAATACAGGAGGTGGGTTACTCGCCAGATCACCAGGTGAAAACAGAGGGAAATTTTTAAAAAAACGAATGCAGCCACCACATCTAATGATTGGTATGCTGCAATATATTACACTTTTGGATTTAGCATTAAAAACGCTTTACAGAGGAGTCTTCAAATTCCTGATGTTCCTGAAAGCGTCACAGCAGTATGTCTCAATGTTATGCATATTATTCACAATCTATACAGCATAGGGAAGCATGCCTCGCGGTCAAATAATTCAACACCAGCATATATTCTGGTGAAGTTTTTTGTTCTCTAGAGTCTTCTAAATACCTTTCCCCTTCTATAAAACCTTCATTTTTTGAGCTATGATAATATGTAATGAGCCTTCTGCAAATTCTACTGTGTAGTGGGAATTGTTATGAGTGAGTGTTTCTTCCTTGTTTTATGACTCAGCTGCACATCTGGGAACCAAATATTTAAAGAGCCAGTCACCAAGACAAAAAAAGGTACTCTATGTAAAAGATCTATTAACATACATGATTTTATCAGGGCAGCCATCACCCTTAGTATGGTAAACTAAGCAAATAAATTCAAATTTACATTGCAATTTGCAAAAAAACTTTATTAAACACCAATTGTAAAGTGTATCCCTAGCTCTAACATTTTGCTTTAGTTATGGTTGAAGTGTGTTTCTGCAGGGTAAAAAGGAGAAGCCAAGTACGTATCCTTAGAGACACTGAGACGGTCCTATGGGGTCTTCCCCATAAACTCATGGAAATAACGTCAACTTTTTGATTTTCTGGGAAAATTTACTCCCAGGCTGCGAGTTTCCACTGACCTGTCCCTGTTTGAGTCCATCTGTGCAGAACCCCTAGAAATTAAGCATCTTCTTTCCCATATGTATAAACGTATACTCGAGACCCAATCCATGAGTACCCTCCGTTTTATCCAAGAATGGGAGAAAGAACTCAATGTCAAATTTTCTGCCTCCCAACTTCTAATGCCCTGTATACACGATCTGATATCTGATGGAATCTAATCCGATGGATTTTTTCATCAGATATCCGATGAAGCTGACTTTCATCGGATATCCGATGAAGCTGACTTTTATCGGTCTTACCTTCACACCATCAGTCAAAAATCCGACCGTGTCCAACGCAGTGATGTAAAACACTACGACGTGCTGAGAAAAATGAAGTTCAATGCTTCCGAGCAATGCATCGACTTGATTCTGAGCATGCGTGGATTTTTCTCCGATGGAGTTCCACACAGACGATCATTTTATTTCTATCGGTTTTTTTATCCATAGGAAAATTTTAAAACATGTTCTATTATTTTTTACCGATGGAAAACAAACCGATGGGCCCCACACACGATCGGTTTGTCCGATGAAAACGGTCCGTTATGAGACTTATGAGACTAACCTGTTTGTAACCCTTAGGAGCCATTAAAGTGAATGTAAACCCTCCATACACCCAGTGAAGTGAACAGCCTCAGATGATACACAGAGATTAACCAAATATCCCTACATAGGTTTTATATGTATATCTGTGGCCTTCACATTTATATACTGTTTAGAAAGTTGAGATTTTCTCTTCCTGGTTAACACAGAGTGTGATGTCTGGGCATACAGCCAAGATAGCTAACATTGCTGATTGGAGGAAAGGCACACACCCCCTCTCATCATAGGGGGAGACTCTCAGAGCTGTGTTGTAATAGGAGCTGCTCTCTGCTACTCTATTTTAGCAACCTCCTTTGACAAAAGATTCAGGCTGCTTTTGTCTAAAAGTAAAAAAAAAATGTCAGGAGTTCTCAGGCTGATAACAGAGGAACCGTTCAGAAGAGAGCTATAAGACTTAGCTAATTTAAAAGAGATAACAAAATACTGCAGATATATGTGCCCAGCTCAGATTTCATGAATCAGGTTTACATCCACTTTAATGCCCATTGTACCTTTCAAAATCAAACCGAAACCACCTTTCCCATTGGCTTTAATGCATTTCCCATAATGGTAAATGATCTCGAAATCGAAATCTCAAACTTTGGATTTTTACAGCTGTCCCTGCAGTTTTTGAAAAAAGGTCACTTTTTTCTTGTGTTTGAAAACTGCCTCTAATTAACATTTCTTTTTTCCCGCAGCAACTACAGTGCCCTGGTTGGCGTCTGGGTGTATGGATTTTTCGTGGTGGTCCTGCTGGTTTTGGATCTGATGTATTATTCTGCAATGAACTATGACATTTGCAAGCTATACCTGGCAAGGTGGGGGATCCAAACCAAATGGATGAGGCAAGGACAGAGGCGGTGGGACAAGACAACACAGGAGCCTTGCCAAGCACAGACTCAGATGCCACATGCTGTACACACATTAAAAGGAGACACTGTTAGCCCAACAATGATGTCCTTTCAGACTTCTACAGCCTGGTAAGACAACTGTTTTCTTTAATGACAGGACCGGACTTGAAATTTGCCCACTCTGGTGCTTTGCCGAAAAGTATATTGTGTGTATGCTGTTATGTTGCAGGATATATTTGCCAATGTGGAACCCTGAACTTCTTCTAACCGCTTTCCTCAGACTCTGAAATTTTTTGCTGTAAATTACAAATCCAGCCAAATTGTGCTTCCTTCTTTTTGATAGATGGTGAAAGGTGAAACCTCTGTGAAGATTTATGTTGCTGGGTTCTTTGAGAGAACCTCTGAATTTAAATGCAATTTTGATATGCAGGGTGGAGTGGGTCCTGTTATGTGTGTAGTGCTTTGACTCTGCTTCAGCACCAGTGTTAATTTTGGCAGCAAATTTTGATTTAGTTTTAGTCTTATTTTTAATGGTCTAGACAAAACAATGTTTTTCTTTTTACGTGATTCTTGTTAAGCCTCCCTTGCATACACACGATCATGAAAAAAAAAATCTAGAGCAAAGCGCGGTCACGTACGACACGTATGACGTATGACAGCTTTTGCTTATTTCGTGTTAATAAAAGTTTGGTGAGAGACGATTCGCGCTTTTCAGTCTTCGTGCTTTTCAGACTGTTACAGCGTGACAAATTTGCTATCTCCATTACGAATGCTAGTTTTACCAGACCGAGCGATCCCGTCTCATAACTTGCTTCTGAGCATGCGTGTTTTTTTCACGTCGTTAAAACCTACACACAACCGTTTTTCACAACCTGAAAAACGACGCCGTGAAAAACGTTGAGAAAAAATATAGCATGTTCTAAATTTTTTATGCCCATTTTTCACGTCATGAAAAATGTTTTGGAGCCTACACATAATCGTTTTTAATGACCATTTTAAAACATGTAATTTTTCACATCATGAAAAACGGTCGTGTGTAGACGGCTTAAGTCTAAGGCGGCGTACACACGACCGAGAAACTCGTTTTCCCCGTTGAGTTCCTAGTTCGGCAGTTAAAAAACTTGTCGAGCCAAATTTTTCCATTGCCCAACGAGGAAATAGAGAACATGCTCTCTTTTTGGCTCGACGAGTTTCCCGACGTCTGTCTTGGCGAAAAGTGTACACACGACCGGTTTTCTCAGCAGAATATGTCTCCCATCGAATTTCTTGCTGAATTCTGCCGAGGAAACCGGTCGTGTGTATGCCGCCTTAGGACTAAAATGGCATTTTAGTTTGAGTCCCATTTTAGTCTTCTGCAATTGTTTTAGTTGTAGTCGGATTTAGTCGACTAAATCTCCAGTACATTTTATTCGACTAAAACTCATTTTAGTTGTCTAACATTTCTCTACAATTTCCAAACTCATTATATACCGCTGGAGTAAAAAATGTAATATGTTATTATTTATGGTATTAAGGTATGAACCTTTTTTTTAATACATTTTGAAGTTAAATTTCAATTTAATTTTAGTCTATTGACTAAAATGGCATTTTAGTTTTTGTCCCATTTTAGCCTTTTGACTAAAATGCCATTTTAGTTTTAGTTGTATTTTAATCCTCTCAATTGTTTTAGCTTTAGTCGTATTTTAGTCGACAAAAATAGTATTAATTTAGTCGACTAAAATGTTTTAGTCGACTAAATTAACACTGTTCAGCACCTGTCTAACAGGTGCTGTGTGTGTTTACGTCCCTGTTCTGCCTCTCATGCCCGCAATCGCTCGTGGCCGGTGGTCATCGCAAAACAAGCTTTGGCAGTGCAACGGGTGTGTGCGCACGCCTGCTATCCCGCTTAAACGCACCAAAGTACAGCTACGACGGTTCGCGGGATCGTGCCTACCTGCTGCAGTATAATGACGGCGGCAGGTCTGCAAGTGGTTAAGGCACTGTAGTTGTTGATATAGCTAAAGGAGGTTTAATCATATTGTAACCTGTGCTAAGCTTTATTTACTTAGCACAGTGAACAGAATCAGCCATAACCAGTGATAATATTTGTCACTGTGTCCTTGCTTGACTTTATCCCACGTGTAAAACATCTTGTCTCTCTCCTCCTTTATTGCAACTGTAGAAACATTAGCATGATGTTTAGTTGACAGACAAAGCTTTCATCTTAATGTATATTGAATCAATTAAATATAATACAGGAGTGGTTATTTCCGAAGGGGTCAAGTTCGCACAGCAAATAAAAAAGAACAGTCAGAATGCAGAGCACTGGTGTATAGACCTCAGGGACATGAACAGGCTTTTATCCTTCTATTTTGTAGCTGGCAGCGATGATAGCTCCACTCAGACTACGGCACAGAGTTACGAGAAGACAGCAGCTATTGTTACTATTGAAGCTTCTTGTTTACTCGTCTGTAATGTGAGGTGTAAAAACATGACCTTGAGTAAATGGGATTCATTGGAAGTACAAGGTTTCCATGTCCCTTTCACTGTTACAATAAAGTTGCAGCATTTTTGATTGCTGAATAATAAAATAAAAATGAAAACTGAACATCAGACAGATATAGAAGTCACAAAATAAAGTGTAAAGAAACCTGGTTATTCTCTGGTGATAAACAGTGATGAATTCAATCTTCTTATGTAAGATGTACCTGTTTATGTGTAGTCTTCTGTCATCCACAGCCTTTCATAGTACAGTAAAACCTTGGTTTGAGAGTAACTTGGTTTAAGATTGTTTTGCAAGAAAAGCAACATTTTTAAATACATTTTGACTTGATATACCCTTACAGACCACTTTTGCCTACAGGTAAGCCTAGATTAAGGTTTACCTGTAGGTGCAAGAAATATCTCCTAAACCTACACGGTTTAGAAGATATTTACACTAGAGACTTGAGCCAATTTCTAAGGCACAGGCGCACTTTGGAAACGGCATTGTGACGTTTCTAAAGAAGGATTGCCATGCTGGTGGCTCTGGTGCGCATGCGCGGGAGTAACGTCATCGCGGCTCCGGCAAATCACAGCGCTGGACCCACGATACCAGGAATTCACTCAAGGAGAGATGGTGGCGACAAAGGAGGGATACGAGGACCGCTGTGGGGGCTTTGATCTCAGGTAAGTAATTCATAATGAGCTAGTATGCTATGTTTTTTTTTAGATTCAATAGGTTTTTATAACATTTTAGGAAAAAGAACAGAATACAGATTATAAAACACAAGATATAAGATACAAAATGTACCAAGGATGTGCATAACAGAGAGCCATAAAACATCCAAATCACTGGTACAACGATTTGTTTACTCTTACATGCTATATAAAAATTATGTTTCACTTAGTAGTAAATACCAAAGATCGCTCTACAATCAAAACTGGTGGAACGATCGTGCCAGTCCTCAGCAAGGTGGCACCCCCCCCCCCCGGACACCCCAACTGGGTACACACTGTGTCTCAGGAGAGGGAGCCCCCACCCGCCCCAGAACCAAAGCCGAATTGCCAGGTTAGTAGGAGGCAAGATCCTTTTTTCGAAAACACTTAGAACGAAGAGGTTTGATCCATGTAAGGTGTAGTACCAGATAAGAAATTCATGATAAACAGAAATATAAGATATAGAAAAATAAAAAATTAAACTAAATAGAAAAAGAGACATTTGCACAGTTTTATACATCACTAGGAGCAAAGATAAAAACCAGGAGGGTGTCACTCAAGGGTATTGTACCAATCATTCCACGGTTTCCACTGCCCGAGTACCAAAGGAAGCCTGCCTTGAGATGTTGCGAACATCATCTCGTAAGTAATATGCGTATTAGTTGTCAAGATTATTTCATTTAGTGTAAGGACAGAAGGGTCTCTCCAATGGAGCATGATCACCAATCTAGCACTTAGTAGAATATGGTTGAGTATTACTCTAGAATCTTTGGGAAATTAAAAATGAGGGTGTCTGTCACGGTTCTCCAGTAAGTCCTTGAGGGTAGAGAGCTTTAGCCGTTCCTACTCTGTCTCCATTGTCCTGTGTCCACTTGTAGCTGTTCTTCTGGCGATGGAATCATCCCACTACTAGCCAACAATTATAATGGTCAGGGGTTAACGCCGTTTACGATATTCCATTCCACCAACCCACGACATGCTTATCGACACTCCACAATCCGGAAGACGAACATGGCCCATATGGATTCCCCAGAAACGAGACACACAGCTCTGTTCTCTGGTTCAAAACGGATAGATACTTTAATGGTAAACTCAGGCTCTTATACAGTTAGAAACCCCAAGGAACAATGACTTAACTCCACCCACAACATGACACAAGGAACTCAATGCACATCTTTTTAGGAGACAGACATTCTGACTCTGGGATAATATACATGAGGCAATTACTAGTCATTTACCCAGACAATGTGACTCCGAGATAAGCTCTTCTCACCTGCTATACAATACACATTTAGCATCAATAGAAATTCACACAATACAGTGTCAATTAGCATCACACAATGAAAGGTTCTTGAGAGCCAGACTAAGGTTCATTTACATGACAGTAGCAAACGACATTAAACACCTTAACAGTCTGTGTTCCCACATTGAATGAATCACTCTTTCTATTGACCGGTTGGGTTTTGAATCAACAACCTGTAATTAGTTCTTCCAGACATTCTTGAATATATTGTGGATTACAGACCCATGTTAAAGATATCCAACATATATCCATTAATTCCTGGCTCAACCTGTGCCCAAAAATGACTCCTGTTACAATAATAATTAATGTGAATCACAATACTGTATCTAAAGTAAATGATAAACAGCTAAGTGGCAATATATAAGCAAAAGACAAACTTTGCTTATTTGTTTTTGGTGTAATATAACACTGTTTAGCTGCTGCTGGTCACCTTTGAATGAGCGCAATATTTTTCTACTACTATTTTTCTTCTACTAAGTGGCAATATAGCATGCATGGCTTATAAATGTGCGATGAAGTGTAATATACAACAAATACATAAACAGTGAAGAACAGTGGTGGCTGGTTGCTCCATTTTTTTGTGGTGGGCAGAGTCAAAAAAACACCTGACCCCCCCCTCCGGTCAGTCAATCAGCCAATTACCCCCTCCCCGAACGCTGACTCTACTGCCCACCAGCCCCACATTTATACCCAATCTAGGTTCCGGGCAGCTTTGGGTCCTTCCTGTGTCTCTTGCTCCTTTGCGGCTTCACCCTGCATCTCCTCCTCCTCTGTGGCTTCACGGCGACTTTACCCTGTGTCTCCTCCTCCTAGGTGGCCAATACGATCACTTCTTCTTTTGGCCAATCAGGTCTTAGGACCCGCTTCCTGATTGGCCCAGAGGAGAATCAGGAAGACAATAGCGAATACTAATTCTCTATTGTCACACAACTTGGTGAGCTCAGGGAACAGTGCTCTGCGCCCCAAGTCCACCCTTTTTTTAAGCCAATTAGAGCCTCAGGTTCTAAAAAAAAAAAATTTGAAATCCATGCTTCCGTCGCCCTGCATGACGATTAGGGGCCGGAGCATGGAATAGGGTGACGCCACCCATATGCACCTTATGGAAGTTCCACCACTGGCGATGAATAAGGAAAATCTATTATTATCCTACCCCAAAAAACAAAAAAGTAATATACAGGTGAAACTCAAAAAAATTGAATATCATTCAAAAGTTTGTTTATTTCACTAATGCAACTTAAAAGGTGAAAATAATATATGAGATAGACTCATCACATGCAAAGCAAGATAGTTCAAGCCGTGATTTGTCATAATTGTGATGATTATGGCTTACAGTTCAGGAAAACCCCAAATCCACAATCTCAGAAAATGTGAATATTGTGAAAAGGTGCAATATTCTAGGCTCAAAGGCCCAGATTCACAGAGAGTTGGGCGCACATTATGCCGCCGTAGCGCAAATGCTGTACGCTACGCCGACGCAGCGCGGTGAGGCAAGCACTGCATTCAGCAAGCTCCCAACGCTGCGTCGGCGTGGTGTAAGTTTTGAAGGCGCAGGCCGGCGTAGGTGGAAGTTGGAGTGGGTATGCAAATGATGGTCCAAACATGGTGCAGTGTTTTACGCTCGGCGTATCACGAACTGCGCATGCGCCGTGATGTAGCCGTGACGCGAACGCATGAAACAGCACCCTTATGTGCATACTCACAACCAAGCCGTGGGTTGCACCTCATCTATGGGGAATAACTTTACGCCGGACGTAAAACTTACACGCACCTCGCGTAGCATGCGCCGGGCGCATGTACGTTCGTGAATCGCCGTATTTCCCTCATTTGCATATTTGAATGCCTAATCAATGGGAGCAGCAACAAGCGTCCAGATGAAAAATGCGCCCACGCTACGCTGGCATATGTAAGCTACGTCGGCGTAGGGTGGCCAGTTTTTAGGCGTAAGTTGGTTTGTGGGTCCGGCCATAGTGTCCTTCTCTAATCAGCTAATTAAGCCTTAACACCTGCAAAAGGTTTCTGAGACTTTAAATGGTCTCTCAGTCTGGTTCAGTAGGAAACACAATCATGGGAAAGACTGTTGACCTGACAGTTGTGCAGAAAACCCTCATTGACACCATCCATAAGGAGGAAAAGCCTCAAAAGGTAATTGCAAAAGAAGTTGGATGTTCCCAAAGTGCTGTATCAAAGCACATTAATAGAAAGTTATGTGGAAGGGAAAAGTGTGGAAGAAAAATGTGCACAATCAGCAGGGATTGCTGCAGCCTGGAGAGGATTGTCAGGAAAAGGCCATTAAAAAGTGTTGGGGACTTTCACAAGGAGTGGACTGAGGCTGGAGTTAGTGCATCAAGAGCCACCACACACAGACGGATCCTGGACATGGGCTTAAAATGTGGTATTCCTCTTGTCAAGCCACTCCTGAACAGCAAACAACGTCAGAAGCGTCTTACCTGGGCTAAAGAAAAGCAGACCTGGTCTGTTGCTCAGTGGTCCAAAGTCCTCTTTTCTGATGAGAGCAATATTTGCATCTCATTTGGAAGCCAAGGAGCCGAGTATGGAGGAAGAATGGAGAGGCACACACTGCAAGATGCTTGAAGTCCAGTGTGAAGTTTCCACAGTCTGTGTTGATTTGGGGAGCCGTGTCATCTGCTGGTGTTGGTCCACAGTGCTTCATTAAGTCCAGGGCCAACGCAGACGTCTACCAGAAGATTTTGGAGCACTTCATTCTTCCTTCCTCAGACGAGCTCTATGGGGATGCTGACTTCATTTTCCAGCAGGACTTGGCACCTGCCCACACTGCCAAAAGCACCAAAACCTGGTTCAATGACCATGGGATTACTGTGCTTGATTGGCCAGCAAACTCGCCTGACCTGAAACCCATAGAGAATCTATGGGGCATTGCCAAGAGAAAAATGAGAGACATGAGACCGAACAATGCAGAAGAGCTGAAGGCCGCTATTGAAGCATCCTGGTCTTCCATAACACCTCAGGAGTGCCACAGGCTGATAGCTTCCATGCCACGCCGCATTGAGGCAGTAATTGCTGCAAAAGGGGCCCAAACCAAGTACTGAGTACATATGCATGCTTCTACTTTTCAGAGGTCCGATATTGTTCTATGTACAATCCTTGTTTTATTGATTGCATATAATATTTACATTTTCTGAGATTGTGGATTTGGGGTTTTCATGAGCTGTAAGCCATAATCACCACAATTATGACAAATCACAGCTTGAACTATCTTGCTTTGCATGTAATGAGTCTATCTCATATATTAGTTTCACCTTTTAAGTTGCATTAGTGAAATAAATGAACTTTTGCACTGTAATCAAATTTTTTGAGTTTCACCTGTATTGCAGGATATCAGTCCAGGTGTGGCTGTCTCCTGTAAAGTATTGCAGCATTAGCACACTGGAATCTAACATAAACATAGCTCCCAACTGTCCCTGATTTCGAGGGACTGTACCTGATTTGGAACAATTTCCCTCTGTCCTTCATTCCTCCTCATCTGTCCCTCATTTTGTTCTGATCTCTATCAATGTATATAAACTGCACTTTTTATCTATCAAAAAGGGGTTTCCAGTGCTAAACCTTTCATCTGGTTTCTAAATTGCTGCATTTGTACATTTCAAAAGCCAAATTATAGGAATAGTATTGGTAAAAAAAGCATTTAAGGGTTTAGCCAATCTTGTTTTTTTGTACAATTCTCCTTTAAGGAGACATGGCAAGGGGCATGCCCTATGCCTGCATACTTTTGCTGATATGTGGCCCTCATTCCCATCTCAAACAGTTGGGAGGTATGACATAAAGACAGATTCAACTCCTAATGCTAACTGTATTTAAAATATGTGTAGTGATCTTTATTAGATTCATAATAGGATTAAACAGTGTTATACATGCCTGGAGTTCAGGATTAAGCTAATTAGGATAACAGGTATAAAAATGAAAAAAGATTAAAGTTTTCTGGTAAAGTTAATCTCATATTTGTGTAAGAAGGGGAAAGCATAAGTTCACTTTAATGGAAGTAAGGAGAGAAAGCCACATACAGCTCCTTGCGAAAGTATTCGGCCCCTTTGAATTTTGTAACCTTTTGCCACATTTCAGGCTTCAAACATAAAGATATAAAACTGTATTTTTTTGTGAAGAATCAACAACAAGTGGGACACAATCATGAAGTGGAATGAAATTTATTGGATAGTTCAAACTTTTTTAACAAATAAAAAACTGAAAAAATTGGGCATGCAAATGTATTCAGCCCCTTTACTTTCAGTGCAGCAAACTCTCTCCAGAAGTCAGTGAGGATCTCTGAATGATCCAATGTTGACCTAAATGACTAATGATGATAAATAGAATCTACCTGTGTGTAATCAAGTCTCTGTATAAATGCACATGCACTGTGATAGTCTCAGAGGTCCATTTAAAGCGCAGAGAGCATCATGAAGAACAAGGAACACACCAGGCAGGTCCGAGATACTGTTGTGGAGAAGTTTAAAGCCGGATTTGGATACAAAAAGATTTCCCAAGCTTTAAACATCCCAAGGAGCACTGTGCAAGCGATAATATTGAAATGGAAGGAGTATCAGACCACTGCAAATCTCCGAAGACCTGGCCGTCCCTCTAAACTTTCAGCTCATACAAGGAGAAGACTGATCAGAGATGCAGCCAAGAGGGCCATGATCACTGTGGATGAACTGCAGAGATCTACAGCTGAGGAGGGAGACTCTGTCCATAGGACAACAATCAGTCGTATACTGCACAAATCTGGCCTTTATGGAAGAGTGGCAGGAAGAAAGCCATCTCTTAAAGATATCCATAAAAAGTGTAATTTAAAGTTTGCCACAAGCCACCTGGGAGACACACCAAACATGTGGAAGAAGGT
Source organism: Rana kukunoris (assembly GCA_029574335.1). Lineage (NCBI taxonomy): Eukaryota > Metazoa > Chordata > Amphibia > Anura > Ranidae > Rana > Rana kukunoris. The sequence goes on from CM056051.1 coordinate 446,754,911, forward strand.
GCTCTGGTCAGATGAAACCAAAATCAAACTTTTTGGCAACAATGCAAAACGTTATGTTTGGTGTAAAAGCAACACAGCTCATCACACTGAACACACCATCCCCCACTGTCAAACATGGTGGTGGCAGCATCATGGTTTGGGCCTGCTTTTCTTCAGCAGGGACAGGGAAGATGGTTAACATTGATGGGAAGATGGATGGAGCCAAATACAGGACCATTCTGAAAGAAAACCTGATGGAGTCTGCAAAAGACCTGAGACTGGGATGGAGATTTGTCTTCCAACAAGACAATGATCCAAAACATAAAGCAAAATCTACAATGGAATGGTTCACAAATAAACATATCCAGGTGTTAGAATGGCCAAGTCAAAGTCCAGACCTGAATCCAATCGAGAATCTGTGGAAAGAACTGAAAACTGCTGTTCACAAACACTCTCCATCCAACCTCACTGAGCTCGAGCTGTTTTGCAAGAAGGAATGGGCAAAAATGTCAGTCTCTCGATGTGTAAAACTGATAGAGACATACCCCAAGCGACTTACAGCTGTAATCGCAGCAAAAGGTGGCGATACAAAATATTAACTTAAGGGGGCTGAATAATTTTGCACGCCCAATTTTTCTGTTTTTTATTTGTTAAAAAAGTTTGAAATATCCAATAAATTTCGTTCCACTTTATGATTGTGTCCCACTTGTTGTTGATTCTTCACAAAAAAATACAGTTTTATATCTTTATGTTTGAAGCCTAAAATGTGGCAAAAGGTCGCAAAGTTCAAGGGGGCCGAATACTTGCAAGGCACTGTACTTTTCATACCCAAATACCTCAGAAAATTTCAATAGTGAAAGACTGATTAATAAAAAAACATCTATAATATAATTCTGGAAGTACTGGGCATTTTGGAAGGCTCCAGGAGGCAAACAGTGCAACACAGGAAAGGTAAGTATCAGTGGGTGTTTCCCATCCAAAAATGTTCAGATGGGGAAAGAGGTAGCTTGCTGCAAGAGTTAAAAAAAGTTAGAAAGAAGACCGGTGTAGAACAGAGGTATGTGCATTGATTGCTATAAACTACAAAAGGTATGTCAATCTGTTCCCTGAAAGACAGGTCAACCACATCTAGAAAAGGTTAGCATTGCAAACTACCATTTTGACATATAAAATACCTCAGAAAATTTCAATAACTGAAAGACCGATTAATAAAAAAAAATGATTTCTCATGCCACATACACACGACCGGTTTTCCCGTCGGATAAAAAAACGATGGTTTTCCGGACGGAATTCCAGCCAAGCTTGTCTTGTGTACACATGGTCAGCCAAATTCCAGCCATCCAAAGCGGGGTGAGGTACAACACGTACGACGGCACTATAAAGGGGAAGTTCAATTCCAACTGTGCCACCCTTTGGGCTGCTTTTGATGATCCTTGTGTTGGTAAAAGTTTGGTGAGAGACGTTTTGCACTTTTCAGCCTCGTGCTTTTCAGTCCGTCACATTGTGACAAATGTGCTATCTCCATTACGAATGCCAGTTTTACCAGAAAGAGCGCTCCCATCTCATAATTGATTCCGAGCATGCACGTTTTTTCCCGTCGGAAAAGCATACAGACGAACGGTTTCCCTGCTACGAGATCCTGCGCTCTTTTTTTCCCCAGCATTTTTACCATCGGAAAAACTGTGATGGAGCATACACACGATCGGAAATTCCCGGCCAAAAGCTCTCATGTGTACGAGGCATAAGGGTAGAGGTCCTCTTGTGATACGGTGTGTCCTTCCACATATCCTGATTGGTAGAATTGGTAGAAATAGATTGATCTAATAGCCACTTCTGTGATTAGTCATCCTTTGGCCTGTCTGGTCAATAGCTGTTGACAATAGGATTGCCATCTATAAATTGGGTATACTATAAAAAGAGTTCTCGTAGGGCTATAATTGGGTAGAAAAACACATTTTCAAATTGTTAAGCTCTCTCTTTGCAATATACTCTCCCTGCTGGGAGGTTTGTCGGTTTTACAAGACGCAGTAGGGCAGACAGTATAATTAGACAGTTACATAAGAGCACATGTTGATTAGCAGAGTCGGGTTTCAGATGACCATTGTGCTTAAAACAGACACAGAGGGTCTGATACTGATAGACTTCCATTAGAACATCAGCCTTTGTGCTTTTATTAAAATCTAAAGACAGGCCCCAAAAATATATTTACTATAAATACAGTATATTGTTTCTTTGTAACGGTAACTCCACATCCTTCTAGTGCCTAGTCATATGTCCCAGTGCTAAGGTCGTTGCAGAGAAATTAGTAACCTCTGACTTAGGCCCAGGTGCATTACTAGGATTGTGAAAGACCTGGGGCACCCTGGAGGAAACAATGATTCAGTGTGCCTAGAGAACTGCAGCGAATACAGGATGTGGTCACCTTGCGCTAACAGTGGGAGGGGCTTAAAGAGGCATGTTTAAATAGAACCTAAGCCTACTTGCACATATGCCACAGTCTTTATGCCGACAAAATATATAACGTATGCAATGCATAACAAAGCATATAGAGTGCAGGGTTTAATAGCACATAATGCACTCAATCCAGAGTTCATGAGTATGTAATGTACAGCATACAGGGGTATGGAGTACGTAACACACAAAATGCAGGGGTCTGTTGTATGTAATGCACAGAGTGCAGAGGTTGAGGGTATGTAGCACACAGCTTGCAGTAGTCAGGAGCAGGGACGGTACAGGGCACAAGGGCAGGAGGGGCCACTGCCCTGGGCGGAGTTTGGAAGGGGACGCAAAACACTAGAGCATCATGCTTTGTCTCAGCATCTGCTTTGCTAACTCTGTCCAAAAGCACCGCTGAGAATGTGCCCTTACCTGCTGGAGGCTTCTCCGGAAAGAACACTCTCCTGAGCACATGTTTTCCTGACAGGCTGGGTGGTTGGATCGGGACAGTGAGAGCTCCAGTACAGGTGGGTAGCGCAGACAGCAATACACTGGATCATCACTGCCCAGTAGACTGTAGACATCAGAGATTTTCTCTCTCCTCGCACAGACTTAAGATAAGGGGAGACAGATAACAGACTGCTTTTCTCCTCCTGTGAGTCCCGACCTGTTCTGCTATCCACACTGTTGAATGCTGTGCTGTAAACCTGTGCTGACCCTTGCAGTGCAGGTTTACTAAAGTGAAAGTAAAATGTTTATGAATAGATTAGAATTATACTGGGACTTTTTAGGCTCTACATAGATTTATTGCACACACACACACTGTATCTTAATGAAAATCATGCATTTAAAAAAAATAGTGTGTATGTGGAATACATCTATGTAGCAACTGAAAATTTCCAGTATATTTCTAACCAAACAGCACGCGATGGGATGCAGCCCAACTCCAGCAAAGTAAAAAAAGTCCACCCTGCAGTGCTGGAGGAAAGCTTGTACTTGCTCCATCCAGCTGCAGTGCTCTCCCCCTCCACCGAAATCCTCAGCATCATCATACCATGCAGGAACAATAACCCTGTATGGTAGAATGAGGCTGGAGTGTGACCACAGCCACTCACAATTCACCCAGGAAGGATCTCCACAGGACCAATCACAGCACTGGGAGAGCCTACTGGAGCAAGGAAAAAGATAAAGATGGGTACACACTAGGGTTGTCCCGATACCGATACTAGTATCGGTACCGATACCGAGCATTTTCCCCTAGTACTTGTACTTGGGGCAAATGCTCCGATGCTTAACCCGATACCTGGGCAGTCAGCGGTAATCAGTGCAGTGGGAGAGTTACAAGCATCGATATCCCTGTATTGGTTTCAAAGTCCAGCTTTCAGCTGCTTTAGTGAAATCAGCGGTGATTGGTGCTTGTAACTCTCCCACACACGATCACCGCTGACTGTCCCCGCATCCTCCTCCAGCCCCCCTCCGTTCTGCTGCTCTGCTGCTGTCCCTCTCCATGCTTCTCCGTGTCCCCCTCCATGCTTCTCCGTGTCCCCCTCCATGCTGCTGTCCCCCTCTCTTCTCCTTCTTGTCCCCCTCTCTTCTCCTTCTTGTCCCCCTCTCTTCTCCTCCTTGTCCCCCTTTCTTCTCTTCCGTGCTGCTGTCCCCCTTTCTTCTCCCCCTCCATGCTGCTCTGTGTCCCCCTCCCTTCTCCGTGTCCCCCTCTGTGCTGCTGTCCTCCTCTCTTCTTTCCATCCATGCTGCTGTCCCCCTCTGTGCTGTTGTCCTCCTTTCTTCTCCACCGTACTGCTGTCCCCCTTTCTTCTGCCCCTCCATGCTGCTGTCCCCCTCCATGCTGCCATCCCCCTCCGTGCTGCCATCCCCCTCCATGCTGCCGTCCCCCTCTGTTCTCCACCTCCTCGTTCTGTCAGGATGGAGAGCAGATTTTGATCACTGACTCTGTCCATTCACATAACTGAAACATCGTAAACTGTGTTTACAATGTTTCAGTTTATACATTTTTACACTGACACTGTGCCCCCCCCCCCCTTAAAAAAAATAAAACATTGTAATAAAATAAAAAAAAGTGTAAAAAAAAATACTGACACATGTGCCACTGTCACATGAGATAAAAAATAAAAGCATCAGTAATCTGTATCGGCGAGTACTGTATCGGGACAACCCTAGTACACACGGATCAAAATTTGTTCAGTTCAGCAGGGACCAGCTGAATTTTGATCTATGTGTGGTCTTGCCTGTTAAAAGCTGCCCCATCAGATCAGCTTCTATAGAATGGGACTGCTGGAACCTTGTTCGACCAGTCAGCTGCAGCGCTGATCACTGAATTCTGACAGAGAAGAGTCCCCACTGTCAGACTACGTCTTGGTAAAGGGGATTTATGCATTCACCTCTGTTGTGTAGATGGATGAATTTTTGGCTTAATTCTGCCCTGGAACGGACCATAAAACGCAAGGACCTCTGTCCAATTTTCTCCATTGCCGTCCCGGAGCTGTGTGAACCGGCTCCATAGAGAGCCTTCCACAATCTCCTGACATGTGACTTGGATGTGGGAAAACCCACATACAATTTGCACTGGTATGATCCCAGGCTTAGTATTTGGCTGAATGAAATTTAACCTATGCATGTGTTCCAGTTTAGGTGGTTTTACCTTAATCCTTAAAGTGGTTGCAAACCCAAAACATTTTTGTAGAGTATAAGAGTATAAGATTTCCTATCATCTGTGCCCAGTCTTGAAACACAGAGTTAATCCAGATCTGAGAAATCCTCTTTTATGTTCAGTGAAAATGAACAGCCTTCCAGATAAAACCCTGCCTAAAGCAAAAGTCAGTTTTCTCTCTTTTTGCTTTGAGTGAGAGGTTATTTACATATCTAGCTAGGACATGTTTATCATATGTTATGTGTTGTTTACAATAACATGAGGTGATATAACATCATAACACATCCTAGTAATATACAATGAACTTTGGATCACCTCTTGTTATGATAAACATGTCCACGCTAGATTTGTAAATAACCTGTTACTGAAAGCAATAACAGAGAAACGGACTTTATAATTTGGCAGGTTTTTATCTGAAATTCTGTTAATTTGCACTGAGCTTTAAAAGAGGATTACTCAGCACTGGATTAACTCTGTGTGGCAAGACTGGTCACAGATGATAGGAAATCTTATACTCTACATTGTGACATTAAAAAAAAAAAAAAAAAATGTTGGGTTTACAACCACTTTAATCATACACACAATGAGAATATTAGACAATTTTGTTTTCCATGCTGGTTTCATATGGAAAACAAATAGGTTACTAAAGTTACAAAAATTCTTATTAGACACAAAACCATAATTTCTGAAGTTCTATTCTAACTACATTAAAATCATTGGTGGGGTGAGTATTACCGCGCTTACCACAAGAGTGGGGGAGGGGAGAGAGAGAGGGGGTACAGCTGCTGCACTGGATGGTGTATCAAGCCAGAAACAAAATAAGGAATAAAGGGGTAGTGCTGCGCTGTGAAGGGGAATGGCATAACGTGCAAAGGAAGTGTGGCAAATCTTTATATATGGAAAATTATACTCTGACTAGTGATCATAAGTAACAATAATAAAGAATGACAGTGGTGTAATCTAACAAGTAAATAACATCAAAATAAACATGCTACAATGCAGCCAAAATGTGAAGTAGTAGAAAGTGACAGTGCAAATATCATATAAAGTAGTAACAAAAGTGTTGATACACGATAGGGTGTACAACGTGCCAAATACAACAAACAGCGGTGATTGTAATGGATAAAATTAAATGTCCATACAGCAGATATCTGTAGACGTAACCACAGGTAAATTAAAAAAAAAAAGTGCTGGTGTAGATGCCAAAGTGTCGTGAAGAAAGGTTGATATCAGGTGTTTTCTTCAAACTAAGTGAGGATGTCCCCTTACCTTACTGCTGTAAGGTAACAGCATAAAAACACAGGTGCACTTTACTGGTCATGTCCGCATATGGTATCATCCGAATGGGCTGTAGTGGGAAGAGTAGATCCCTCTCGGAAATCGCATCCAAACAGTGGCAGTGACTCGCATCCAGGGGGATAAAAAATGCCAATAGTGTAGTATCGTTTAAAAAGGGGGAGGTTTATTCAAACAAAACAATACACTGGGTACTCACATTGTTGTGATAAAAAAAAGGCATATAAAAACAGGGGGCCAGATTCACAGAGAATTAGATTGTCGTAGAGTATCAGAAATACACTACGCCGCCGTTTTTTACCTGGCTCTACGTGGAATCCAGGTAGATTCTGTCCAGTAAACGACGGTGGCGTAGTGTATTTCTCCCGTCGCAATCCATCTGCGCGAGTAGGGGGCGTGAAGCATTTAAAATAGGCGCGTTCCCGCGGCGATCGAACTGTGCATGCTCCGTTCGCAAATTTCCCGCCGTGCATTGCGCGAAAACACGTCGTCACGTCGTAGTAGCGTCGTTTACGTACATTCCTATTCCCGAACGAGTTATGTTAAAAAAAAAAAAAATATTTTCAAATCGACGCGGGAACGACGGCCATACTTTACATGGGTTACGCACTGTTAGACCAGCAAAAAGCTCCTCTAACATTACGTAGCCAAAAAATGACGTAGGCGATTGCGAGGGACACTCGTACCTTCGTGGATCGCCGTAAAAACTAATTTGCATACCCCGATGCATGAAAACGACGCGAACTCCTCCCAGCGGCCGCAAACATATCGCAGCGTAGATCCGAAGGCTTACGAAGACGTAAGCCTCTCGGATCGAAGCCCGAAGACGCCGTATCATGGTTTGAGGATTCAAACTAGTGATACGGCGCGCGAAATTTGAAATTACTCCTGTCTAACACCAGTTAGACAGGCGTAATTGCTCTGTGAATCTGGGCCAGGGAGTTCTGTTATCTTATGCCGCGTACACATGACCGTTTTTCGGGTTCTAAAAAATTACGGGGCAGATTCACAGAGAATTAGATTCTCGTAGAGTATCAGAAATACACTACGCCGCCGTTTTTTACCTGGCTCTACGTGGAATATAGGTAGATTTTGTCCAGTAAACGACGGCGGCGTAGTGTATTTCTCCCGTCGCAATCCATGTGCGCGAGTAGGGGGCGTGAAGCATTTAAAATAGGCGCGTTCCCGCGGCGATCGAACTGCGCATGCTCCGTTCGCAAATTTCCCGCCGTGCATTGCGCGAAAACACGTCGTCACGTCGTAGTAGCGTCGTTTACGTACATTCCTATTCCCGAACGAGTTACGTTAAAAAAAAAATATATATTTTCAAATCGACGCGGGAACGATGGCCATACTTTACATGGGTTACGCACTGTTAGACCAGCAAAAAGCTCCTCTAACATTACGTAGCCAAAAAATGACGTAGGCGATTGCGAGGGACACTCGTACCTTCGTGGATCGCCGTAAAAACTAATTTGCATACCCCGATGCATGAAAACGACGCGAACTCCTCCCAGCGGCCGCAAACATATCGCAGCGTAGATCCGAAGGCTTACGAAGACGTAAGCCTCTCGGATCGAAGCCCGAAGACGCCGTATCATGGTTTGAGGATTCAAACTAGTGATACGGCGCGCAAAATTTGAAATTACTCCTGTCTAACACCAGTTAGACAGGCGTAATTGCTCTGTGAATCTGGGCCTACGTTTTTAAGGGTCTAGAAAAAACTACGTTTTTTTCAACCCGATCATTAAAACGGCCTTGCCTACACACGATCTTGAAAAAAAAATGCTCTAGCAAAGCGTGGTGACGTACAACACGTACAACGGCACTATAAGGGGGAAGTTCCATGCGGATGGCGCCACCCTTTGGGCTGATTTAGCTGATTTTGTGTTAGTAAAAGACGATTCGTGCTTTTCAGTCTGTTACAGCGTGATGAATGTGCTTACTCCATTACGAACTGTAGTTTTACCAGAACGAGTGCTCCCGTCTCATAACTTCTGAGCATGCGTGGGTTTTTCACGTTGTTAAAGCCCATACACGACCATTTTTTACAACCTTAAAAACGACAACGGTAAAAACGTTGTGAACAAATAGAGCATGTTCGAAATTTTTAATGGTCATTTTTTAGATCGTGAAAAATGTTCTGAAGCCCACACACGATCGTTTTTAATGACATTAAAGAAAAACTTAATTTTTTAGAACCCCGAAAAATGGTCGTGTATACGCGGCATTAGAAGAATTTCTTTGTCATTATTTTGTAATATTTTCACTGTCATAAAAAGCTCTTCAAAGCTTTATACTGATTATCAGATTATCAAACAATCGCTCCAAATGCACTTGTTTTCATCCAATGTTGGGCTTACCGGAAGTGGGTTGAAAGATGCTGACCAAACATCTGTCAGATTTAATTGCTGTCTGTGATCCGACTGGGGAGATTCACTTTCCCCATGAATCCTGATGACCATTGTGGCCATGACCAAAAGTTTTATGCTTTACACACTCTATCCAAAACAAAAAGAGATATATAAACTTTTGATTTTATTCTTTGTTAAAATAGTAAAGCAATTTGGCAGTATTGGTCATATCTTGGGGCTGAGTTGTATGGGACTGTTAATTGTTTTTGCTATTATTCTGTATTGTACAGTTCTTTGGCTGGATTTCAATAAATGTCTTCAAAAAAAAAAAAAGCAATTGAAGACATACATGGTGGTTTTGTTTGAGATGGGATCGACAAATTCTATTTACGTGTTATAAAATTGCTGTTGTTTTTCTTTGTTTTCTATTAATTCTTTTAATTAACTGTATTGAAGATGTCAATTTATTTTCCGTTTTTGGCTTCACAAACAACTGAATTCTGATGGTCAATCAAACTTGTAGGTGGTAGATTGCTTATTTTTCTTGGATTATTTGTGATTGTATATGTAACTCCTAGTTAGAGCTGATTTATGATTCAAATCGATTTTTTTTGTAATGGACACCGCGCCGGTCCTGAGGAGCTGTGGGCAGGAGTTTTTAGGCGAGGCTGCGGCGTCCAGCCTCGCGGACTAGGCCAAAGCAGCGGCCTCACGTAAAAACTCCTGCCCGCAGCTCCTCAGGACTGGTGTGGTGTCAGCGCCAGTCCTGGGGGAAAAAAAAACGAACAAATCGATTTTTTGAAAATATGAATCGATTTGACCTACCAACTTGATTTTAAAATTAAATTGATTTTTTTCCCAGCCCTACTCCTAGTGGCTGCAAAGTGGTTAAAATTGACTGAAAATTGCCACATGAATGGCCAACTTAATGCTGGTAATCTTTACGCAATTTCAACCACTTTCATCCAGGTTTTAATTGCAAAGTTATTCAATCGCATCCATGAGACCTACCAGCGATGTGCCTACAGTGGTCTGACACTCCCACCCATTCAGTACTACAACTATGTGCAGCAGCGCTTTGTCTCCTCGGCAGGGGGCATGTCGGACTGTTGTACGGACACCGCTGCTCTCACACAAAGATGAGTGGTCCTTTTCATGAACCCTGCTGCCCATTCCTTGGATTTTTTGGCCAGCACTGGGGAGTGTGTGAATGGCAAGACTTGCCAATGTAAGCTGTTGCCTTACTAGTAAATGCGTATATGTCATTTCTGGCAAAGCTTTAAATGGCTTTACAATTTCTGGCAACTTGTGTCCTTTTTGGGGAAACTTCTCCTCCCTTCCTCTTAGGACAGGAACTGTGACAGAGACAAAAATAAAAACAAATTTTTAGTAGAGGGGGGGGGGGGGGGGGGGTCAGAAATTATTATAATTATTTATGCTGGGAATTCTTGTGCTGGTGACCACGGTTTCCCCAATGTCTTGTCCTGGTGTCACAGTGACAGTAAAGGCGGCCACATATCAAAGAATTTTCGTACCAATTTTGCACCGTGGGCTGCAGCAACAGCCAATTTTCGTGTGGCAATCAAATTTGAGGTATAATTGGAACATCTTTGGTGTGTGATCTTGGTTGGTTACCACCACCCCTGATGGAAAAGAACAAAAGCACGAGGAGTCCCCCGATGTGGGGCTTTAAAGGCAACAGTGATTAGAGTAAGAACAGTATATACAAAAATATATAATTTTATTTGTCAATTACAAAAAAACATAATAAATTTAAATTTAAAAACCATAATGTAGGTATACAAGTTGAAAGTGATCCACCGAGTAAATACAAGGCCCCAAATTTGAGGAATCCGACATGTTGTAAATGTTTTGAAAAACAAACGATTTTTTGATCAATGATGGGAGAATTGTTCGAGAAATGTAATAGAAAAAAAATGCACATTTGCAAGAAAAGAATATTCCCGAAGAGAAAAGAATATTCCCGGCAACATGAAGGTTTTGGTCGGCGGAATTTCGAAAATCAATGGTGGCATCATCGGATCACAAAAAAACAAACTTTCTGACTTTGAAAACAAAATTTGTTCGAAATTTGACCATGTATGGCCTGCTTAAGTAAGGAGAAATCAAAAACAGAAATAAAAATCTGACAGGGACCATAACTCATCTCTGCTCTATCTGAAACAAAAACAAAATCATTTTTTTTTTTTTTTTTTTTTAATCTAAATAAATAGTACTGCAATGTACAAGAAAGAGTGTCTTCCATTAACATGCATTTTACAAAGTATAACTGCAACTTGTAAGTGTGAAGCTAGCCTTAAAGCAGACAATCAGCCCAAACTAACAGGATAAAAAATGAAAAAAATAAAAACATTTAAAAACTAAAATGAAAAAAATAGTTTCCTCTGCAGTACTTTTTTTTATGCCTCTTGATGTCCTTTAGATGGCCAGCATCATCCAACCCATTTACTTTGAGTCCAGGTCATACTATTCCCAATCCCAGCCTGTAACCAGACAGTAAAAGGAGAAGCAGCATGATGATGAACTCATCCCTCAGTCACACTGCTCTACCCTGCTATCAGTATGCTGCTTGTCAGCATATCAATTGATTATCTCCTTGTGCTGCTTCTCCATCCCACACTTCAACCCTGCTGTACAAAACCACTGATATCAGGTCACATTTAGATACTTATACTGTCTGCCTTTAAAAAACAAACAAAAGAAACTTAAAGTGGTTGTATACCCCCAATTTTATCTTTTGCCTATAGGTAGTGGAAATATCTCCAAAATGTGCCGTTTAGGAGATATTTACCTTGTAATGCGCTGATGATGTCATTGGCTCATGCGCTGTGAAAAAACGAACCTCTGTGCTGTTTCTTCCCGAGCCTGTGCCGTGACTGGTGGCTAAAACATACATGTGCAGGAGTGATGTCACGCGGCTCTGGCCAGTTACACAGCTGGAGTCCGCGGGGACAGCGCCGACTTCCTTTGCAGGTAAGTGCCACATAATGGGCTACTAGCCCATTATGCTTTTACTTTGCAGGGTTTGCAGGAAACAAAAGAGGAAGTAAAACCCATCAGGGTTTATTTCCTCTTTAAAAATCAATTATTAAATACAGTTGCATCAATTTGTTTTTTGAAACAAATTGTTCAGCATAAAACTCACAGTATCTTAGGTGATCACTCCTCCCTTTCCCTAACAATCTCTCTGACACTTGTATCATTATTTTCTACTACTATTAGCTTTTTTCCCTTATATGATCTGTGGCCCTTCCCACCACCTTCCCACACCACCCCCCCCCCCCCCATGCTGCCCAATGCCAGTGGCCTCTAGGGATCTCCATACCACACATCCTAGGAGGCATTGCAATACTTCTCTCCTGCCTAGATGACAGCACTTACGTCATCTTTGCAGGGAACAATTACATTTTCGTATGCAGACTGGCACACAGAACATGGCGCCAGTCTCATACCTTCCAACTTTTTGAGATGGGGATGAGGGACACTTATTATTAAAAGTATATAGGCATAGGACACTCCCCCTGTCATGCCCTATAATTTAAAAAAAAGTTGATTAGTTATACCCACAAGTGCTTTTTTACCACTATTATTCCTTTATATTCGCTTTTGAATTTCCCAAGTCATTTGCCTGATGAAGGGGCCCTGTGTGGCTCCGAAACGTTGCTGTATGTTTAACATGTGACCACAAAAATAAAGCTTTGGATACTTTTGAGGAATCCTTGGTGTGCTGATGACATTTCTCCACTCTTATTGTCTATGGTTTTCAGCATGTGGTCATTACAGAACCCAGCATTATTGAACAGTTATGCCCTGTACACACGATCGGTTCGTCTGATGAAAACGAACCGATGGATTTTTTCATCAGATATCCGATGAAGCTGACTTTCATCAGTCTTGCCTACACACCATCGTTTAAAGATCCGATCGTTTCCAACGCGGTGATGTAAAACACAACGACGTGCTGAGAAAAATGAAGTTCAATGCTTCCGAGCATGCGCCGACTTGATTCTGAGCATGTGTGGATTTTTGACCGATGGATTTCCCCACAGACGATCGTTTTTTTTTTCTATCTGCTTTAAACCATAAGAAAAATTTAAAACACGTTCTATTTTTTTTTCACTGATGGGAAAAAAACTGATGGGCCCCACACACGATCGGTTCTTCAGATGAAAACGGTCCATCGGTCCGTTTTCATCAGACGAACCGATCGTGTGTACAGGGCATTAGTTTCTGGGATGTGTGCATTGGGAATATTGCGTTTGTTCCAAATCCGAGACAGTTGGGAGCTATGAAGTCTGCACATGTGCAAGATCTGGTGTTGTGTCATCAGGGGTCACCAAAGACCAGGAGAAAAAAGTTGCCACCTTATGATGGCAAAAAGATGGTAGCAGAATGTGAGAAACATCGTACCAGAACAATTGTTGCAGATAAGACAGTGAGCGTTTTAAGTATATTTTTTTCATGATATTTACCAGAAGATATTTTTTTAAATTTTGGATTGGAGGAGCAAGGTCTGCTTTAACATGACAATATATTATAGGAGTTTCTAGCCCTTGCCTGAATTTTTATTTTAGGTGCATTGCTTGACAAATGTGTTAATTGTCTTACTTATTTTGTCTGTTGTAACTCCAAGAACTTACAAATACAAACATACAAAACAGGGATTTTTGAGTAAGTTACAAAGTAAGTAAGTTACAAACTACACTAGGCAGTGCAGATGGTACATCTAGAGGCAAAAAGCAGCCCAACCTAAATGCAAAAATAACAGTATAATAGCTGCTCTGGTCAAGAGTGGCCTTACTGGCCGATAGGGAGGATGGAGAAGGTGGGACCAAACTCACATTTTATGGGCAAATTTGAGGCTTACTTGCAACTTCAGTCTTATGTCTCTGGATCCACTGATCATTTTAGCATGATTTTTCTATCAAGTGCATAATAATCAAGTGTACCTCTTTCACCTTAGGTTTGTAAATTGCCCCTTGCCCCTCATATTTCACAGAATGTCCCAATAAGCAGCAGACAAGTTTTCATGGCAGGCATTGCTCCCATTTTTTTTTTTTTTTTGTGAATGTTTGCAACCATACATACTATATGGGGGGGTGTATCATTTTTTACTTCTATACATACTATATGCTCAAGTTCTCTCTTCACGCTAATGGTACCTGCATATGCCAGGCAGCCCTGGGACCCATTTGCTTTTGGGCCCCATAGCAATCACTATGTGTGGGTTACTGCACTTTGTACATTATTGAAACTCCTTGTACTACCTAAAAGTAAATATGTTTCATTAATCCAATATATACAATTTTAACAGATATATTTTCTATGACAGCACAAATAATTTGCCCTTTTCTCTGTATTATTAGTTTCAGAGAATTTGTCATTCATAGGTTTTCACCTGTTTTAAAGGTCTGGGGAGAAGAATAGGGTGTTAATGGCTTTTCGGTAAATAATGTATTATATGCAAGAACTTGTCTAAAGAAATCTTCAAGGCAGGAAACCTATTTGATCTGCAATAATTAAACCTGGAAGGAAAGCGAGGGAGCCACCAAGGAATTATCTAGGGCATGTTTTTATTCTTCAGAAAAAAAAAAGAAAATTATTCAGGGGGATACATTTTTATGTACGTGGCTCAAACCGGCATCTAATCTTGCGGCACGCACAAAATACATAATATAAATGATACAATGATGACTTCAAAGAGTTCACAGCATGTGGCGACCGAAGGCAGTGCTGAGCTATAACAGGAGTCATGGGGATTACAAAATTTAAACGGTCAGTCTGTTCAAATTACAATTTTCTCTGATGGGCAGTTGCTAGTGGACTAAAATCTTTTCTTTCTTGGGGGCCTCCAGTGCATGCTTCCCTGTCCAATTTGTTTGTACAATTAAAAAAATAAAAAGTAGTTCAGCCAGCCTACTACTAAACATGGAGGTATGAGCTTTGGCCAGTCTTAGGGCCAGATTCTCAAAAGAGATACGACGGTGTATCACAGGAAACATCGTCGTATCTCTGTTCTTTTTACTGGGTATCTATGCGTGTGATTCATAGAATCACTTACGCATAGATACAGTGAAGATCCGACAGGTGTAAAACACTTACACCGTCGGATCGTAGATGTAATTACTTTTCTGGCCGCTAGGTGGCCTTTACGTTGTTTTCTCATTTGCCTATGCTAATGAGCCTAATACGCCGATTCCCGAACGTTTTTACGCCGCCCCGTCGTCGTTTACGTCGTTTCCGTAAGCGTAAACCTACCTCTGCTATATGAGGGGTAGGTTTACGAAGTTCCGTCGTTGCCATGTTAAGTATGGCGTCGGGTCAGCGTCATCTTTTTCCGTCGGTTACGTCGTTTTACTAAGTCGTTCGCGAATACGGCATTGCGTAAGTGAAGATCGCGTCGTTTTGACGTCGGTTTCAACAACGCTTTCCGACGTGAGCTGGAGCATGCGCACTGGGCTTTTTTCCCGGGCGGCGCATGCGCAGTTCAATCGACGCGGGGGCACGCTTAATTTAAATACAAGCCGCCCCCTTTGAACTACGAGGGGATACGCCGGGCCATTTACACTACGCCGCCGCAAACTACGGAGCAAGTGCTTTGGGAATACGGCACTTGCTCCATTAAGTTGCGGCGGCGTAGTGTAAATGGCTTATGCTACGCCGCCGCAGATTCTATGTGAATCTGGCCCTTATGGCCCATACACACTATCCGAATATCGGCCGATGGATCGTACGACTTTTTTCGCTTAATAATAGTAAAATAAAATAGGTTATTAAACTCACGAAAATTCTCGTACGACACAAAAAAAAGATCGGAAGTGATGTCACGTGTTGTAATGTATTTGTATTGTCGGACGACGGCTGTACTTACTAAACGAAAATCGTACGATCTGACATCGTACGAGGAAAATTTTCGCGCATGTCCGATCGAAAAATATCGGATGAACGGTCGTGATCGGCTCTCGAAAGTAGTGTACACACGATCCGAAAATCCTATGATCCATCATCGGATGATCGTTTTCGTCCAATATTCGGATCGTGTGTATGTGCCATTAGTCTTTGACATGAAAGACGTTGTCCAAGCTGTTTGAGAAGTACTCAAAAAGAAAAAAAAAATTGTTGCCAATACCAACCAAGACACCAATTTCAAATGTAATTTCTGCTTTTCATGTGTGAAAATGTTCTTGCATATCATAGCCCTCACTTCTTCTAGTAGGGTCTAATTACTGTCTTACCTCCCTAGATGTAGAAGGGAGGAATGTCATTTGAGTGAATGCTCAGGATCTGCTTAGGCTGCTCTAACCACATAAAAATTTGTGGCATGTTCAGGACTTTTGGATGCCAACACAAGGGAGGTTTTTACAAGTAAATAACATGCAGAAAATATGTTCAATAGACATGCAATCTTATGGGAAGATTTCTGTTGGAATAAATGGTCTAGCGAAAGAGTCTCTTTTAAGCTTAGTGTCTTTTGTGTGTTGCCAGATCTATGCACTAATTCAACATGAAGACTCCTACACTATGGGCCAGATTCAGGTAGAGTTAGGCTAGAGTACTCCAGCCTAACTCTCACTTTGAGCCGCCGTTTCTGTTTTCTGTAAGCAGAAAACAAGAAACGCCGGGTTGGAGTTCCTATACGAGCGGCGTAATTGTATTTCGCCGTCGTATCGGAACTGCAATTTTAAAAATGGCGCTCGGGGCGTTCCCGCTGATTAACGCCGAGAATATGTTAATCAGCGAGAATCGGCAAATCAACGATCATATTCGGGCCCGACGCAGTGACTTTCCGACGTTTCCGTAAGAGATACGCTGCGTAAAGAAAAACCAGCCCCCTAGTGGAGTATCCTATGTTAAGTATGGCCATCGCCATCGCGTCGAATTTAAAAATGTTCGTGTCGTTTGCGTAAAACGTCCGTGAATGGGGATTGACGTCATTGACGTTCACTGACAGTACGTTCGCCGCGGGATCGCGCCTAGTTATAATAATACACGCCCCCTACCCGCCCAATTTGAATTCCGCAGGCTCATTTTCGCTACGCCGCCGCAACTTTAGGAGCAAGTGCTTTGTGAATAACAGTACTTGCTCCTAAAGTTTCGGCGGAGTAACGTAAATGAGAAACGTTACTCTAAAATAAAGATTCGCCCATTGACCTGAATCTGGCCCTATGCCGCTATGCAGGAGCTTCGTGTAAAACAGACTGGTCCTTGCTGTTCCCTCTCTTTGTACAGGGTGACTGTGATGATGTCACTTGTAAAAAAAGTAACAGTATATATATATATATATATATATATATATATATCCACAGTGGGAGCATTTGCATGTATTTTCAAATGTGTGCCACTAAACCCTTGTTTTTAACGCATACTGTTAGACAGTTCAATTTGGTTGGTTGCAGGCTGGTTAGTAAGTTCAGCTTGGAAAATGCTTGGTTTTATTTAACATACTCATGGGTGAGAAATTCCAGGGTAGCCATGTCTGAGTTACTAGAGGTATTTGGGACCCAGAATTTCAGAGTCCCTAAAGGTGTGGTGGTGTGAGGGAGAAGGAGTTGGAGAGAGACACCTGTTTGGAGTGCTGCACATTTGCTGGAAGTAGCCAGACTGCAACTGTGCTAATCCTGGGGTAAAGTCCCATCTATGAACTGTGTTTCCGTATATATCATTTATGCTGTTGTGCTGAAGACAAGGGGACTTGGTGCGTTGCATTTTTCTTTTGCTGCTGGAAACATTTCTTTGTGTTTGCCTTAACCACTTAAGACCCGGACCATTATGCAGGTTAAGGACCGTGCCCATTTTTGTGATGCCGCACTGTGTCGCTTTAACTGACAATTGCGCGGTTGTGCGACGTGGGTCCCAAACAAAATTGTCTTCTTTTTTTTCCCACAAATAGAGCTTTCTTTTTGTGGTATTTGATCACCTCTGCGGTTTTTATTTTTTGTGCTATAAACAAAAATAGAGCGACAATTTTGGAAACGCCTACTCCCGCGGGAGTGAGTACCCGGAAGCCGGATTGTAAATATAGATTATAAGGTATGTACAGCCTAAAAAAAAAAAATGCCTACTGTACATGTTAGAAGTATAAAGAATTTGGTCCTATAAAGATGTTATTTGGGTGAACCTCCGCTTTAAGGCAGCATGAAAAGAAAACTGCATTGGGCTTGCAATCGCTTAATCTCCTTCTAAAAATACTACTAATTGTCTGGTTGTCATGTTGATCCCATTGGCCTATCACATTAACATAACAGTGATCTTTACTTACAGAAATACTGTATTTGCATGTATAATTTATATTTATAAAACATAAAGTATTTTTTTATATTCATATATAATGTGCATTTTCAATAATAATAAAAAAATATATATATATATATATATATATATATATATATATATATATATATATATATATATATATATATATATATATATATATATATATATATATACATTGAAGTATTTTTCAATTTAGTTTTATGCTGCTCGAAATGTTTTATTTTTTTTGTTAGGAAAGACAATTTTGTGAGTACGTTTAATCATTCTGATATTTCCTGCATTTGGTGTCTAGTCCCTCACCACTCGCTTGCCATGAAACAGAATTTTAAATGAGTACAGAGAGGGAAGGCAGTGCCTTTTATGTGACTGAGATGTAAATAAAATAGGAGAATAATAAAAAAATATTTCACTAAATAGAAAAATATGTTACATAATGCAAAGTTTGCACATGCTGCAGGATAAAATGCTTATGTTCTCAGGAATTTTCTATTGGCTTCAAAATTAAACTACAGTAAGTTGTATTTGACATTTTAAATACTCTTATTTTTATTTAATTAGATATCTGGATATTTATAAGGCAAGATTAACAGTGGATTGTATCAGTGAGTCTCAATGTGAACCAAAAAGCTCTCCACTTAACCCTAGGTTCCCATCTCTGCGTGTTTGTTGGCAGTGTTTGTGCGGACACGGTAGACCATTCATTGCAATGGGTTGCCATGTCTGTTTCCGCAAAAAAAGGTGCATGCACCTTAAAAAACGTGACAGCAGGGAAATCGCATGGTCTTTTTTTTTTTTTTTTTTTTTTTTTACTTTTTACATGCGTGGGGTGACATTACTCTCAGCCTTAGCTGAGAGCAGCGGGATCCATTGGCTCCTGCTGCTGTCATTCAAATCCTGTTATAAGGGAGCAGGGGCGGGGCCAAGCCATGCTGTCTGTGTCTATTGATGTGCAGGCAGAGCAGCTTGGGAGCAAATCTGTAGATGTGCCCCCCTAGGAAGCTGCTTGCTATGGGGGCACACAAAGATGAGGAGCCAATTGCGCCAGCGGGTGACCCCAGAAGAGGCGGTTCTGAGCCCTCTCTGTGCAATTCTATTGCACTGAACAGGTTAGTATAACATACTTACTATAAAAAAAAAATACTATTAAAAAATAAAAAACAAAGAAGACTTTATAATCACTGTAATAGTCAGTATAGGAATGATGTCTTACTCGGTGGAAATTTTCCCCCTTGCTTTGGTGGACAGTTTAGGTGTTCACCACTGCAAATCTGCAGCTTTCATTAAAATAATCCCAGGTGATCGTGCCATGAAGGTAATTTTTCAAGCACTTCCTCTTAAAGGGTGACAACGCTCTTTCTTTGTCTCTAAGGCCGTGTACACACGATCAGACATGTCCGAGGAAACATGTCCGACGGACCGTTTTCATCGGACCAGGCTGAAGTGGTCTGTTGGTCTGATGTGCATACACACCATCGGACCAAAATCCCCTTGGACCAGAACGTGGTGACATAGAACACAACGACGTGATAAAAAAACAAAGTTCAATGCTTCCAAGCATGCGTCGACTTGATTCTGAGCATGCGCGGGATTTTGGTCCGATGATTTCGTGTATTTTCCATCGAACATGTCCGACGGACAGGTTTCTAAGCATGTTTAGAAACTTTTGTCCGCTGGAAAACGGTCCAATAGGCCGTACACACGATCGAACATGTCCGCTGAAACTGGTCTGCGGACCGGTTTCAGCGGACATGTTCGATCGTGTGTACGTGGCCTAAATTGTTCTACTCCATGGTCACCCTGTATTATCAGCTTCTTAAGGCCTCATGCACACTGGGCTTCACAAACACCACTTGCACAGGCTTTTTTTTCCAGCCTGTAAAAACACCTCTATGTTACCCTATGTGTCCATGCACATACAGTGCTGTATGTGTTTAAGGGAGATTTAAAAGAGGAGCGTTTACAGACTGAAAAAAAACATCAAAAGTGTATTCAGGAGAGGAGTTTTTGAGGAGGAAAAACCCTAATGCTCCTAAAAACATTAGGCGCGTTTAGGCCATTTTAGCGCTTGAGCGATAATGCATTCCAATGCCTAGAATACATGAATATTATTAATATTTTGGCCAATAAAAACAATTGACTACTGTCCTTAATACTTTTTTATTTGCACTAGAATCAACATTTTCAGGACAAGCTTTTGGGGTGTACAAGGTCCAAGTATCAAGGATAGTAGTCGATTGTAGCTGTATTAGTGCTGTTGCAAGATCAATCACTTCAAGTATTCTGGCCAACGGAATCCCATACCGCTCGCGTGATGCAATATGCAACTTTAGGTGTGTAGCTTTTGTCTGGCGTACAGAGGAAAAAAACAAATGCCCTGTGCAGCCCAAGGAGACACACATTACGTGGACAATGCCCACTGCTGTTGCCATTATTCTATTAAAAAAGTTGGCAAATGTTTATGATTCACACCATTTAGCAATCTAAATATCATTGAGACAGGGTTTATGCCTGCCATAATCTAGCCATAGTGCCCTAGGCACTGTATTCCAGTGACTCAAATGGGTACGCAGAGCAACAAACCAGATAACTTTTCAGAAAGGTGTTCTTATTCTTTAACCTCAACAGTATGTTTTCCCTTATTACTTACAAACAGATTCCAGTTATCCAATTTTGTAGGAAGCTCTTTTTTTATTTTGGCCAATAACCTTGACTATTAGTGCACAAGTGTACGGAGTGCTTTCCTCAATGCATTCCATAACCAGCAATCAATAAACCTCTAATGAACTCTTCTCTCCCCTTCTCTTGTAGAATAACTTCAGTGCCTAAAGACAGGAGAAGATTATCACCCAGGTGAAGAGTGTGTGATGAGAATGCCAACTATGGCACAAGAAGGACTAAAAGTGGAATGACATTTCTGGAATCGCGCTAAAGGCGCTTCAGCGAGACAGACTTTCAAGGTCATTTGCGCGTACTTTCTTAGCTTTGTTTGTAAGCAATATTTTTTTTTTCTAGTGTGGGAAGATTATTTTTAAATTGGATTGTCGACAAGGAATACAGGTGGTCTCAAAGCGGACAAGAAAGAAGAAAACTGGACCATTCAATAAAAGCAATGGCGGGCGTAGACTCCCTGCCTTCTGTGTCGATTCAGTGTCAAGTATCTAGTCTATGTGTGAGAATATGTATGGGCTGGCCTCAGTGCTTTACTGAAAAGGTATATGTTATGAGCTAGTGGTGTATAAAGTAGATTATACTCATGTTAGAGGAGACCTCCAGGTAAGAGAGCATCTTCAGGTAATAGAGAATTATGAATATTTCATATGTTTTTCTGCACACCAGCTGAAATTCCCAATTGGGCAGAACAAATAAATAATTGCACTGGGTGGTACAATGTAAAGGGAGGGAAAATGCAGGAATGAGAGGAACTGTGGTCTCACTGAGTGTTTCTTACACTGCAGCTCTTACAGTTTAATATTGTAGGTATAAATCCTAAATCTGGGCAGATTGCTAAATGCACAGATCTTTAAAGTACAATGTAAATTTTCCTACTTGCAAAAAGATTTTTGATTCTGCGCAGCCAGTCTTGTTACCTGCCCTTCCCTGCCAGACAATAAGGGTAGTCCTAGGCTGTAGACCAGGGAGCTGCAAACTGGATGCCTATAAGCTGTTCCTGAACTAAGGCATTGTAAAACTATGACATTCACAGACATGAATAGGCATGATGGGTATTGTAGTTCCTGAACAACCGGAGGGCCGTAGTTTGGAGACCCCTGCTGTAGACCCCCTTACACATTGCACTGTAGTCTTTATTATAGCAAGTCTAATGCCCCGTACACGCGACCGGTTTTCCCGTCGGGAAAAAGTTGCATACACACGGTCACACAAAAGTTTGGTAAACTTTTGATTGCCAAGATCGCGGTGACGTAAAAGGCCACAACGAGCCTAGAAAATTAAGTTCAATGCTTCTGAGCATGCGTCGAATTGTTTCCGAGCCTGCGTAGGAATTTTGCGCGTTGGGATTTGTACACACGATCGGAAATTCCGATCAGTTTTTTTCCTGACAGGATCCTGCTCTCTATCTTTTTCCAGCAGTTTTCCTGTTGGAAAAAGTCTGATGGAGCATACATATGGTCGGGATTCCCGACCAAAAGCTCTCATCCGATCTTTTCCAACAGGAAAACGGATTGTGTGTACGGGGCATAAGATCTCCCGCTAGCCTGCAATTTGACAATGAACAAGACAACAATACACATACACTGTTTGTCCTTTTTTCTTCTGTGTAGCCAGTCTTGTGACCCATATTTAACTGTATGTCCTACACACTGGACCTTCAAGTACTCTACATGGAGGACCTACCCCCAGCTTGTAATTAGACAGTGAAAGAGCAGCAGTAAACTGATAAAACCCACCCTTCCTTCCTCTCTCTATTAATGAATCCATAAATACATGGTGTTATATTTATACCTGCTTGGTGTTCACACAAATAGTTTGGGCATATGTCAGGAGGCAGGACTGTGACACATAGAATAAGAAAATTTACCTTTATGTGTTACTAAAATTTTTATTAAACTACAAGTTAAAAAAAGTGTCACGGTCTTTACAACAAAACAGCCATGTAATATGGAGAGGTTTACAGCACCAAGAACTAACTGGAAGAACAACATAGATTTCATGGGTGTATAAAGGCCATTTAAAGGATTATTGAATGTACTTTTCATATTCAACCTTCCCCCTCCCTCGGTAGCAACAATCCTAATATAACTACACACCTGATATGCAAGAAAGAATTATATATACATTATCCACCCTGCGTAGGGCCAGCACAGTGGTTGTATCCTCTCCTGTTTTGCTTTGTAATCAGGTGCATGAGTTAGAAGACATCTTAAAGCCGTTGCAAACCTCTGCTAAAAATTATATCTACAGTTCATGTTTCATTAGCATCGTCGGTGAGTTGTAGATATAGTAAAAAATAATGCTCTATACCACAACATTATTTTCAGCACAAAAGAAAACTGATAATGATAATGTACAAGAAGTAATCGCAGACAATGTAGCATCTCTTTGAAACCTGCAGCAATGAAACCTGTAGCATTGGTGGTCAATGGAGAACCCCCTTACATTGTCAGTGTCATGCGGCTTTACATTATTGGTTGGCGTAGATGTGCTTCATTACATTCTAATTTGTGCACCCTCAGGCAGCGTACACACGGGGAGACATGTCCGCTCAAATATGTCCGACGGACCGTTTCCAGCGGACATGTCTCCTCGGATTTTGGTCCGATGGCGTGTACACACCATTGGACGAAAATCCCCTCGGACTGAGGACGCGGTGACGTTGACGCCGCCACGTCACCACTCCAGGAAGTAAAATACTTCCACGCATGCGTCGAATCCATTCGGCGCATGCGGGGGATTTCTGTCCGCTGGTTAGGTGTACTAACCTGTGGACATGTCCGACGGACAGGTTTGCAGCGGACAAATTTCAAAGCATGCTTTTAAATTTGTCCGCTGGAAAAACTAGGTCGCTAGGTCGTACACACGATCGGATATGTCCGCTGAAACTGGTCGGCGGACCAGTTTCAGCAGATAAATTTGATCGTGTGTACGCGGCCTCACATTTATGGTCAAGAGAGAAGGGCTTCTTTATATTGGTGGGCAGTTTGAAAGAGCCTTCTTACATTGGTGGTTTGTGGTAAAGTGCCCCCTTACAAACAGATAAAAAGATCATTGGCAACAGTATACACTTGCCAGAGAGGCTTCGCTGGCCACATGCTGCAGTGGGAAGGAATAAGCAGTCAGAAGGAATATCAATTTATAAGTGCTCATGGAACCCTTGGCAACCCCTTGTGGAACCCTGGTTGGGAAAAGTGACCCCAAACAGTAGCAGCCACCTGTGTCTTTAGCCCAACACATGTATCAAGTAAGGTCATTGCTATCTACAGCTTATGCACCAGATTGCAAAGCATGATGGGAGAGCCGAATACACAGGCCAGACTAAAACCAACTCTTAGTGACATCTGGAGGATGTGGTTGTGTTGTGCAGCAAGGAAGCATGTCAGATCTTTAGCTTGTTCATACCTAGACCCAGGGATAGTTACCTTGTTTAAGCAGCATATCTTGGGCATGGAGCCTCTCAGGTGAACCAACATACTCTCTGTCGTATGTGAGGACAGCTACAGGGTGACCAGTCCTGTCTTGGCTTGACTAGCTGTTGACAGCTCTCTGCACATATGTTTAGGGCCTAACACCAAAAAAAATCCTGCTCTGCTACTTGGGCACAAGTTTTGTTTCCAGATGTCCCCATATAGAGGAAGAAGGAGTCCAAACCAGGATCACCTTTTTAAATAGTTTACTGAATCAGTAAAAGCAAGTATATTTACACACTTCAGCCATCCCCTAAAGGTGACATCACTCAGCATTAAGGGTATAGCATAGTACAGAGAGATATGGCATGAGAAGAGAAAGAGGAGACCTATCAACTACAAGCTGGGTGTCCCAGAGCTCAGCATCCAATGACAGGGGATGCTAGTAGGATGCATAAAGTCTTTGTGCTACTCCCAACTCTCCACATCCCCCCCCCCCCCAGTGTAAGCTACAAAAATGAGGCCCAGCTGCCTAAATGATGATCCAGTTTGCTTTATCCACTCACAGAGAAACCTCAGACAATGTTTTCCCAACAACAATCTCCCTCTGAGCTTTCCACAAACACTAATATATATACATATATACACTGTATGCCCAAAATCCCTTGCTCCACTAATGGCAGGGCACGGCCTTTGGTATACAACCCCAACAACTCCTAAGCTTTTTCGTACTCATGGCTATGGGGACATCTTATGGCCTAAAATAGTTACAATAGACCACCTATGTGCCCTACTCTACAGTTACATTTGGAAAGTTGCTGCAGAGGGCGGGGCAAATTTGGAAAGTGCAGTTAAACATAGACAAAACTAATATTTGCCTTTTTTTTTTATTGGATTTTCTTTTTTAAGAGCCAGTGAGGAGTCCTGTTACTTTATGATGTCACGCGTCAAGTACTTTTGTAGAACACATACAGGTGACTTAGTAAATGTTTATTATCTAAAGTAGGGAACTCGATATCGTTATAATACATAAGTGTTCCTATACAACTTGCTGTTTATATACATATATTTTCATGGAGATTCTAAATATATTAGCACCACTTGTGTATTATGACTCATTGTCATCAGATATGCTTCTGGTGAAAGTAAATGAGATTTTTTTTATGTTTTCCACGCAAGTATATGCATTAAGAAGAGCTTTGTGTTTTTTTATGCTTTTCTACAAAGATTTAAGATTCGCTTACAATCACTGGAATATCTACAGGTAATGACAAGCGCATCCAAAGTCTGTGGCATCTGCCATAGCCTTCTACCAGCATGCTGGAAATAATTGTCTTTCAGGAGCCAGAAATCACTAAAAGTGTCCTTGTATAGGGCAGTCCGCCATGTATTCACTTAAAAAGGAAAACTCCAGTCAAGGCTAAAATGATCAGTAAAATACAGTACATAGGGTCAGGTTATGTCCACTTGGAACAGAAGTTGCAGATATTTTCATAACAAATTTTCCAAACTTCTTGATTCTATTCATTAAAGTTGGTTGAGTTTGCTTTTGGCTCAGATCACACAGTTTGCATTGGATAGTGTGGTTTAAAACATACACATGAATGCCAGTATCACAAGCAGGCCTTTGGGGTCATAGGCTGAAACATTAGGTTTATCAATGGCTAGTGGATGTCTAGCTATTCCTATAGCTTGTTACTAAATGTTATGTTCTTTGGAGTTGGCTTTAAATATTAGAATAAAATGTGAACAAGACTTGAAATCTGTATCTACTTAGACATTCATGTGAGATTGTCTTGGTTGGTATATAATTTCTTCTCTACACAGTGCCAATCAAGTGTATATGAAGCTGTGAAGTCACTAGAAGATGTACAAAAGAGGCTACAACCAATATGGCAGGTCATGCGCTTCTTTTGCCTCCATCATGCCAGGTGTTAATTCCCAACTCTATAAATTGGTTAAATGAGATGAGTGCGGAATCCATTAGAAATACCCCCTCAGCCCTGATAGAAGTAAGCTTACACCTCAGGACAGGGGGGTGTGGTTTTTGGAGTGAGTTATGTAGAACTGGTAAGAGGCTCAAAGAACCCCTTTACCGGTTCACAAATATTGGGGGCTTTATTTGTTAAGGAGATACTGAAGTAGGATTGTCTTTCACAATTTAAAACAAACACGTTTTCATAATGTCTCGTTGTGCAGAGTTTGAAAAAACATAAATATAATTTACGTTGAAACAAAAGAAATTTACGACAGGTATCTGACAACTCGGCTGACACTGAATAGGGTACCTTGGTCAAAAAGGTTGAGAAGTTCTTTTAGAGGTTGGGCAAATATCAAATATTTTTGGGCACAGTACAAATTGGCTGGTGTGGAGTAGACCTAGAGACCCCACCTCCCACTTTAATAATAGAAAAAAAACAGGATTTTAAAGAACCCTATTGTAACAAGACCCTTGCTCACTCGGTTCCACTCTCCCGACACTCCTCTGCTACTATTGAATCAGATTGCAGATCGTAACGTCTGATGGTTCAGTCATCCGCTGCTCCGGGATTCGAACTACAGCTATGTGCCTTTCTAATCCATTTGTGTTAGCTCAGAACAAACACCAGGCAGGCTGTATGTAAGTTCAAACAGGACTCTGTTTTATTGGATGCATACAACACACTTTTATACAGAGCAGTTTGAAAACCCTGTCCCCAACAACCACTTTCCTATTGGTCAATTATAAAGTACATTGTAGTTCTCAATTAGGTCCTCTTGGCCATGCAAATGAGGACTTGAAACAGGGTCAGCAGGGATTGGTCCGATAACTTAAATAGGAGGACTGATATGTGTAATGAGACAGAAGCCCCAGGGGGTAATTAAAGTACCTAAACAGTCAAACACAGAACAATGCTTTTCTTCCAGACCATAGAGCTGTCTGGAGGGGAGGGTTAGCCTTAAGTAAGGGCAGAAGACCCCCGCTGTGTAACAGATTCAAAGGAGAAATACTTCAGTATTACAAGGTTCATGAAAATACTCCCCCCTGAGAAACAGTCCAACAGCCACAGTGCGACCCCAAATGTGTCAACTCGTGGATGTTGGAAAAGTAGTCTTAAGGTTCCAGGTCCGTCTGCCAGGATAACCCATCCGCCTTCCTGTTTTGAGGCCCTGGCCCATAATCGGAAGGCAAGAGGCTCGCATTCAGTCCTCTCCAAAAGCCTCTGTCCCGGCTAGGTCTCTCACACCTATATAGTGAGTCTAATGCCCTGCCAGATCTACTGCTGGAAGGTAGATCTCCACATACCCATATCACGGATGTGACCGAGCTTGGTTTTTTTTAGGCAACCCATTCCTGTTATCACCCCCAGGTCCTAGAACAATCCACCTAAGTATAGAAATACTGCATTATGTGCCCTCAGAAATCAGAGATCAGCTACATAAATAGGTCAGCTGAGAGGCCAGGTTTTGCCTGTGATGAATATGCAAGAGATAGGTTATGTTTGCCATAAGGTCCAGAGTCCTGGACAGCTGTGAAGACCAAGAAGGGTATTAGGCTCTGCCCTTTCACTAAAAATAAAACTATTATTCAGTGAGGTTTATCCCTAAGCTTTTTATGATCATAGAAGATCCCACTCTACATGAACACACATTTTGAAAAATTCTCCAGTTTTGCAAAATCACATCACATGATTATTAAGATCTAACATAGAGACAGTTGATTATTTTGATGCATTATAACACAGGCCATGACCTGGATAAGTTAAAACCTTCACAAACCTATAGACTGTCAAGCATCCAATGGGTCGTAATGGATTGCAGTGCAAGATATACCCCAACAGATGGGTTACATAAAATGCTGGCATTTTACCCAGAACACTGCTCAAGTTGAGTCTGACAATGTGTTTACTTGGCATTTTCCAGAAGGGACTGTGTGTCTGATTTTAAACATTCAAACCAACATATGAAATTTGGTCTTGGCTTCTGTAAAAACAAAAAATATCACTATCCAATAAAAATGCTCCTATTGGCCATGGAGCCACTCTCACTGGATAGTGGAACAGCAGATTGATGTGGTTGGAGCTTATCTCCAGGAGGAAGGTTCCAGAGTAGTTGGGGCTGTTAGTGATAGAGTGTGCCTTGGATCTTACTGGAAAAGAGAGATTGCAATTTTGCTAGCATCATACATCACGTGACCAGGGGACCAAAATTTATGTTTAAAATGGACTGTCCTAAATACGCATTTAGACATTTATGCATATGTAAAACACTGAGAAATACTTACTATCAGACTACATGCAGAATGATCACTCTGTATCCTTATCAATCTTTAAACCTGAAGTCTTGAAGCACACTTTCCAAAGGTAAAAACTGGCACAAAATTTAATTGAACTCATTAGTGACTTACAGACGCAAACATCAAACTCACACAACACAGGTCTTTGCATGTAAAAGTGTCTGAAAGAAAAGTGTGTTGCTCTTCATAGCATCCGTTTCTTTCTTTTCCTTTTCTAACCTCTCCTAGAAACATAAAAGTGGGAAGTTAACTGATGGCTTTGGGCAAATCAGACTTTTCTTCTGACACTTCTACACACGAGGGTCAAATTTTCTCCTTAGTACAAATAAGAGTTACATGATGTCCTTAGGATAGCTCTGTTCAAAGTGTTGAATAAAGAAACATAACCATAAAGATGTTTGTATGTGGCAAAAAGTCACAATTGTCATCTTTCAAATTTGATTAAATATTCCTTTTGATAGAACAAAGAAAATGTTGTCTGATTTTGTTAACAAAGCCTAAAGAACGTGTGGTCTCGTATAAAGGTGGCACAAACCCTTGACTGATGGTAAGACACGCAGGCAGGATTCAAGTGTCTAAAGAGGTTGTTGTTGTTTTTTTGATGGATGCATTAACCTGAACTCTTGGTTTAAGGAATTCGTTATAGAAGCATGGGTCCAGTGCATATTTTGGAGTGCCCCTGCTATAGGCTATGCTCATAGGGACATAGCCAGGTTTCACAATGACACATTTTCCCATTTCAATTTTTCCCTCGGGGGGTGGGGACTTAGACTTTGTCTGGGCCCCTCCAAGATCAAGAGTCTGGTTACAGCTGCAGGTGCTGCTACTTCTATTTAAATTCCACTACCTCCAGTGCTTATGTTATGCCTGTGGAGGAAGGAGAACATACCGTCATCATCAGCCTACCTCTGTAAGGAACAGCAGCAAACAGAAAAGGCCTCCTTTTTAATGTTTTTTAACGACTAGAGTTCTTACAGCCCACTCCCACTCTCCTCCCTCTAGCCCCACCACCATGACTAATTCCTTACTATTCACAATTCCTGCCATCCCTGCCAGCGTACACATCTAGGTGTCTATTTAGAAGGGTTCATATGACAGATTTACCCAAGAAAGATGTGCCATATATTTGCATATGACTGGTTTCTAAAACACTCAACTCTACGACATCTGGATTTTGATATGAAATTATTCTAAATGCATAGTGTCTCTATTTATATGTAATAAACTTACATTTTCCACCTATTAACATGGGCCACGTTTAAAGAGTACCTGTACTGCTTAATGAAAAATGTAAGACAGTGTTAAATAAAAGGCAACAGAAATTTCTACAGTATACTTTTAATTTGCGATGTTGCTTCTGATGGAATCTCCAAAGATCTTATGCAAATGCCAGCTTTCTCAAAATCAGAATTTGTATGGTCTTTAGCATACTTGTATGTGACAATTTAAGGATCTAAATTTTGGTGCTCAGGTGCTGGGAGATATAAGGGGCCTGCCCTTAGATTGGTGATCAGTGGTTAAAATGCCCCTTACATCGGTGATCAGTCGAAAGAATGCCTCTTACACCGGTGGTCAGTGGAAATAATCTCCCTTACAATGGTACAGTACAAAAAATGTTGCTAACATTGGTGGTGGGAAAAAATTCCCTCATCCTACTGGTTACAAATATAAGTGGATTTTCTTCTTATGACTACAAATTACAATTTTAGCTGGCTCATCTTGCATTTCCCAGCATCTGCCCCTCACATGCAGGGGACAAATATTTTAATCCTCCCCTAAATGTTGACGGTCAAAAATGACTGTAAAAATGAAAATTTGGGGCTAATTACCAGACAAGTTGTGCACATTGGGTTAATTTAAATGGCACATTTTCATGTTTGACTGGAGTATATCTTTTTAGTAAAAAAAAAAATGTAATTAAAGAAAGAACACCCTCTTGGATGCCACCTGAATGACAGACGCTAAAACATGACAGTGTAGAGAATAAATCAATGTCATTTCTCCTTTTATTCTACAAACATTGGCTTTAGAAGGTAAAAGCTTACCAGAGATATGGGAGAACACATATATTGGCTATTATGTGTGATCAAAAGGCAGCACTTTAAAGACGAGAAATCCTTTTATACCCTGCCCAGCATCACAGAACATACCGTACAAGCGCAGCAAATTGAGCCAGGAAAATGAGTTTACAAAGAGAGCGAGAGAAACAAGTATGTATATGCTTTTATTGGTTGGAAAGGGCTTGTGGATGTACTGTAATTGCTACACAGCTCAGGCCAAGAAAAATGTTGCCCTTTTATGCTGGAAGAGGTAAATAATGTGATGCCAACTCTAAAGGCTTTTACATAATGGTAAGCACAAGGTAGATAGGAGAATTCTCCACTCAGAACTGCTTAGGAGACCCAGTCAACCTGGTAGAAAATGTCTGCGCAGGTGTATTTTTTCATGTGTTCAGGTGTGCTGTTAGCTCTTTCAAAATGAACCAGGTTGAAGGGTAGGGAAAAGAGAAGGTCAGCTTGGGCACTTCAGAATTAGGGGGTGCAAAAAGGGAAGGACTTGCAACCTTCACTGCTGAAGTGGTTTATGGTGTCATGTGGGGGGAAGACTTTGGCCTTATCAATTTGGATGCGATGTCTATGTTAAAATTTCTGCGCAGGTGTGAAGGGGCCTAAAATCTATTATCCTTTATTATGATTAATCTCATTTTATTCTCAATGACTGACAGCAGGCTCTATTAATCAAAATGAGCAATGTGATGTTCATACATAAGCCAGCCATCCTCTGGCCTTGTCGCTCAGTGCTGTCACAGAGGAGGTGAGGGGGGGGGGGTGGGCAGTGCCAGAGGATGCTAAACTAGAGTAACAGGGGCAGATAGTTTAATCTTTTCAATCAACTGTTCCCCCAAAACAGCCTGGAATGGGGATCTCCCATAGATTTGTCCCCTCAGCCAGTTTGTCCCCCCAAATACAGCTAGTTTGTCCCCTCAAATGCAGCCAGTTTGCCCCCCCCCCCCAATACAGCTAGTTTATCCCCTAAAATGCAGCCAGTTTGACCCCCCAAATACAGCTAGTTTGTCCCCTCAAATGCAGCCAGTTTGTCCCCCCGATTGCAGCCAGTTTTTCCCCACAATTGCAGCCACTTTGTGCCCCCAATTGCAGCAAGTTTGTGCTCCCAATTGCAGCTAGTTTGTGTCCCCAATTGCCGCAAGTTTGTGGCCCAATTGCCAGTTTGTGCCTCCAAATGCAGCCAGTTTCCCCCCAGCCCGGCACTTACCTTCCTCGGTCAGCACTATCCTCTCCACGCTCCCTCAATGTCTTCAACTGCCCTCGATGTCACTTCAGCCAATCAGGTGACCGGTAACCAGACCCGGTGCACCTAATTGGCTGAGAGGCGGGTCAGTGTTAGGGAAGCGATTCCCCAACACAGTACTGTTTAAAGAGGTTGTAAAGGAACAATTTTATTTTCTAAATAGCTTCCTTTACCTTAGTGCAGTCCTCCTTCACTTACCTCATCTTTCGATTTTGCTTTTAAATGTCCTTATTTCTACTGAGAAATCCTCACTTCCAGTTCTTCTGTCTGTAACTCCATAAAGTAATGCAGGGCTTTCTCCCTGGTGTGGAGTGTTGTGCTCACCCCCTCCCTTGGACTACAGGAGAGTCAGGACGCCCACTAACACACAGCTCCTTTTTCTATCTGCAATGTAGAGAGCGTCCTAACTCTTCTGTAGTCCAAGGGAGGGGGCGAGCACGACACTCCACACCAAGGAGAAAGCCTTGCATTACTGTGTGGAGTTACAGACAGAAGAACAGGAAGTGAGGATTTCTCAAAAGAAATAAGGACATTTAAAAGCAAAATCGAAGGATGAGGTAAATGAAGGAGGACTGCACTAAGGTAAAGGAAGTTATTTAGGGAAAAAAAATTGTACCTCTACAACCCCTTTAACCAGGGAACGCACAGCCTGTGTGCCCTCTGGTTAAACATTTAGAACCCGCAGGCTCTAATTGGGAAGCCTATTAGAGCATCTCGCTCTAATCAGGCACTTCCAAAACACGCCCACCGCTGTTATTCAGATGGCCGGCGCTCAACAGGGGGTGCAGTTTCTAAATGTGAAAAGATAGATAATGAATATTAAAACTATAATCCAATAAATCCAATGCAACAAAAAAATATATAAAAATAAAAAATTAATATAGTCTCTCCAAATGTGCAAATAAAAATTGAAAAAAAATTGCATAAAGTGTCCAAGTGCAAAGAAACTTAATACCAGATCGAATAATCCAACAACACACATTTGTTGGCGGACAATTTTGAAGCATGCTATCCCACATTTGTCCTCGGAAAATCTGACAACAATTATCCGATGGAGCATACAAACGGTCTGATTTTCCGACAACAGCTTGTCATCACAGAATTCCTGTTGGATATTCCGATTGTGTGTACGAGGCTTTAGTTTGGCTGAAATCAATTACACACAATAGTGCTGGGACACAGTCCTTTAAGTACCCAAGGTGAAAAGTCCAATGTGCACCTCCTCATGAGTTGTTCTCTACTTCAGTAGTATAGGTTGCAGGTTGAGACTTTTTTGTGCCCCCCTCCTAACTGAAATGCCCCAGATGACCACATTTTCTGCATATCCCTCAGCCTTGCCCCAAAAATAAAAGCTTGTCTTCAGATATAAGGGACCCTCCCTAAATTACAGCAAGTGAGAGCTGATTACTGATCATTTGCTATGGGTTGGTTTCAGTACTTTGCATTTCTCCTGGCTCCCTCCCTTGCTGAGATAAAGCAGTACATAATGAGATCTGGTTATGTCACTGCAAGACGCTGGGCGCTGTGATGAGTGTGTATGGATCTTGTCCACTTGGCTACAAAATGGGCACGTAATTCCTCATTAGGCTGGTACACTTTCCAGGATACGCTGACAGTCTGAGTGATTATCTGCCAGGATTTACCCGCCATCAAATACACCATTTAGCATTAACAATTGCATTCTGATTTATGTACTTTTGGAGTAAGGAAAAGCTTCACAAGCCCCAAGACATAACACTAAAATGAATCACTGTCTATCTAGCTAATTAAGAGAAGTAGAGCTGTACAAAATGATGTAAGCTAAAAGAGCCAACTACATTTAACCACTAGCCTACTGTGCACCTACACTCCCTTCCTGCCAGACAACATTTTAGCTTCCGGCACTGCGTCGCTTTAACTGACAATTGCGCAGTCGTGCGACGTGGCTCCGAAACAAAATTGACGTCCTTTTTTTCCCCACAAATAGAGCTTTCTTTTGGTGGTATTTGATCGCCCGTGCAGTTTTTATTTTTTGGGCTATAAATAAAAAAAGAGCGTCAATTTTGAAAAAAAAAACACAATGTATCTCAGTTATCTCAGTTTAGGCCGATACGTATTCTTCTACATATTTTTGGTAAAAAAAAAAAAAACGCAATAACCGTATAGTTTGCACAAGTTATATTGCCTACAAAATAGGGGATATAATTATGATTTTTTTTATTTTTTTACTAGGAATGGCGGCGATCTACGATTTTTTTTCGGGACTGCAACATTATAGCGGACACATCGGACACTTTTGACACATTTTTGGGACCATTCACATTTATACAGTGAACAATGCTATAAATATGCATTGATTACTGTATAAATGTGACTGGCAGGGAAGGGGTTAACCACTAGGGGCGGAGAAGGGGTTAAATGTGTGTCCTAAGTAGTGTTCTAACTGTAGGGGGTGACTGGGGAGGTGAACGATTGTGGAGCAGTGATTTTAATGATGCTTAAATAAAATAAAAAAATCCTTTAAATATTGTACCTGCTGGGTGTCTATAGTTTGCCTGTGAAAACGTCTTTGAGAACCCGGGTCTTGCCCAGGGGACATGTATCAATGGAAAAAAAGTTTTAAAAACGGTCGTTTTTTCAGGAGTCCTGCTCCTGAAAAAACGACAGTTTTTTTTAACTTTTTTCCATTGATACATGTTCCCTCGGGCAAGACCCGGGTTCTCAAAGTCGTTTTACGACAATGACTTGCATATTAGGCTTTAAAATGAGCACTTTTGAATTTGAACGTTCGAGTCCCATAAACTTCAATGGGGTTCTAAATGTTCGTGCAAACGTTCGGTCCGTTCGACGGTTCTGGTGCGAATCAAACGCGGGGGTGTTCGGCTCATCCCTATTTGTGGCATGGATTCAATAAGGTGATGTTGGTCCATATTGACCTGATGGCATCACGCAGTTGTTGGAGATTTGTCGGCTGCACATCCATGATGAGAATTTCCCAATCCACCACATCTCAAAGGTGCTCTATTGGATTGAGATCTGGTGACTGTGGAGGCCATTGGAGTACCAGGAACTCATTGTCATGTTCAAGAAACCAGTGGTAAGATGATTAGGGTTTTGTGACATGGTGCATTATCCTGCTGAAAGTAGCCATCAGAAGATGGGTACACTGTAGTCATAAAGGGATGAACATGGTCAGCAACAATACTCAGGTAGGTGGCGTTTCTAAAATGCTCAATTGGTACTAAGGGACCCAAAGTGTGCCAAGAAAATATCCCCCACACCATTAAACCACCACCAGCCTGAACCGTTGATACAAGGCCAGATAAATCCAAGCTTTCATGTTGTTTTACCCCAAAATTCTGACCCTACCATCTGAATGTCGCAGCTGAAAATCGAGACTCATCAGACCAGGCAATGTTTTTCCAATCTTCAAAGTCTGCCCATTCTCCTCTGACCTTTGACATCAACAAAGCATGTAACAGGTGTACCTAATAAAGTGGCTGTTGAGTGCATATAGTATGATTGTGCATTTTAGGCACTTAATAGAAAACCTTGTTTTATACTTACATTCTTATGCTCCACCGATCTCCAGTGTGCTATTTTTCTCCATTCAGTGAAGAAACAAAGTATAGGAGCGGGTTATGTTTGCAAGGTGATCATGATCATTGGTGATAACCAATCACAAGTGATCGTGTGAATGGTAGCTGGTCCTCCTAGATGTGTTATATCTCATTCTTCTGAGAGTCAATTAGTTTTAACCAGAACTCCACTCTGTTTCCGAACTAATGAGCAGACTGTTATTCTCCCTTCTGACAGGCTGATAACATTTCATACAGTTGCTCCTCCATATTCATGTTTTGTCACTTGAGATGGAAGTTCAGACATACTTTGTTTCACTTGTAAAATGTGTCAATATATGTTCCCAGCTATTTTTAAAGTGTGACAATGTGTACAGATCTTATAAATTGTAATAAATCAAACCAAATCTGTTTCAAAATTAAAAAAAGAATAACATACCATCCTAACTGAATTTTATTCCAAAACATTACTAGCAGAAATCAGAACGCTTTAATAGAATTAAATTAAAGCTGAGACAGCTAAATATACAGATGGAATACATAGATCTATAGTGGCTGTTTTACCTGTCGATAGATTTGTGTTTCTGACATAACAAAGATTTACACAGCTCTGCCAGCACAGCATTGTCTAGCAGATGTGCAGACTTAAAGGATCACTAAAGGATTTTTTTTTTTTAGCTAAATAGCTTCCTTTACCTTACTGCAGTACTGGTTTCATGTCCTTATTGTTCATTTTTGCTTTGAAGTTGCTGTAATCCTGCTCTGATCTCCACACTTCCTGCTTGTCTGTTTCCTTATTACCACCATACTGGGAGCTTTCTCACGATGGTTTAAGCTGTCATTACTGTGTGTCTAAAACTTCCCAGAACCAATCAGATTCATTTTAAAAACAAAACACTGCCCTGGATTTGTTTGTTTTTGTTCTGTGTGTCTATTTCTACTTTGCAGAAACATGAAGCCAGTTCAAAAGTGAAACTAACCTGCAGGCACATTATATGATTGATTTTTATCTATTTTTAATCATTTTGAAAAGGAATCAGCTAACTTTTATGTCTCTATACCCTGTAAACAGTCATTTCAGCAAAAAAAAAAAAAAATTCCTTTAGTGATCCTTTAACCACTTGTCCTCTGCCCACCGTCAAATGACGGCGGGCGGAGGACTCCATTGTTCTGACATCACGTCATATGACGTGATGTCTTTTTAAAGCCGCTCTGCGGGGATCCCGTGCGAGTGCCCGGCGGCAACGATCGCCGCCGGGCACACGCGATTGCTCAGTAACTGAGCGGGGACGTGGAGCTCTGTATGTAAACACAGAGCTGCACGTCCCTGTCAGGGAGAGAGGAGAGCGGTTGTGTCCCTTGTACATAGGGACACAATCGGTCACCTCCCCCAGTCACCCCCCCTCCCCCTACAGTTAGAACACTCATAGGACACACATTTAACCCCTTCCCCGCCCCCTAGTGGTTAACCCCTTCACTTCCAGTCACATTTATACAGTAATCAATGCATATTTATAGCATTGTTCACTGTATAAATGTAAATGGTCCCAAAAATGTCACAAAAGTGTCCGAAGTGTCCGCCATAACGTCGCAGTCCCAATAAAAAAATCGCAGTAAAAAAAAAAAAAAAAAATGCCATAAACTATCCCCAAAATTGTAAACACTATAAATTTTGCGCAAACCAATCGATAAACGCTATTTTTTTTTTTTTTTTTTAACAAAAATATGTAGAAGAATACGTATCGGCCTAAACTGAGGAAAAAAATATTTTTTTTATATATTTTTGGGGTTATTTATTATAGCAAAAAGTAAAAAATTTTGCATTTTTTTCAAAATTGGCGCTCTATTTTTGTTTATAGCGCAAAAAATAAAAACCGCAGAGGTGATCAAATACCACCAAAAGAAAGCTCTATTTGTGGGAAAAAAAGGACGCCAATTTTGTTTGGGAGCCACGTCGCACGACCGCGCAATTGTCAATTAAAGCGACGCAGTGCCGGAAGCTTAAATTTAGTCTGGGCAGGAAGGGGGTGTAGGTGCACAGTAGGCAAGTGGTTAAAGTGGTTCTATAGGCTCAAGTTTTTTTTTTTTTTTTTTAAATCAAACAGAACTTTATTAAAAGTTGACATGTGCAGACTGGAATATTTTGTTTAGTTTTTTCATTCTCGTCTGGAAAATACATTTATTTAGTTACTCCCGAAAATCGTTTTGATTTATTTTGTTTTTCGTTGGGGAATAGCTTTCGTCCGAAAATCCAATAATACTTGGTTTCTGTCGAATGGTCAAAAGAATTATTGACGAAACTTCGAAACTTTACGCCGAATCGTACATTTCCGGTCGAATATTCCGCCTACAAGAATTCTAATGTTGTATGACTAGTAATAATGTCGAATCTATTCTCTATAATGTCGAATCTATTTTCTCATGAATCTAAATCTATTCTCTGTAATGTCGAATCTATTATTTCTATAGCGTCGAATCTTTTCCCTATGATGTTGAATCTTTTCTCTATGATGTCAAATCTTTTCTCTATAATGTTGAAAAGTACCGTATGTGTGTGTATATGAGGTTCGATAGACAGATTGCTATTCATTCACTGTATTCAGTCAGCGTCATGTCGAATCTCTCTATATCAAATTTTTTCCACAACGAAAACGAAAATAAAGCATTTTTTATGTCGGATCTTTCGGTTTTCTTTTCTTGCGCTTTCGTTATCGTTTGTTAAAACGATAACGAAAAAAAAACAGATTTTCGGACGAAAATGCATTCTAACGAAAACTAATGCACATGTCTATTGAAAAAGCAATTAAGGAGAAGCAGTACAGAATTGCAGTGCATTACACACTTGGCATAAACACTCAGCATTCGGTATGTAGCATTATTATCTCATAATCACAGTACAGTACATCCGCATAAAACTCAGATTTCACATTGAAGTGTTTGTTAAGTGTAAAATCTCCTTCACTGCTATAGCTAGGCTAGAGGCCTCCTCCACAGGAACTCCATCTATAATTCCCAACAAGCACAGTTTAGAGTTTTTGGTAAGATGGATCTGAAATACTCGGTTTAAAATACCCATCAACTCCTTCCAATAGATATGCAGTTTTGGGCACCTCCACAACATATGGATCAGGTCACCATGGTCCCTCATGCGGCGAGTACAGGAAGGATCCTCACATACACCCATTTCCATCAGTCTAGCTGGTATGTAATGGACACGCAGGAGCAGATATGACTGGGATAACCTTTGGGTCACGTTTAAGGAACTCTGGGGAACTGCCGCAAGAGCCTCCTCTCATTAGACCTCCTCAAAAACTCCAACAACCCTCTCCCATTTGGATATTACCCCTGCCATATTGTCAGGAAGGAGCTTGTTAGAGTAGCTGCCCAAACATACACCAGTATTAAGCAGTTGAATGAATAGCCAACTCAAGGAAGTCCATAAGCTGTACAGTGGTCCGTAATAAATTCTGTGTAATAAAACCGCTGTGCTCATCACAAATAAAGTGCCCACCATCATAATCAAATGACTGCCTACCAAAAGGCAAGCACAAAAGTGCATTCGGCTATAACCCAGGCGCGGCCTTTGGCTTGCATGCAGAGAAGTTTTAACCAGGAAGCAGACATACACCCTGTCCAAGTCATTGGTCCTCTTTGTAGAGATATAGAGAAACTTCAACTCCAGGGTTTTAAGTTTTCCTAACATGAGTAGCAGCCAGTTGGAGGGACCAGCAAGGCATATGAGTGGGTTAGTATTCTGTATTATGAGTATTGACATGAGAGCAGAAAACTCCCCTGTTATCACTGCTGGTTGATATTAGACAGCTTTAATGTGCAGCTGTACATTGAAGCTGTCTAATATCAACTATTAGACTATTGTGGAGCAGGGTTTGACAAATTTGCTTGGAGTCTAGGAGCCAGCTAAAAAAGTTAGGAACCAGAAACGCGCCCCATCCCGCGGAGCTCGCGTGCAGAAGCGAACGCATACGCATATGAAAGCGGTGTTCAAATCACACATGTGAGGTATCGCCACAAGCAATAATTCTAGCCCTAGACCTCCTCTGTTACTCAAAACAGGCATCCTGTAGAATTTGTTAAACGTCGATGGAGATTTTAAAGGGTAAAAGTTTGTCGCCATTCCACGAGCGGACGCAATTTTGAAGCGTGATGTTGGGTATCAATTTACTCGGCATAACATTATCTTTCACAATATAAAAAAATATATAGTAAAAAACGTTACTGTTGTCTTATTTTTTAATTATAAAAAGTGTATTTTTTTTCCAAAAAAGTGCGCTTGTAAGACGGCTGTGCAAATACGGTCTGTCAGAAAGTATTGCAACGACCGCCATTTTATTCTCTGGGGTGTTAGAATAAAAAATATATATAATGTTTGGGGGTTCTAATTAGAGGGAAGGAGATGGCAGTGAAAACACAGGGGAAGCTCCATTAGTCTTGTCATGCCAACGGCCACCAGGGCTGGACTGGGACAGAAATGTGGCCCTGGTCTTCATCCAGACAAGCCCACTTTGACAGGTCCCTCCCATGGCAGCCGGACAACTCCCGCCCCCCCGGCCACCAGAGTAGAACGGCTGGTACTGGTACTCTTATAGGCAGTACCAGTGGGGAAGCTAGACATTATTTTGCAAAGAATCAGTTCGGTGCCCCCCTTATGGGACAAGATTAGGTAGAAGTGAGAAACTCCCAGGCCATAGCTGTTGAGTCAGCTGTCTGTCCCCTCCCCCCATGCTCCTCTGTCGTCGTTCCTGCTCCCCTGGTCCTCCCCCTGCTTCTTTTTTCCCCCCAGGTGAGCGCTACGGGAGGGAGAGACAGAGGAGAAGAGGGGGCAGAAGTCCGCTGCCACTGAAGCCAGCCCACTGAGACTCCCTGTAGTCCCAATGGCCAGTCCATCCCTGACGGCCACAACAAGTGGGGTATTTTGTGTCTCCATGCGCCCTCACCTCCCCCGCTGCGCAATCACGTCAGGCCACGCAGGTAAATGAGGCCGCAATTGCGACCTGGTGCCCAGATTTTGTCGAGCCCTGTTGTGGAGTATATAGAGAATTTGTAGCATTAAGATCATTTTGATCAAGTTGATCCTGCCTACTGAAGATCATTTTAATCTAAAACAGTGGCCGGTGTAGCGGCACTTCCCCCCGTGGCACTAACACACTCCCTCACTGCCACCTGCTGTCCTTACATTGGACGCAGGCAGTGAGAGTGGAGCGGGCTCGGCAAAAAAATGCTCCTGTGTCCTCTCCTGGAGCAGCTTCTGCGGTGTCTCCTTTCTCCTCCTCCTGGCGCTAGGCGCCCAATTGGATCCCCAGTCGTTTTGGCTATTCAGGACACAGGTTTTATACCTGCTTCCTGATTGGCTGGGAGGAGGATCAGTGTTGCAACAGCAAATTTTCTTTCTCTGTTGCAACATTAAGTGTTTGTGTTTCATGGACCATAAGCCTTGTCAAACAACATTTTTGTAAACCTCCTTTTCTTTCTTATTTGTCGTAACGGTTGTTATGACCCTCAGGGCCTCTATGTACATGGCCCAGCAACTCCACATTTGCCCCCTACCTCTCTACAAAAGCTTTTATGTATCTGCCGGGGAGGAGTTAGGAATACTATAGAGTGACAGTTCTGAGTCTGCTGGTGCTGCTGACTTCACAACAAAGATGGCGGCACCCAGCAGCAGTCGCAGGGCTTTTGGTTGTCTACACAAAGATTTTTTTTTACAGGTAAATCATATGAATAAAATATGTTTAAAGTGGATGTAAACCCACTCTCATCCTTTATAAACTAGTGCCAAAGTGCTGATCTATAAGGATATACATGCCTCCTGCATATATCCTTACCTGTCAAATGTCTCCCCTCTGTCTGTTATGAGACCTGAAAAACTGCAGATTCTGTGGGCAGGTCTGTTGTCTGGAGCTCGGTGGGTGGAGTCGTGATGTCAGTAGACTCTCCGCCCACCTCTACTCTCCCCTTTGTATTTTTTACACTGAATTCTGCTATGATCACTAACATCCAGTCAAAATCCAGAAAAGTAACCACATGACTTCAGAAAAGGAGTGGGGGTGGGAATTAAAAAATAATGCCTGTCTGAAGCTAGTGCATGAGATAAGTAAATAACTTATCCCTCACAGCAAGGGGGCGGAACGGACTAAGGTTTTTCTCTGTAAGTCCATTTTATTTCACTAAGCAAGAGGATTGCTCAGAGCTGGATTAACTCTGTGTGACAAGACTGGGCACAGATGATAGGAAATCTTATACTGTACATTGTGACATCAAAACAAAATAAAATAAAAAATCGGGTTTACATCCACTTTAATACACATCTAATTTTATGAGAAGTTTGTTGCTGTTTGGTGACAGGGTCTCTTTAAAAAAAAAAAAAAGCCTAACTGCTGTAAAATCAAAATAGTTTTGTCCATCTTTGTAAATAGGCTCATCCACAAAACAGCTTTGCTCCCTTAGGCCTCTGCCTAGATATCTGACAAATCCAGGCCAGCAGATTGCATTAATGTGTACAGAAAGAACTACTCAGGGAATGAGTTAGAGAACTTTCAAGGAAAGAGGAAAACATGGTAGGTGTTCAGAGTCTTGATGTGGAGCCAGGGGAAGGCTCACAAGTGCAGCCATCTGTCTGAGAAAGTGAAATTGTTTTGGCCGGGAAATCCTGGACTGACTGCAGAGGAGACGTTTTCAAAGCAGGAAAACCTACGAGTAGTCGTCTTAAACCCTTCCAGATGTCAGTGGCTGAAAAACAGGATTAGCTGTATGGTGATAGCAGACGCGCCGGGCAAACTTTGACTGCACGTCCTTCGCTGTAATTAATATTAGGCGCGGAGAATAGGATGCCAAATGTTACACTTTATAAAATACACAACAATGGGAAACGTTTAATCCTGGTATGTATACATCCACATTGTATATATTTTTTAAATGGTCTAAAAATTATATTAATAAATAGAACAATGTCTTTTTAAAGGTAACCATTTGCATTGGTGTAGTGGTGCATTTTTTGCCATTAGGCTGGCATGTGGTCATGCATCAATGTGTGCTTTTATGTGCTTTGACATGCGTTGTTCAGATAAAGAAACAGGACACTTTAAAGTGGAGCTCCACCCAAAAGGGTAAGCTCTGTATGTGTGCTTGCTCCCCCTCTCCGCTGCCTCATTTGGCACCTTTTCGGGGGGGGGGGGGGTGGGGAGTGAGCAGCAGGTACCTGTTTTTGGTGGTGAGGTCCCCCAGAAATTTGGCTCCACTCCTCCTTTCCCTGCCACCAGGCCATTCAGAAAGCGTAGCACACTTTGCGCAAGCTCAGTAGGGAACTGGCTGTAAAAACACAAGGCTTCACTGCCAGTTTTCCCTACAAAAAATAGCAGCAGCACCCAGGAGCCGATTAAGCCGCTTAAGGACCGCCTAACGCCGATTGGCAGAATGGCATGGCTGGGCATAAGCACGTATATATACGCCCCCTTTAAGATGCCCAGCCGTGGGTCGCGCGCGCACCGCCGCCGGCGCGCTCGCGACCAGGTCCTGAGCTCCATGACCGTGCCCGCGGGGCCCGCGGACCCAATCGCCGCCGGTGTCCCGCGATCGGGTCACAGAGCTGAAGAACGGGGAGAGGTATGTGTAAACAAACCTTTCCCCATTCTTCCTAGTGGCAGTGGCAGTGATCGTCTGTTCCCTGTCATTGGGACATGTCACGCCACCCACACAGTAAGAATCACTCATTAGGTCACACTTAACCACTTCAGCGCCCCCTACAGGTTAACCCCTTACTGCCAGTGTAATTTTTACAGTAATCAGTGCGTATTTATAGCAATGGTCCCAAAACGCTCATTACATGCTATATAACAGAGTGTTCATACACACAAAGCCACCAAAGCAATTATTTTGTGTAGAGTGAAATATAATATACATATAACATATAATATATGTAACATAACATACAACATAATCTCTGTGTCTACACTGCAGCTTGAGATTGTGTAGATCAGCTAGTGTCCTCTACGGAGCATGTAAAGCTTCAGTTCCCTTCTAAGCTTTTCATTCCCTCCTTTTTTTTTATCTGTACAGCCCACATGACTATAGAGAAGCCTTTTTCAACCAGGGTGCCCAGGCAGTCTTGGGTGCCTTCTGGTCTCTTCAGGAGTACCTTAGCAAAATGCCTAAAGATTACCAAAAATTTGTATATAAGCCAGGGGGTGGCTCAAGCTTGCCTTTTAATTACACAAAGTCACAGGTTTTCATTGGGTACCATTACAACCTTCCAGCATGCCTTCCAACTTTTTGAGGGACACCTATTCGCAAAAGTTTCTAGGCATAGCACACACACTCTGCCACGCCCTCTTAAAGAAGAATTGTACAAAAAAAATATTGCAGTTGAACCTCGCATTACAAGCATAATCCATTCCATGAGTATGCTCGTAATCCAAAGTACTCGCATATCAAAGCGAGTTTTCCCATTGAAGTTAATGGAAACTAAAATAATTTGTTCTACATTGACTTCAATGGGATGCAATACTGAATGTGGCCAGAGGTGGGGGGGGGCGCCAGAGAGCGCCGAAAGCGGACGAAAAGGCCCGAGGACACTTTGGCTTGTTTCCTGCGCCGCCCGTACCTCAGGCCAAATGAGGTACTGCAGGCCAATGTTCGTCTTTTCTCGCCTCCTGTGCCCCCGTACTTCAGGCCAAAGGAGGTACTGCAGGCCTATTTTTGGCTCTGCCCGGCTTCTGCGCCCCCGTACTTCAGGCCAAATGAGGTACTGCAGGCCTATTTTTGGCTCTGCCCGGCTTCTGCGCCCCCGTACTTCAGGCCAAATGAGGTACTGCAAGCCTATTTAGCTTGAATTCTGCTGGTCTTGCGGGTCGACACTCGCAACGAGTCAGAATTAAAAAAAAAAAAGTTGCTTGCAAATCAAAACGCTCTCAAACCAAGTTACTCTTAAGCCGAGGTTCCACTGTAGTTAAAAACACACAAGTGCTTGTTTTTACCACTATAATTCCTTTATATTGTTTTTTCAAATTTACAGATGCAGCAAGATTTAGCTCCGTAAACACTTTTTGAAAGATAAACTGTGCATTTTATATACAGTACGACTATACAGATCAGATCAAAATGAGGGACAAATGAGGAGGAAAGAGGGACAGAAGTTCCAAATTTAGGGACAGTCCTTCAAAATCAGGGACAGTTGGAAGCTGTGCTTCTAGCCGACAGCATCCTAACAATCAATATAACTTTCACACGTTCATGCAAAAATTAAATGTCATGTTTAGTCATTTCAAATCTGCAGCATTTATTAAAAAAACAACTTGTGATCCTGCCAGGATCAAACACTTCCTGTTATAGG
Organism: Rana kukunoris; assembly: GCA_029574335.1. Taxonomy (NCBI): domain Eukaryota; kingdom Metazoa; phylum Chordata; class Amphibia; order Anura; family Ranidae; genus Rana; species Rana kukunoris. The sequence continues at coordinate 446,799,506 of CM056051.1, forward strand.
ATAACAACAACACTCCATCCCTGTCTCGCAGTGTGCGTCTATGTTTACACCCTATGACATGGGCTTTCAATGGACACTACAAATGGCCTTTCAATAAACATTACACAGGTATAGTCTGCTTTTGCAAGCGGACATGAAGAGGTTGCAAACAGCTTGCAGGAGATCAGCAAAGCTAAGATTTGACAAATGATGAATAAATGGTGAAAACAGCATTTAAAAAAAGCATGGTAATTGTTTATGATACACAGCACTTTAGCAAAAGTATTGTCATACAGTTGGGTTTATATTTTCTTTCAAACAACCCAGAGTTTCCTTTTATAAAGCACCCCAGCCCCTTTCCCCCCCACTCCCCGTCTCCCCTTCTGTGAGCTGAAGGAATCCTAGCGCAAGCCCCATTTCTCACCAAGCAAAGCTAAACATGACACTTTCTAGTCTAACACATTTTCGTCACTATTTTATTTTAGCTCCATTTTATTGGATAAGACTTAAGAATTAAAAAATATAAAATTTAAAAAAAGGCAAAGTTAAATTGGCTGCAGAGAGAGCATTTTCGTTATAAAAAGAGAATGAGTATTCTTCCAGATGGAAAAAAGGGCTTGTCAGTTCAATCCTCGGGATGACAGATGACAAGAAAATGATACTCACACTGAGCTCTCAGTAAACATTGCAACAGACTTCCAGGCTTGTAAGAATTTTCCTTTTCTTATTCCTAGTGCAAAAATTAAATAGTCGGCACTTAAATGATATTAAAACAGAAGTACATTTAAAAATACCAAAATAGGAATGAATAGTCAATCAAAAAAATAGAATAAAACCTGCTTTTGCTGTAAAGATAATCTTCATTGCAGAGATTTCCCCCGCAGTACTTTTTTCTGCCACAAGATGTCCTCAGTCTGATGGCACATCATTTAACCAACTTTCTCTGAACCTGGGCCACCCTTTACCAACCCCTAGCTTGTGACTGTACAGTGAAAGAAGCAGTACAGTAATGAGCTCCTCCCTTCGACACTCTGCTCTTTCCTCCTATCAGCATGCTACGGAGCGGCTTCTAAGACCGCGTACACACGATCAAATTTGTCCGCTGAAACTGGTCCGACGGACCAGTTCAGCGGACAAATCCGATCGTGTGTATGGGCTAGCGGACATGTCTGACATGCTTTAAAATTTGTCCGCCGGAGACATGTCCGTCGGTACACTAACCAGCGGATATATCTGCCCGCACAAGCGTCGAATGGATGCGACGCATGCGTGGAAGTTTTTTACTTCCCGGTGCGGTGACGTGGCGGCGTCAACGTCACCGCGCTGTCTGCTGGCGGAGATTTTGATCCGATGGTGTGTACACGCCGTCGGATGAAAATCCGGAGGAGACATGTCCGCTGGAAACGGTCCGTCGGACAGTTTCAGCGGACATGTCCCTCCATGTGTACGCGGCCTTATACTGCTTCTTCCTCTCACATGTCAGCCTTGCTGTACAAGGAGGCTGATACCAGGTTACATTCAGGTACTTACACTGCTTGTATTTAAAGAAATTATGTATTAATCGGCGGCACAGTGGTGTAGTGGGTAGCACTCTCACCTAGCAGTAAAAAGGGTTGTTGGTTTAAATCCCAACCACGACACTACCTGCCTGGAGTTTGCATGTTCTCCCTGTGCCTGCATGGGTTTCCTTCGAGTACTCCGGTTTCCTCCTACACTCCAAAGACCTGCTGATAGTTTAATTGAACCTGATTATCGGATAAAGATACATATCTAGAATCTAAAATAGGCCTGCCTGGTAAGCTAATCCAGGTACGCTTCTGTTATGAGCCCTCTTGATTATTAGGAATGTGTGAAGGCTTTATGGCCATGACCACCTGTATGGCCATGACCACGCCGCCCCCTCTGGCTCTCACCGCCTCTGAGTCTAATAACATAGATTCATGCATTGCACATGTTATTATCGCTGATGGCATGGCACAGTGGTGACAATTGATGGCACAGTGGCTGCGTTTGATGGCATGGTACAGTGGCTGCGTTTAATGGCATGGCACAGTGGTGCGAATTAATGGCACAGTGGCTGCGTTTGATGGCATGGCACAGTGACTGCATTTGATGGCATGGCACAGTGGTGCGAATTGATGGCACAGTGGCTGCGTTTGATGGCATGGAACAGTGGTGACAATTGATGGCACAGTGGCTGCGTTTGATGGCATGGCAAAGTGGTGACAATTGATGGCACAGTGGCTGCGTTTGATGGCATGGCACAGGGGTGACAATTGAGGGCACAGTGGCTGCATTTGATGAGCACAGTGAGGCTGCAATTTTTTTTAATTTGCGCCCCCCCAAAAATTTTGACCACCAGCCACCACTGGTCAAAAGTTATCCTTTTTTTTCTTTTTTTTCAGATTAACTCTTCTTTTTGCCAGTCTTCTTTAAAGGTCACCACATTTTCTCAATAAGGACCTAAGGTTAAACTAGTTGTTACTGGCTTGACAGTACAATTTTTTTTATCTATAGTGATCGTATCTTCTTTTAAATTCCTCTTTAAGGAAAATAGGTTCCGTTTACTTAAAGTGGTCGTAAAGGCTCAAGGTTTTCTACCTTCATTCATTCTATGCATGCAGGTAAAAAACCTTCTGTGTGCAGCACGCACCCCTAATACCCGAGCCACATCGCAATCCAGCGTTGTTCATAAGAGACTCGGCTCTCCGTTGGACTCTCCCTTCTAATTGGCCGAGCTGTTGGCCCCACTGCTTTCAATCACATCCAGTGAGCCAATGAGGAGATAGAAGGGGCAGGGCCAAGCAGCGGCTCTGTGTGTGAATGGACAAGCAAAGTCGTGGGTCGGGAGCAAGCCTGCTCAGGTGCCCCCATTGTAAGCTACTTGCTGTGCAGGCACTCGGCAAGAGGGAGGGGCCAGGAGCGCTGGCAGGGGACCCGAGAAGAGGTGGATAGGGGCTGTTCTGTGCAAAACCATTACACAGAGCAAGTGAGTATGACATGTTTCCTTTTGAAAAAAATAAAAAATAAACCCTTTAATGACACTTTAATTGTTTCTCATTCCCAGGGCTGCTGTTAGAAATTATGGGGCCCCGTACAGCCTACCTTGTAGACGTCCCCCCCCCCCCCCAATATATCAAAACAATATTTTCATTAAAAATACACTAAAATTATTATTAGCTAATACAAACCTAACAAAGAACCTGTATAAATTAGCCTTTTTTTAATAGTTTAAAAAAAGTATAATTTAAAAAAAAAAAAGTTTATTACACTGTTAATTTTTCATTTATTTTTACAGGACAGGTAAGCCGGCAGTGTCACGGGAGGGGGCTTGGCACAGTGACAGGGGGGCAAACAGGGGGATCAGAAGTGAGCAGACTAGGGAGGGGAATTGGTGCGGGGGAAGTAATTAAAGGAACCATGCCCTGCAGCAGCTGAATGCCGATGGGAGGAAGAGAAACTGACTTTCAGCTGCTGCAGAGAGCAGCACAGGGCATCTTTCTGTAATTGCCCCTCTGTTCGACCCCACCGATTCCTCCTGCTGTTCAGGCCCATATGTGTGCCTGGGGCCCCCTACAGGAGGGCTGGTGGTCCCCCCCCCCATCAGCGGCCCTGCTCATTCCTCATTGTACAACTCTCTCAAATAATTTAAACTTAATACTAATTCTTTTTTTTCTTTTTTTTTTTTTATTCAATAAAAATAAAAAATAAAACTTATTTTTTGCTTGCACAAATATTTAAGTCAGTAGAATGGCACAGACAGTCAAATGGGCGTACATGTACGTCCCTTTAAATTTGCTTCTGTGTGGTCGCGCACGTGCCATCAGCGGTTCGCCCGACTTTGCTGCGAGCTCTGTGATCATGCCCGCGGGACCCGCTGACTTGATGTCCATCGGTTTTCCGCGAATGGGTCACGGAGCTGAAGAGCGGGGAGATGTCAGTGTAAACAAAACAACTCCCCATTCTTCCTAGTGACAGGTCACTGATCGTCTGCTCCCTCTCAACAGGAGCAGCGATCAGTGATGTGTGATTCGTACCCACGCCACCTAACATTCAGAATCTCTTCCTAGCCCCCTAGTGGTTAACCCCTTCACTGCCAGTTACATTTATACAGTAATCAGTGCATTTTTACAGCACGGATTGCTGTATAAATGTGAATGGTCCCAAAATAGGGCCATAATGTCGCAGTCGCGATAAAAATCACTGATTGACGCCATTACTAGTAAAAAAAAAAAAAAAAATTATAAAAATGCCATAAAACTATCCCCTATTTTGTGCAAACCAATCAATAAACGTGTATTGTGATTTTTTTCCCCCAGCAATATGTAGAAGAATACGTATCGGCCTAAACTGAGGGAAAAAAAATAGTTTTTTTATATATTTATTATAGAAAAAAGTAAAAAATATTGCTTTTTTTCAAAATTGTCGCTCTTTTTTTGTTTAAAAATAAAAAACGCAGAGGTGATCAAATACCACCAAAAGAAAGCTCAATTTGTGGGGGAAAAAGGATGTCAATTTTGTTTGGGAGCCACGTTGCACGACCACGCAATTGTCAGTTAAAGCGTCGCAGTGCCGAATCTCAAGGGCTCTGGTCTTTGGCCGGCCAAATGGTTCGGGGCTGAAGTGGTTAAAAGCCTGAATGTGTAGCACACAATGGTAGATGGTTCCTCAAATGCAATATTCCAAGCACAAATTCAATCATTCAGCAAATGATAGAACATAGCTTGTGTGCCCACTGTGCACCACCCATTGGTGTCCATCTGCTCTAGGTGATGTTTGGAGCAGAGAGTCCAATTTTATCATCAAAGAAGTTATTTTTTTCTGCTCAGCCATGACATGGTAAGGAGGAATGGGGATACACAGAGTAACAATAATACTTCTGTAAGTGTACCTGGCTGTTACTGCAGAGGAATACTGTTAAAGCTAAAGCCGCGTACACACGATCGGAATTTCCGATGGAATTCCGTCGAAGCCTACTTCCATCAGTCTTGCATACACACCGTCAGACTAAATTACGACCATCCAAAACGCAGTGAGGTAAAACACTACGACGAGCTGAGAAAAATACATTTCAATGCTTCTGAGCATGCATTGACTTGATTCTGAGCATGTGTGGGTTTTTTCTCCGGCGGAGTTACACACAGACCATAGGAATTTCCTATTGTTTTTTTTTCCACCGGAAAAAAATAAAACATGTTCTATATCTAAACACCGAATGAAAAAAGTCCAATGGGGCCCACACACAAGTCCATCAGACTTTCTTCATCGGAAATTCTGATCGTGTGTATGCGGCATTAGTAGTGGTTAGTTTTTTGGGGAAAATTAAGTGGTTTGTGTGCCTAGCAGAGTTCTTTAACGAAAACTTGGCTGTAAAGTGTTTTTCCAAAAGGCCAGGTTAGAGGAATATTACAGGCATATATAAAAGAAGGGGGTGTTGTCTGCGCTGAAAGTGAACAGGGGGGAGGAGGGGGGGTGTGGGTGATAGGGGTGAATGGATGGGACGGGTGGCTGGATGGGTGGATGCAGGTGGGTTTAGGACAACATGATAACCAACATAATCGAAACAATGATGTGAATGAATAAACACATAAGGGTGATAACCAATAAATACAAAAATTATTACAATAATTATTACAATAAGGAAAAACCCAACACACTAGCCAGTGTAATGTGAAACCAGTGAAAAACAATCCTAAATCCAAACTATAAGACCAGAGAAAATTCCATGAGGAAATGCCTCTGGATGGAAAAAATATGAAATAAATAAAGTCTCTAGTCAAGAGTCCAGAGTCCAAATTGAAATGGTGGTGCCAGGAAAGGGTGACAGCAGAAAGCACCTCAGGTGGTCCCCAGCTCCTCACCTCAAGGCTATAGCTCGGATAGCCTGCAACAGCACCTCCCGGTGGAGGACAGTGATCCCTCGGCAGGGCAAGCAGCAGAGGCACTCCTCAGCGGTAAAGGTAAAGCAAAAAAGAAGAAAAGCAGTGAGTGACAATAAAAGACGTCTGGTAGGCAACTAGTGTCACTCGTACATCCACTCACCCCTGATGGATGATGGGCCTATCTCCCACGAACAGCGAGTTCGTACTTCTAATGGCAGATATCCTCTTCTAAGCTGGCCAGATGGTCACTCACAACAAGGGATCTCTCAGATGGCATACATGATAAAAGAAACAGACCATAGCGCAATCCCGCAAGGTAAAAAACACATTTAATAAAAAAATAAAACTTTAAAACGATCCAAAAGGAACAGACGTCAGGAACACACTGCGTAGGCGTGTGGACTCTGTGGCTCCTAGGATCCCTACGCGTCTCGTCACACCTTGTGACTTCCTTATATCCGTGTTATTACAGGCATATAGATGTCCAAGATTTCTCTTGTAAAGTTACCATACAACCCTTTCAACATGTTTCCAGGCGCTGATGCATTTTATTGGGAAGGAGACAAACCAATAAAGATGGGCTGGTTGCTACAGTAAAAAAGTCTGGAGAGGCTCTGAGATTTGACGCCACAAGCATAATTGATGGAAATATGAAGCAGGTCTTGTGGGTTGAAGAGAACCAGTCATTGCAACATTTATGCAAGAACCTACATATTCAGTTTGCTTAAATAATAAACATGCTTAGCTTTGAAAGACTCACATTTACCCCATGGTGTTTTGTTTTCCATTTTGACTTTTAGGTCTTGGTGAGAGGAATATCAATTAGGAAACCAGAATTTTTTAGGGGCTGTAGTTTTTGATTTCTAAAGAAACTGTATTGGAAGTTGTGGCGGGTCTCGGATACCCTGTATGGGAACCTCCACCAGACCTGTATCTCCTGTCCTCCAAACGCAAGCCGGCAGACTCGCCATAACCAGACCTTAAAGGGTCACTAAAGGAAAAAACATTTTTTTGCTGAAATGACTGTTTACAGGATATATAGACATAAAAGTTAACTGATTCCTTTTCAAAATGATTAAAAATAGATAAAAATCAATCATATAATGTGCCTGCAGGTTAGTTTCACTTTTGAACTGGCTTCATGTTTCTGCAAAGTAGAAATAGACACACAGAACAAAAACAAACAAATCCAGGGCAGTGTTTTGTTTTTAAAATGAATCTGATTGGTTCTGGGAAGTTTTAGACACACAGTAATGACAGCTTAAACCATCGTGAGAAAGCTCCAAGTATGGTGGTTATGTCAGGGATTCTAAATGGACCAGTACTGTGTGCCTACACAGAGGAGACCAACACTGTATATAGTGGAATAAAAGGTGTTGTATTTACAAGGGTGAACAAACAGGTGACGACACCCAGTGCACAAATAACACAAAGCATATATACAAGTCCAGAGGAAATGCGGTAATCATAAACCAAAAGCCAAGCTGGGGTCAAATACCAGGAGATCATCAAAGAAGCTGCAGACAGGGAATATGCAGGAAGGAAATGTCCAGGAGAGGGATCAGGTCAGGACAGATCAGATCGGGTCGCGTCAGAAGTCCAGAACGGGGACAGCAAGCTCAGGGTCAGAAATCAGGCTCAGGGTTCGGTTAATAGACAAATACCAGGACGAGTTCTGCTTGAACTTGCCGGGTATAAATAGGGGTGTGTTAATTATGTTCAGGTCACACCTGAACGCAGCAAGGGCCAGGTGCTCCACACTGCCAGGGTCCATCCGCTGGTGGAGGCCAGTACTGCGTCCCAAAGGTGATATACCAGCAGGGGGAATTTCCCCTGACAGCTCCAAACTGCCAGGAGACCCCTGCTGGTGGGACGCAGCACTGCAAGACAGAACATAAATAGCACCAGCGGATGGAACCTTTCCTGACAGTACCCCCCCTCAAAGGAGCGGCCTCTGGACGCTCCAACTATCCGTTGCCGGGGAAAGTCCAGGGTGACCAACTGGGCAATGGGAGGCTTGAACCGAGAGGTGGGTACATCCGAGTCGTCGAGCTGGGCAGCGGACGAAGGCTCCGGGTCATCGAGCTGGGCAGCAGGCTCCGGGTCGTCGAGCTGGGCAGCAGGCTCCGAGTCGTCGAACTGGGCAGCAGGCTCCGAGTTGTCGAACTGGGCAGCAGGCTCCGAGTCGTCGAACTGGGCAGCAGGCTCCGGGTCGTCGAACTGGGCAGCAGGCTCCGGGTCGTCGAACTGGGCAGCAGGCTCCGGGTCGTCGAACTGGGCAGCAGGCTCCGGGTCGTCGAACTGGGCAGCAGGCTCCGGGTCGTCGAGCTGGGCAGCAGACTCCGGGTCGTCGAGCTGGGCAGCAGACTCCGGGTCGTCGAACTGGGCAGCAGGCTCCGGGTCGTCGAGCTGGGCAGCAGACTCCGGGTCGTCGAGCTGGGCAGCAGACTCCGGGTCGTCGAGCTGGGCAGCAGGCTCCGGGTCGTCCAGCTGGGCAGCAGGCTCCGGGTTGTCGAGCTGGGCAGCAGGCACAGGAACAGCAGGCTGGCACAGGAACATCAGGCTGGCAGGCTGGCACAGGAACATCGGGCTGGCAGGCTGGCACAGGAACATCGGGCTGGCAGGCTGGCACAGGAACATCAGGCTGGCAGGCTGGCACAGGAACATCAGGCTGGGTAACTGGCACTGAAACGTCAGGCTGGGTAACTGGCACTGAAATGTCAGGCTGGGTAACTGGCACAGGAAACGTCAGGCTGGGTAACTGGCACTGAAATGTCAGGCTGGGTAACTGGCACTGAAACGTCAGGCTGGGTAACTGGCACGATGGTGTGGGTTGGGAAGTACTTCCGTTTCTTTTTAGATTTAGACACTGCAGGTTTGCTAACAGAAGTGATGTATGAAGAGGATGGAATTAAGTAGGAGGAAGGATTGGAATATGGCAGAGACACAGGGATGGTGACTGGAGGAGTCTTTTGTGGAGTTGTTACTGGTGAAAAGGAAGAAACAGGTGGATTAAAGGCGGGGTAGGTACAACAAGTAGAGACTGGGTAATACTTGGTAGGAAGCGGAATTAACTGGGCTATAGCTGAGGTTGTCTTTGCCAATGGATGGCTAGATCCTTGGGAAGGTAAGTGGTTAATGGCAGGGCTGGGATGCAGTGGCTTGGCTGGAATCAGGAGATCTGACCATGCCTGCAGCACAGGTTGAACAAAGGCTGGTTCACACACACCTTGTTTAATCAGAGACTGCACTGAGCTAATGCAGTCAGATAACTTCTGCTGGGAACAAGAGCAATAGGGTTCATCAAAGGAGGCGATCATCCTCCATCAACCATACCAGGGATTCAACTTGGTCGGGACTGAAGGGGGGAGAGAAGTCATCACAACCAACTGGAATAACTGACAGGGCCGGTTTAACACATAACTTGATTAATGGCTGAACATCATCATAAGACATATAACCCAGATCCACCATGGAATGGGCTGATCGGATGGCTTCCATCAGCTGATCACTTGTCCATACCTCCAACACCTGACGACAATACTCCTCATCCTCCTCTGCTAGCAGAGAAAAGTAAGTAATTACAGTATATTGAAATCCATGTTTCAACAAAAACGCACTACAACAGGATGGTTCCCTATGCAGGCATGTCTGGTCAACTGGAAAATAAAAGGTGTTTTATTTACAAGGGTGAACAAACAGGTGACGACAACGAGTGCACAAATAACACAAAGCATATATACAAGTCCAGGGGAAATGCGGTAATCATAAACCAAAAGCCAAGCCGGGGGCAAATACCAGGAGATCATCAAAGAAGCTGCAGATAGGGAATGGGCAGGAAGGAAATGTCCAGGAGAGGGATCAGGTCAGGACAGATCGGATCGGGTCGGGTCAGGTCAGAAGTCCAGAACGGGGACAGCAGGGTCAGAAATCAGGGTCCGGTTAATAGACAGATACCAGGGCGAGTTCTGCTTGAACTTGCCGGGGATAAATAGGGGCGTGTTAATTATGTTCAGGTCACACCTGAACGCAGCAAGGGCCAGGTGCTCCACACTGCCAGGGTCCATCCGCTGGTGGAGGCCAGTACTGCGTCCCAAAGGTGATATACCAGCAGGGGGAATTTCCCCTGACAGCTCCGAACTGCCAGGAGACCCCTGCTGGTGGGACGCAGCACTGCAAGACAGAACATAAATAGCACCAGTGGATGGAACCTTTCCTGACAGGTTATAAGGAAACAGACAAGCAGGAAGTGTGGAGAACAGAGCAGGATTACAGCAACTTCAAAGCAAAAACGAACAATAAGGACATGAAACCAGTAATGCAGTAAGGTAAAAAAAGCTATTTAGCTAAAAAAAAATCCTTTAGTGATCCTTTAACCCCTCAATCACAAGACAAGACACACAGGTGTTGAGGGTTAAACATGCAGAGCATAAACTCTTTATTAAGTACCAAACATACACTTTGAAACACAGTTAGGGACATTCCCCTTAGCCTTATCATAGAGAGGGTAGGGGACAAGGAAGAACCAATGTAAACTCAACACTTGTATATTCAAACAACTACAGTTGAAACACATAAAGGGATTATGATAAGCTGGCAGGTGTCTCCAGACCTTTGTCTACGTGCTGTCATGAACCAAAGACTGATATCGTGGGCTATTCGAGATAGGATTATTATGTATGGATTATCCACATTATATTCTGAGATATCTGTAGGGATATTTTAAGGTTGTTAATTCTGAACTCCAAGGGTTAATTGCAGAGTGACTCTTTCATACTGCTAAATGCTAAATGTCCTATTCACCAGATAATTGACCCTATTGTGTGTATGAGAGACTCTGGCCCAAATTCACAGAGCAATTACGCCTGTCTAACTGGTGTTAGACAGGAGTAATTTTAAATTTTGCGCGCCGTATCACTAGTTTGAATCCTCAAACCATGATACGGCGGCTTCGGGCTTCAATCCGAGAGGCTTACGTCTTCGTAAGCCTTCGGATCTACGCTGCGATATTTTTGCGGCCGCTGGGAGGAGTTCGCGTCGTTTTCATGCGTCGGGATATGCAAATGAGTTTTTACGGCGATCCACGAAGATACGAGCGGTCTTCGCAATCGCTTACGTCTATTTTTTTCTACGTACTGTTAGACCAGCTTTTTGCTGGTCTAACAGTGCGTAACCCATGTTAAGTATGGCCGTCGTTCCCGCGTCGAATTTAAAATATTTTTTTTTTTTTACGTAACTCGTTCGGGAATAGGAATGTCCGTAAACGACGCTACTCAAGAAAAAATGACGTAACAACGTGATTTCGCGCAATGCACAGCGGGAAATTTGGGAACGGAGCATGCGCAGTTCGATCGCCGCGGGAACGCGCCTATTTTAAATGCTTCACGCCCCCTAATCGCGTATATGGATTGCGCCGGGAGAAATACACTACTCCGCCGTTGTTTACTGGACAAAATCTACCTGGATTCCACGTAGAGCCAGGTAAAATACGGCGGCGTAGTGTATTTGGGAAACGCTACGATAATCTAATTCTATCTGAATCTGGCCCTCTGTGTTTACACTTAAAAGACTGTGTATTGACCTACACGTTAGAAGTCTTCATTCAGGTGTATTGAATTAGCATGTCAATTATGTTTAGGAATGTATTGATGCTCAGGTGTAAGAACCTTCCCTTTAGAGACAGCCCGTCTGTCTAAAGATATGGTTTGAAGGGAAATCATTGTGTGACAGTATTTTACTTTGATATCATTATCTACAGGAATGTCATTCTCTCTGAGGTAGTAGTTAAGTCATGCTAAATACATCGGTGCCGAAATGTCTATCTGTATAGAAGCCCAGTGTGTGAAAAGGGGGTGGAGATTTCATTGTTCTTTGATTGCTGATAAGCTTGTAACCTGTATATAACCAGGAGAATGTTTCAATAAAGTTGAGTCCTGTTTGAACATACATACAGCTCGTCTGGTGTGTGTTCTCTAAATGGATCGCAATCGGCACATAGCTGTAGGTCGGATCCCGGAACCTTGGATGACTGGACCATCAGATGTTGCAATCTGCAGTCTGATTTAATAGAAGCAGAGGAGTGTCGGGAGAGCAGGACCTAGGCGAGCAAGGGTCTCGTCACACGTGCCATTACTCAACACCATTAACCACTTCATTACTGTGCACTTAAACCCCCTTCCTGCCCAGACCAATTTTCAGCTTTCAGCGCTGACGCATTTTGAATGACAATTCCGCGGTAATACAACACTGTACCCAAATTATATTTTAATAATTTTTTCCCACAAATAGAGCTTTCTTTTGGTGGTATTTGATCACCTCTGCGTTTTTTTTTTCGCTATAAACAAAAAAGTCAGAACATTTTGAAGAAAACACAATGGGCCAGATTCAGCAAGAATTAGATTCCCTCAGAGTATCAGAGATACTCTACGCCGCCGTACTTTACCTGGCTCTAGGAGGAATTCAGAGAGATTTTGGCCCGTAAGGTACGGCGGCGTAGTGTATTTCTCCCGGCGGAATCAAAATACGCGAATAGGGGGCGTGAGGCATTTAAATTAAGCGCGTCCCCGCCGCGATCGAACTGCGCATGCTCCGTTCAGAAATTTCCCGCCGTGCATTGCGCGAAATCACGTCGTTACGTCATTTTTTTTTTTGAGTAGCGTCGTTTACGGACATTCCTATTCCCGGACGACTTACACAAAAAAATAAAAAAAAATTGAAAGTCGACGCGGGAACGACGGCCATACTTAACATGGGCCGCTTAACGTTAGACCAGCTAAAAGCTGGTTTAACTTTACGTGGCGAAAAGATGACATACGTGATTGCGAACGATGCTCGTAACCTCGTGGATCTCCGTAAAAAGCTCATTTGCATACCCCGACGCTGAAAACAACGCGAACTCCACCCAGCGGCCGCAAAAAGATCGCAGCGTAGATCCGAAGGCGTACGAAGACGTAAGCCTCTCGGATCGAAGCCCGAAGCCGCCGTATCATGGTTTGTGGATTCAAACTAGTGATACGGCGCGCCAAATTTGAAATTACTCCTGTCTAACACCAGTAAGACAGGCGTAATCGCTCTGTGAATCTGGGCCAATATTTTTTACGTTTTGTTATAATAATATCTCAATTTTTTTTAAACAATTTTTTTTCCTCAGTTTAGGCCGATACGTATTCTTCTACATTCTACTATTCTCATTCTACTTCTACTATTTTTGGTTAAAAAAAATAAAATAAAAAAATGCAATAAACGTTTATTGATTGATTTTCGCAAAAGTTATAGCGCCTACAAAAGAGGGAATTAATTTATGATATTTTTTTTTTTTTACTAGTAATGGCGGCGATCTGCGATTTTTGTCAGGCCTGCGATATTGCGGCGGAAAGATCGGACACTTTTGACACTATTTTGGAACCATTCACATTTACACAGTGAATAGTGCTATAAATATGCACTGATTACTGTATAAATGTGACTGGCAGGGAAGGGGTTAACACCAGGGGGCGAGGAAGGGGTTAAATGTATTCCCTGGGAGTGATTCTTACTGTGTGTGGAGGGGGACTGACTGGAGGAGATGACTGATCTGTGTCCCTATGTACAAGGGACACAGCATTGGTCTCCTCTCTTCCTGACAGGACGTGGAGCTCTGTGTTTACACACAGAGCTCCATGTCCTTGCTCTGTCACTGCTGATCATAGGTACCTGGCAGACATCGTGGCCACCAGGCACGCGCATCGGCATCTCAGCGATGCGCCGGGCACAGTTTTTCCCCGCTGCATGCCCCCAGCGGCACGCACGGGGAATGCAATTAAAAGGACGTCCAGGGACGTCCACCCGGCAGTTGAGAGCTGCGCTGTAGACGTCTTTCGTCTACAGCGCGGGTCTCAAGTGGTTAAACAAAGCAACAAGAGGGGGGGGAGGGATGTAGCATTACATTATCTCAATGCCATTTTGTCCCCAAGTCTCGTAGCCCCACGCTTTTGGAATACCGTCATCTTGTATATGCCTTTATCAGCTAAAAGTACATTATTTGTGGAAAAAAAGTATATATTTAGTCCAGCCTGGCCAATAGGTTTAGGTAGCCAAAAACGACTCGAGAGACACGAGCCCAGCCACAGATACTGCATTCACCCAGTTCTGATAAGCCAGCGACTGCGGACACAAATGTCTGGAGGTGCCATCTTCTTCAGGTGGTGGGAGACAGCAAATAGCTCTCTAAATCCCCCATTCTCTGTTGCACCATAGCAGTGACAATCCTGACCACCCTGGGGCCCTAAGCAAAATGACATGTCACATTAAAGTTGATAAGCGTGGGGGGGGGGGCGCTGCCGACAGTGACATGTCACATTATGGATTAAATTTGAGAAGCAGGGGGGGGGGTGTTCTGCTGTCGATATTTACATCTTACATTAAAGTGAAAAGCGGGAGGTCCTGACTTCTTACCTCTTCTCCCATGCAGCCAGCAAATTGAGAAGCGGGATGAGGGTCCGAAAATGACTTCTCACCAGGCGGGGCCTCTAGTAATTTGGGGGGTCCTCCGAAACTTTGCAGGGCCCTAAGCGGCTTGCATAGTGAGCCTATAGGGCGGATCAGCCCTGGGCCATAGTCTGTGGGTTGAGAGCCAGCCCACAGCCCCTTCCAAAACACACAGTGACAATGGGTTCTGTCACAGAAGTGATCTCTAGAAGCCTCTTATAGCATGTCTCACATGTCTCTGTCTCCAACTACAAAGTGCCTAGTAAAGAAGGAAAGAAATTGGTTGCACACTGGAACAAAATAGATGGTTGAAACGTTCTTTATTGTCGTATGCCAGTCAATCATGCAAAGTTACAGCTGATGCGTTTCACACGCCTAGTCTCCGAGCATGCAGTATGCCCAGTTTGCGATCATTTTCTGTAGCATTACATGACCCCTATACAGAGGTGTATTTAGGTTTTGTGCTGCCCTAGGCCTGACTAAACTTAAATATGACCCACCCCTTCCTGTCAAAGCCACATCCCTGTCATATTCATGGGAAGAGGACAGAGGAATGCTGTGGGTGAAGGGCAGAGGGACGCCCTGGGAGAAGGACAGAGGGTTGCCGTGGGTGACGGGCAGAGGGAAGCCGTGGGAAGAGGAGAGAGGGATGCCGTGGGAAGAGGACAGAGGGACGCCCCCCACAAAGTGCCGCCCTAGGCCTGGGCCTTGTTGGCCTAGGCCAGAATACATCCCTGCCCCTATATCAACTAAGTTGTCCATCACTGCTCTAGAGCAAGCCTGGAGTTTGGAGCCCCTCTGCTTAAGCTACACTGTGTTGGTGAACATGGTCCACTACCATCCCAAGTCTGTATCAGGAAGCCATAGATTTCATTCATTTGTTCAGCAAATGTTTTCCTCATCCCCCTGTCTGTGAGCTCTGCTCTCTAGAAGACCTTGGTTTTAGATGTATCGCGTGATAGGTCGATGGAGGGAGTCCATGAAAAATGTCAGCCCAGCACTCAGCGAGCTGAATGATCAAAGCATCCTGTCTGGCTTCCTTGTGTTCCCTTTACATAAACACAAAATGACTGATTAGATTGGGAGTGTCTGGCTGTTTATTTTGAATCAAGTTCAGATGTTAGAACCATAAAGTGTACAGTATTGCGTTTCACGTTGGAATTGGCATTCATTTTTCTATCTTCATTTTCCAGTTCTATGGTCCACCCAGATAACAGAGTTATAAGCAGACATAACAAAGGCTGAACGGGAAGGTTTGGGAAGACAAAAGAAAAGGGGAAAGTGGGCCTGAAACATCACCCTTAACAACCAAATGGATTCAAACTTTCAGATCTCAGCAGATTTTCTACCACAGACGGGGCCAGATATACCCTTCTTGCCCTCTCCCCAGTCCATTTGCCTGGTTAACTTAGGACCCGCGATGCACAGAAAAGAAACACTGATAAAGCGTCACCTTGCTGGTTTAGGCTGCATTCATACCTAAGCATTGCATTTTTTGAGCGTTTTTTTTCCAAGCACTGTTATGTGTATATTTGCACGCTGGCGTGCAGCGTTTTTTTAACTAGGCAGTAGAGAAAAATATTATCTGTTTCATCATTTGTTTCTATGTTTTCTTTTCTATTTATTATTTATTTTCATTTAGGCCCCTTTCACACTGGGGCGTTATTCACGCGTTATTCGTGCAAAGCCTCATCTGCAATCCCAATGTGAAAGCCCGAGTGCTTTCAGAGCCCTTTCACACTGCCAGTGCCCGAAAAATGCTGGTAAAGCACCGCTAAGACCCTAACGTTTTAGGGCATTTTTTTAGAGCCTCAGTGTGAAAAGTTTTTACAGCGCTTTTCAATTCATTTCAATGGAGAGGGGCGTTTTTGGAGCGTTTTTTTCAGCGCCCAAAAGCTGCTCCAAAGTTGCTGCTTGCAGGACTTTTCTCAACACCCCGCCAGTGCAACGCCTCAGTGTGAAAGATCAAGGTGTTTTTACAGCGCTTTCAATTCATTTCAATGAAGAGGGGCGTTTTTGGAACGCTTTTTTCAGCGCCCAAAAGCTGCTCCAAAGATGCTGCTTGCAGGATTCAGTGTAAACGTTTCCATTGAAAGCGTTTTATGAGCGTTTTAATAGCGCTATTTTTAACGCTAAAACACTGTAAAAATGCTTTAGTGTAGAAGGGGTCTTAAAGCAGAACGCCAGGATTTTCAAAAAATCCCCCATTCGTACACGTTCTATTTCTGAACACCGACGGAAAAAAAGTCAGATGGGGCCCACACACGATCAGACTTTTTTTATCGGAAATTCTGATCGTGTATGCGGCATTAGGACAGTAATTGCATCATATCCTCTTCTCTCTCTCTAACTGTAATAAGCCTACATTTCCCATGAATCCTTGGGATGGGAGTGAATGTGGGAGGTACACTAGGCTTGTACATATACATGTGAACTCGCCAACTTCAACATAAATCACACCCCTCATTCTGCAGCCAGCAAGCCATACATAACCCATGGTATGATAGGTTACAGCCTTATAAATACAAAGCATTTTAATATAAATGCAAACCAGTGCAACATGTCAGTATCCACCAGAGCCCTAATGTAAGAGACCACCAGAGCCGAATGGCAGGGACCACCAGAGCCAAATGTCAGGGACCACCACCAGTGCCGAATGTCAGGGACCACCAGAGCCAAATGTCAGGGACCACCACCAGTGCCGAATGTCAGGGACCACCAGAGCAGAATGTCAGGGACCAACACCAGTGTGGATTGTCAGGGACCACCACCAGTGCCGAATATCAGGGACCACCACCAGTGCCGAATGTTAGGGACCACCACAAGTGCTGAATGTCAGGGACCACCACCAGTGCCAGATGCCAGGGACCACAAATGTAGCATGTCTGTCCTACCAGTGAAGCTTGTCAGGGACCACCAGTGTAGAGCGGGTATTATTATTAGAAATCTCTTGTATGGCACAGCACGTTTCTCCCAGGGTGTGGGGTATTGTACTACGGGGAGCTGAGGGAGGTACACCAATACCACAGGGACATTGTCTACAGCCCCCCAGATCAACTCTTAATCAGAGTGTCCCTTTAGGGGAGATTCCGTTAAAACAACAAATACAACAAATGTGGCGCTTGAGGAGAGATATTATAGACCACTTTTAAGTGGAAAAATATCCCATAACCTAAAAGGAATGTGACAATCAAAAAAGGTAATGGGTGAAAATAGGTGCAAATTAAGGTGATATAACAGCAACCAGTACTATATATAAATCATGAACATAGGAAATAGATTCCTTGTAAAATCATGTACTAAAAAGTGAGTCCAGAATTGCTTCCGTAATTAAAATAATTATATGGTGTCTTAATTAATCCGATGTGAACATGTGAACAGCGAATTTTCACTTCACAGTATGGGATGGAAGAAAGAAACATCCACAATGTACTCCTGTACAATCAAGAAGATGGAATAATCTTACCAGATTCGGTGGACATACTGACCAATGGTAGCATGTCAATAGGGCAAGTAATGGATCCTCAGCCTGGTTGGGTTCATAGAAGAAATATCCAGAGGCACCAAAGGAAATCCAAAGATCCGTTCGTGTATCCAAACGTCTAAGATAGCAAGCAGATTTCTCATAGAATTGGGATCACATGGAGGCACATGTAAAAAATTGAAGGAGGCTCACATAGCGCAGTTAAACCCAAATAACAGGGAAGAGCGATTTTAATGGTAAAACAGGTAGGTATGCAATACCATACAAGTATAAAAAATAATTAAAAAATTAAAAAAATGTTCAAGGTACAAGCCAGGTGAAGGACCGAGTACAAGTGATCACATAGAATAAAGCGTGGTGGATAGATATGCGGTTTCAGGCTATGTACCCTACATGTTTCGAGTTAAAAACTCTTCGACTGGGGCATAAACCTGCTAATTCCCACCACGCTAGTATATATTGGACTTAATCAGCATGTTTAGAACTGTGATTCAAATCAGCTGGTATGTTCGAAGAAAGACATTCATTGCATACAGTTAGCATGCTAACGAACGCCTCTCTTACATGGGTCAAACCCAAAACAGGAAGGGCTTTCCTATTCCCTTGTCAGGCATTGCTCCAAGGAGGTGTCAATCAAAATGTGCCTGGGTGTCGTCACCACGTACGTCCACGGCAACGTCAAGGCATTGTAGGACATCCCATATTGTGCTCCATAGCAGTATCGCGTACCGGAAGGTGGTGAGGACGTTACATATATGCCGCGTCATCACGCACTCCAACTGCAACGTCATTGCGCTATGGGACCATCACTGGTGTTCTCACACCCACAACACACAGACGGAGCACGCGCAGAGAACGGGACACATGCACGTCATCTCTAAAGCGCCCTCTGATGTCATCACGCAGGCGCCACCATGCGTTCCACACAGTAAACCACCAGTCTTGTCCATTGATTGGACGACGTGGGGACCGGGTAGCCAACGAGAGACGGCAATAGCAGGGATGTTATAGATACGTCTACAAAATGTGTAGATAATAAAAAACAAAAAATGGACACAAAAGCCATAAAAATTGTAACTAATGAGTACATATACGCCTCACATATCTATCATCACCACAATGAAGGACATGTATATAAGAGAGCACATATAACACACATACATATCAGAATCATTAATACAATGAACGTCTATGCAAAATCACAATTAATATAACAAGAGCATCTTAGCAAAATAAGAGGATATACAAAAAATTAATTATATTACAAAAAACAGCTTAAAAAAATGCCACTAGTAGAGGATAAAGAAGAATGTTAACCTCTAAATAAACTAGAAAGGACCTACGACTTATTAATAAAGGCGTTGATATCCCAGTCAATGTTTAACCCATACGGGGAAAAACATTTGAGCTGGTGTATCCAGAACATTTCCAATTGTGAAACACCCCTAACCTTAGATTCGCCTCTCCAATGGGGAGTGAATTTAGCTATGATCTGAAAACAGGTACCTGTTGGATTGCGATCATGGGCTTCTAAGTAATGTCTAGGTACACTATGATTAGTCTTTCCTTTCCTTATACTTTTAATATGCTCATTGACCCTGATAGAAAAGGTACGTATAGTTCTACCCACATATTGTTTTTTGCAGGGACAGGTTAGGAGATAGACTATATAGCGTGTGGTACAAGTAACAAACTCCTTCATATGATAAATGATGGAAGTTGTTGTAGATGAAAAACTATCAATTTTTCTTTGTGTCAAAGTATTGTGGAGACATACATTGCATCTGCGACACGCATGAAAGCCTTTAATTTCAGGGAAGAACACAGGTTTGATTGGAGGGTCAGATACATTAGGGGCCAATTTATTTCGAAGGGACATGGCTCCCCTAAAAACAACGCCTGCTTTATCTGGAAGTACTGGGCCCAAAAGGGGGTCATTTTGGAGTACATTCCAGTGGCGATTGAAAATCTGTTTAATCTGTTTATATTGTACCGAATATTGTGTGGTAAATGACCACTTAAACTTAGCGTTTGGAATGCGCTTAGGTTGTTCCGAGACAATAGTCTCCCTGTCTAGTTTAGCAACACGTTCAATGTCTGTATCAATGTAATCTGGTGTATAACCCTTCTCAATGAACTTTGATTTTAGAATATTTGCTTGTTGGTGAAAATCAGCTAAATATGTACAATTCCTCCTAATGCGTAACAGTTGGCTATATGGTACAGATTTGAGCCATGAACTATAATGACAGCTGTCAGTAGGGATATACCCGTTGCGGTCGGTCGGTTTAAAAAAGGTTTTAGTGACCAGCCTTCCGTCAGCAACAGATATTTCCAGATCCAAAAAATGGATCATAGTATGGCTCATTTCATAGGTTAGAGTGATCCCCATGTCATTATCATTGAGAGTGACCATGAATTCATGCAAGGATTCCTCATCACCCTGCCATAGGAGGAGGATGTCATCAATGTAACGAGCCCATAAAGACAGCTCAGGACGCTGTAGGGCATAGACGACATCCTCCTCCCATTGGGCCATAAAGAGGTTGGCCAAACTTGGGGCAAACTTAGCCCCCATGGCCACGCCTTTTGTTTGGAGGAAAAATTTGTTGTCATACCAAAAGTAATTGCCCTGTGTAGCAAACTTAAGAAGTTTCATAATAAATTGTTGTTGTCCATCCGGGATAGCACTCCTAGTGGACAAAAAATGTTCAACTGCCTTAAACCCCAATTTATGCGGAATAGACGTATACAGCGAGGTAACTTCTGCTGTAACTAACAAACAGCCTTCCTGGTAGTCAACGGATTGGAGCCGGCGTATAGTATCACCAGTATCTTTAAGAAAAGATGGAACCGTGCGAACCAGTGGCTGTAAATGGAAATCCACATAACGGCCAATTCTAGAGGTCACGGAATTAATCCCACTCACGATTGGCCTACCTGGGGGCTGTGTCACATTCTTATGGATCTTAGGAAGGTAGTACATTACCGGGATTCTAGGGACTACAGGGACTAGATATTCTTTTTCCTTTTTATCCAATATTCCACTCAAAAAACCTTCATCAACTAGGTTTAAAAGAAGTTTTCTGAGTTTCTTGGTGGGATCTTGGGAGAGAGCAGTGTAAGTACCCAAATCTCCCAGTATCCGACACATTTCCAAGTGGTAATCATCTTTGTCCAAGATGACCACTCCACCGCCTTTATCGGCAGGGCGAATGATCAAATCCTTGCGTTCACATAGGGACTTGAGGCCTACCTTAATGTCAGGATGATCATAAGTACGCTTTTTTGGGAGTGAGTCAAGATCCTTCAAAACTAGATCTCGAAAGACTTTAACTGAATGTGCTGTAGCACTAGGAGGGTTAAAGAGAGAGGGATTTGATAATCCAGAGTGAATAATATCAGTAGATGATCCACTAGTCACTCGGGATTGGTAGGGATTTGCTATAAAATGTCTTTGAATATTCAATTTGCGGATGTATTTGTGAACATCCACGAATGTTTCGAATTTATTAAGCTGTTTTGAAGGAACGAATTTGAGGCCTTTATCAAGGGTTCTCAACTCCGCTGTTGAAAATGTACCTTTGCTAAGGTTAAAAATACCATTACATTTTAAAGTTTCCTTTTTTTTCCTGGCCCGCCTCCCCCCTCGGGTGCCTCTTTTATTTCTGTGACCCGTTTGGGGCCTGATGGAGTCCTGGGAAAATCCCCACCATGGGAAGGCTCAAAATGTGGACGGTTATACGTATATGGAGATCTATCATATGGATCATATTCCCTCTCCATATAGGAATTATGATTATTATAACCATCTCTAGAATAAGATTCTCTAAGAGGTGAGAATCTATTCCGAGTTCTGACTGGGGTATGATTAGAATAGTGTTGTTCTTGATAGTACCCACTACGGTCTCCATAGAGATCTCGCGGTGATCTATCCCGGTTATTATAATCAGAATGCCTGGATTCTTCATTATGTATAAATTGGGGACCTCTCCCACGACCCCTACCACCCCTACCTCTAGGAACACCTCTAGATGGGTGATTTGGAACCTTGCCCTGTTGGACACCTGGATTATTACAGGTTCTGTTTTTACTTAATGTAGGGACAAGGGGGGTAGGTCTTGTAGTGTTCGATGTATCACCACTAGTGGTCGGGGCCGATACGTCCATGTTATTGGAATCCAAAGGTGTGGATTCTTTCTTTTGCCAACTGAAAACTGTATTGGTCTTATAGTCATTCGTGTCTCGAGAGTACTTTTTTTGTTTTTTAGACCGTTGATCCCTTTCCTCTTTTTCCAACAAACTTTGAAGATTAGAGGAGAGGGATAAGTACTCTGAGGATGACTTATGTGGGAGCAACTGTTCTCTGATAGTTTTAATTTCAGAATCGATGGCAATAAGTTTGGTCCTTTTCCTATCTGCCAGGAAATTAAGGAGTTTGAGACCTGCATCATTAAAGTATTGAAACCACGTATGTGTCTCTAAATCTCCCTGTTGTGGGTGTATATCCCATCTCAGGCCTCTTGGGACTAGTTTTTCCTTATGATATTGTTCTAGGAAGGCTATGTCCCAATCTAAGTGAATCTCTGTGTTCATGAGATTTTTAAGTCTCATGAAGAGACCACTGATTTCAGTATTGGTGTTTGTAAGCACAAAGACCCCATCTGTGTTTAAAGAACGATTGGTTCTATATTCGAAAACATCCATTATGCTATTGAAATAATGAACCAACAATGTATGGAGATAGTGAATGTAGTGGCTGCAACAATAGTGTCAAAAAGAAAAGATATAAGTGAAAGAAAAAATTGCGCTACTAAGTATAACTCGGTGGAGAAGTTGCCTGCATAAACGACAGAACAATATAGTAACAAAAACAACAAATACAACAAATGCGGCACTTGAGGAGAGATATTATAGACCACTTTTAAGTGGAAAAATATCCCATAACCTAAAAGGAATGTGACAATCAAAAAAGGAATGGGTGAAAATAGGTGCAAATTAAGGTGATATAACAGCAACCAGTACTATATATAAATCATGAACATAGGAAATAGATTCCTTGTAAAATCATGTACTAAAAAGTGAGTCCAGAATTGCTTCCGTAATTAAAATAATTATATGGTGTCTTAATTAATCCGATGTGAACATGTGAACAGCGAATCTTCACTTCACAGTATGGGATGGAAGAAAGAAACATCCACAATGTACTCCTGTACAATCAAGAAGATGGAATAATCTTACCAGATTCGGTGGACATACTGACCAATGGTAGCATGTCAATAGGGCAAGTAATGGATCCTCAGCCTGGTTGGGTTCATAGAAGAAATATCCAGAGGCACCAAAGGAAATCCAAAGATCCGTTCGTGTATCCAAACGTCCAAGATAGCAAGCAGATTTCTCATAGAATTGGGATCACATGGAGGCACATGTAAAAAATTGAAGGAGGCTCACATAGCGCAGTTAAACCCAAATAACAGGGAAGAGCGATTTTAATGGTAAAACAGGTAGGTATGCAATACCATACTAGTATAAAAAATAATTAAAAAATTAAAAAAACGTTCAAGGTACAAGCCAGGTGAAGGAGCGAGTACAAGTGATCACATAGAATAAAGCGTGGTGGATAGATATGAGGTTGCAGGCTATGTACCCTACATGTTTCGAGTTAAAAACTCTTCGACTGGGGCATAAACCTGCTAATTCCCACCACGCTAGTATATATTGGACTTAATCAGCATGTTTAGAACTGTGATTCAAATCAGCTGGTATGTTCGAAGAAAGACATTCATTGCATACAGTTAGCATGCTAACGAACGCCTCTCTTACATGGGTCAAACCCAAAACAGGAAGGGCTTTCCTATTCCCTTGTCAGGCATTGCTCCAAGGAGGTGTCAATCAAAATGTGCCTGGGTGTCGTCACCACGTACGTCCACGGCAACGTCAAGGCATTGTAGGACATCCCATATTGTGCTCCATAGCAGTATCGCGTACCGGAAGGTGGTGAGGACGTTACATATATGCCGCGTCATCACGCACTCCAACTGCAACGTCATTGCGCTATGGGACCATCACTGGTGTTCTCACACCCACAACACACAGACGGAGCACGCGCAGAGAACGGGACACATGCACGTCATCTCTAAAGCGCCCTCTGATGTCATCACGCAGGCGCCACCATGCGTTCCACACAGTAAACCACCAGTCTTGTCCATTGATTGGACGACGTGGGGACCGGGTAGCCAACGAGAGACGGCAATAGCAGGGATGTTATAGATACGTCTACAAAATGTGTAGATAATAAAAAACAAAAAATGGACACAAAAGCCATAAAAATTGTAACTAATGAGTACATATACGCCTCACATATCTATCATCACCAAAATGAAGGACATGTATATAAGAGAGCACATATAACACACATACATATCAGAATCATTAATACAATGAACGTCTATGCAAAATCACAATTAATATAACAAGAGCATCTTAGCAAAATAAGAGGATATACAAAAAATTAATTATATTACAAAAAACAGCTTAAAAAATGCCACTAGTAGAGGATAAATAAGAATGTTAACCTCTAAATAAACTAGAAAGGACCTACGACTTATTAATAAAGGCGTTGATATCCCAGTCAATGTTTAACCCATACGGGGAAAAACATTTGAGCTGGTGTATCCAGAACATTTCCAATTGTGAAACACCCCTAACCTTAGATTCGCCTCTCCAATGGGGAGTGAATTTATCTATGATCTGAAAACAGGTACCTGTTGGATTGCGATCATAGGCTTCTAAGTAATGTCTAGGTACACTATGATTAGTCTTTCCTTTCCTTATACTTTTAATATGCTCATTGACCCTGATAGAAAAGGTACGTATAGTTCTACCCACATATTGTTTTTTGCAGGGACAGGTTAGGAGATAGACTACATAGCGTGTGGTACAAGTAACAAACTCCTTCATATGATAAATGATGGAAGTTGTTGTAGATGAAAAACTATCAATTTTTCTTTGTGTCAAAGTATTGTGGAGACATACATTGCATCTGCGACAAGCATGAAAGCCTTTAATTTCAGGGAAGAACACAGGTTTGATTGGAGGGTCAGATACATTAGGGGCCAATTTATTTCGAAGGGACATGGCTCCCCTAAAAACAACGCCTGCTTTATCTGGAAGTACTGGGCCCAAAAGGGGGTCATTTTGGAGTACATTCCAGTGGCGATTGAAAATCTGTTTAATCTGTTTATATTGTACCGAATATTGTGTGGTAAATGACCACTTAAACTTAGCGTTTGGAATGCGCTTAGGTTGTTCCGAGACAATAGTCTCCCTGTCTAGTTTAGCAACACGTTCAATGTCTGTATCAATGTAATCTGGTGTATAACCCTTCTCAATGAACTTTGATTTTAGAATATTTGCTTGTTGGTGAAAAACAGCTAAATATGTACAATTCCTCCTAATGCGTAACAGTTGGCTATATGGTACAGATTTGAGCCATGAACTATAATGACAGCTGTCAGTAGGGATATACCCGTTGCGGTCGGTCGGTTTAAAAAAGGTTTTAGTGACCAGCCTTCCGTCAGCAACAGATATTTCCAGATCCAAAAAATGGATCATAGTATGGCTCATTTCATAGGTTAGAGTGATCCCCATGTCATTATCATTGAGAGTGACCATGAATTCATGCAAGGATTCCTCATCACCCTGCCATAGGAGGAGGATGTCATCAATGTAACGAGCCCATAAAGACAGCTCAGGACGCTGTAGGGCATAGACGACATCCTCCTCCCATTGGGCCATAAAGAGGTTGGCCAAACTTGGGGCAAACTTAGCCCCCATGGCCACGCCTTTTGTTTGGAGGAAAAATTTGTTGTCATACCAAAAGTAATTGCCCTGTGTAGCAAACTTAAGAAGTTTCATAATAAATTGTTGTTGTCCATCCGGGATAGCACTCCTAGTGGACAAAAAATGTTCAACTGCCTTAAACCCCAATTTATGCGGAATAGACGTATACAGCGAGGTAACGTCTGCTGTAACTAACAAACAGCCTTCCTGGTAGTCAACGGATTGGAGCCGGCGTATAGTATCACCAGTATCTTTAAGAAAAGATGGAACCGTGCGTACCAGTGGCTGTAAATGGAAATCCACATAACGGCCAATTCTAGAGGTCACGGAATTAATCCCACTCACGATTGGCCTACCTGGGGGCTGTGTCACATTCTTATGGATCTTAGGAAGGTAGTACATTACCGGGATTCTAGGGACTACAGGGACTAGATATTCTTTTTCCTTTTTATCCAATATTCCACTCAAAAAACCTTCATCAACTAGGTTTAAAATAAGTTTTCTGAGTTTCTTGGTGGGATATTGGGAGAGAGCAGTGTAAGTACCCAAATCTCCCAGTATCCGACACATTTCCAAGTGGTAATCATCTTTGTCCAAGATGACCACTCCACCGCCTTTATCGGCAGGGCGAATGATCAAATCCTTGCGTTCACATAGGGTTTTGAGGCCTACCTTAATGTCAGGATGATCATAAGTACGCTTTTTTGGGAGTGAGTCAAGATCCTTCAAAACTAGATCTCGAAAGACTTTAACTGAATGTGCTGTAGCACTAGGAGGGTTAAAGAGAGAGGGATTTGATAATCCAGAGTGAATAATATCAGTAGATGATCCACTAGTCACTCGGGATTGGTAGGGATTTGCTATAAAATGTCTTTGAATATTCAATTTGCGGATGTATTTGTGAACATCCACGAATGTTTCGAATTTATTAAGCTGTTTTGAAGGAACGAATTTGAGGCCTTTATCAAGGGTTCTCAACTCCGCTGTTGAAAATGTACCTTTGCTAAGGTTAAAAATACCATTACATTTTAAAGTTTCCTTTTTTTTCCTGGCCCGCCTCCCCCCTCGGGTGCCTCTTTTATTTCTGCGACCCGTTTGGGGCCTGATGGAGTCCTGGGAAAATTCCCACCATGGGAAGGCTCAAAATGTGGACGGTTATACGTATATGGAGATCTATCATATGGATCATATTCCCTCTCCATCTCTAGAATAAGATTCTCTAAGAGGTGAGAATCTATTCCGAGTTCTGACTGGGGTATGATTAGAATAGTGTTGTTCTTGATAGTACCCACTACGGTCTCCATAGAGATCTCGCGGTGATCTATCCCGGTTATTATAATCAGAATGCCTGGATTCTTCATTATGTATAAATTGGGGACCTCTCCCACGACCTCTACCACCCCTACCTCTAGGAACACCTCTAGATGGGTGATTTGGAACCTTGCCCTGTTGGACACCTGGATTATTACAGGTTCTGTTTTTACTTAATGTAGGGACACGGGGGGTAGGTCTTGTAGTGTTCGATGTATCACCACTAGTGGTCGGGGCCGATACGTCCATGTTATTGGAATCCAAAGGTGTGGATTCTTTCTTTTGCCAACTGAAAACTGTATTGGTCTTATAGTCATTCGTGTCTCGAGAGTACTTTTTTTGTTTTTTAGACCGTTGATCCCTTTCCTCTTTTTCCAACAAACTTTGAAGATTAGAGGAGAGGGATAAGTACTCTGAGGATGACTTATGTGGGAGCAACTGTTCTCTGATAGTTTTAATTTCAGAATCGATGGCAATAAGTTTGGTCCTTTTCCTATCTGCCAGGAAATTAAGGAGTTTGAGACCTGCATCATTAAAGTATTGAAACCACGTATGTGTCTCTAAATCTCCCTGTTGTGGGTGTATATCCCATCTCAGGCCTCTTGGGACTAGTTTTTCCTTATGATATTGTTCTAGGAAGGCTATGTCCCAATCTAAGTGAATCTCTGTGGTCATGAGATTTTTAAGTCTCATGAAGAGACCACTGATTTCAGTATTGGTGTTTGTAAGCACAAAGACCCCATCTGTGTTTAAAGAACGATTGGTTCTATATTCGAAAACATCCATTATGCTATTGAAATAATGAACCAACAATGTATGGAGATAGTGAATGTAGAGGCTGCAACAATAGTGTCAAAAAGAAAAGATATAAGTGAAAGAAAAAATTGCGCTACTAAGTATAACTCGGTGGAGAAGCTGCCTGCATAAACGACAGAACAATATCGTAACAAAAACAACAAATACAACAAATGCGGCGCTTGAGGAGAGATATTATAGACCACTTTTAAGTGGAAAAATATCCCATAACCTAAAAGGAATGTGACAATCAAAAAAGGTAATGGGTGAAAATAGGTGCAAATTAAGGTGATATAACAGCAACCAGTACTATATATAAATCATGAACATAGGAAATAAATTCCTTGTAAAATCATGTACTAAAAAGTGAGTCCAGAATTGCTTCCGTAATTAAAATAATTATATGGTGTCTTAATTAATCCGATGTGAACATGTGAACAGCGAATCTTCACTTCACAGTATGGGATGGAAGAAAGAAACATCCACAATGTACTCCTGTACAATCAAGAAGATGGAATAATCTTACCAGATTCGGTGGACATACTGACCAATGGTAGCATGTCAATAGGGCAAGTAATGGATCCTCAGCCTGGTTGGGTTCATAGAAGAAATATCCAGAGGCACCAAAGGAAATTCAAAGATCCGTTCGTGTATCCAAACGTCCAAGATAGCAAGCAGATTTCTCATAGAATTGGGATCACATGGAGGCACATGTAAAAAATTGAAGGAGGCTCACATAGCGCAGTTAAACCCAAATAACAGGGAAGAGCGATTTTAATGGTAAAACAGGTAGATATGCAATACCATACAAGTATAAAAAATAATTAAAAAATTAAAAAAACATTCAAGTTACAAGCCAGGTGAAGGAGCGAGTACACCCTTTAAGGATGAACTAAGCATTATCAATTTGACCCCCTACCCTCTATCAGAGGTAGAACTAACAGTCCTGAAACTAGGACTGAGTTTTTGTCCTTATGCGAATTTAGACAAATATGAGGTCATTAAAGACCTCTACTTGTTCGCACGCAAACTAACATATAAGTTCATTTTGGACCCTGATAGAAAGAGAGTAAGGGAGGAAAAAGAATTATCAGAACAAATCAAAAAGTATACGATGAGAGAGTTTCGAGCGTTAAAAGACCTTATGCTCCTCCTAGATGAAAACATGGACTGTCCAACTACACAAACTACAAATCCACAACAAGAACAGGAAAGTAAAATAAGATCCCAATTTAAGAAAAAATCTGATCAATTTCCGGATCTTAATACCAACCCACAAATCATGGCGTTTCTTATTGCCACCATCTATGAAATAAAAAACATGCCAGTGATGTCAGTACCGTCTAATTTATCCAAACAACAATCTAAAGCCCTAAAGGACTTACAAACAAGAAAGGACACTGTCATAAAGGCCTCCGACAAGGGGGGCAACATTGTGTTGCAAACTTGCAAACAATATGAAACAATGTGTCTAAAAATCTTGCAGAATAAGGAATGGTATTCACCGATTACGGCTGACATCACTGCACAATTTAAATTAGAGTTTAAGATGCTCATTTATACGGCATACACTGAAGCGTTAATTGACAAATCCATTTATGAGTTTTTTAATGTTCCTTTTCCAAGGGAACCGATTTTCTATGCGATCCCTAAGATCCACAAAGACAAAGAAGTCCCTCCGGGACGACCTATCATATCAGGGATTGGTTCCCTTACAGAGAACTGTAGCCGATTTGTAGATTTCTTTTTGATGCCCCACGTTATAAGGTTACCATCATATATTAAGGACACCCTAGATTTACTCAAACTGGACGGACTCACGATCCCCACTGGAGCCCACCTAGTCACCATCGACGTTGAAGCACTCTATTCGAGTATTCCACACGAAAAAGGCCTTCAGGTCATCAAATCCTTCCTAATGGAAGAGGATCATAGGCAGTGGAAATTTAAGGACCTTATTGTATCCCTTCTGTCCTTTATTTTGAAGCATAATTATTTTTCATTTATGGGCTCCCACTACCTCCAGGTACAGGGCGTTGCCATGGGCACCTGTTGTGCCCCGGCATACGCAAACCTGTACCTGGGGGGGTGGGAGCGGAAAGTTTTTTCCGATCCACGGTATCAGTCTTTTTTGAGAGTTTTGTGTTATGTTGGTACCGATACATTGATGGCGTCTTTATCATCTGGACAGGCCCCATCCCCAAGCTACATGAATTTTTGGTTCTATTAAACTCAAACGAGTTTAACCTCAAATTCACATACGACTGGCAGCGGGATTCAGTATCCTTCCTAGATGTCACCATTTATAGAGACTCAGAAGACTCAGAGAGACTCAGAAGATAATATCGGTACCAGATTGTTCCGTAAAAGTACAGCAGGCAACACGCTCCTCCATGCTAGCAGCGCCCATTCTTTGTCTTTAGTTCATAGTATTCCCTACGCTCAATAGACATGTGCACAGAAAAAAAAATCGTTTTTTTTTTGTTCTGTTTCGTATCGTTCCGTTTTTTCGTTTTCGTTCGTTTTTCGTAAGACGCCCGTTTTCCTGTTTGTTCCCGTTCGTTTTTCGTATGACGCAATTTTTTCGTATTCCGATAGTTTCGTATTTTCGTTACTGTTTTATTTTCGTACATGCGGGATGGTTCGTTATTCTGTTTAATTCATGTTCGTTACTTGTTAGACAATCATTTTCATCAATGATTTGCAGTATCTTGAAACCCTTTTCTTTTGCTATTTTCAGTCGTATGTTCATATGACATCTATAACAAAAGATTTTGTATTTTAAATTCCTTTTTTCTGTTCGTATTTTGGATTCAAAATACAGCATGCAAATCTTTTGTTATAGATGTCATATGAACAATGAACATAGGACTGAAAACAAACAGAAAAAGGATTCAAACAAAATACAGAATGTAAATCTTTTGTTATAGATGTCATTTTTGTTCTTTTGCCGTTTTCGTTTTGTCGTTTTTTTTCGTCGGATCATTCGTTCGTATTTGCGGTTGTTCGTTATGCGGCTCATTCGTAATCTCGTAGTTTTCATATTTTGGTGCTTTAATTTTTTCGTATGTACACATTATCCTGCGGGTACGAAAATGAACATTTTCATACGAAAATAACATTCGTACGAACGGGAATGCACATATCTAACGCTCAATATTTGAGACTACGGAGAAATTGCACCTATGACGAAGATTTCAGAAAACAAGCCAATGAATTGAAAACTAGGTTACTACAAAGAGGCTACAGCAAAAGCCTGCTAAGAAAAGCATATAATAAATCTATGAACCAAGATAGGCTGTCCCTCATTTACAAAAATAAAAAAAACAAAACTAGTGGAGAGTATTCCAACACTACCAAATTTATTACAAAATATGCAGCCCAACATGGTACACTCCGAAATTGTCTTGCAAAACACTGGCACCTCCTCAAGGAGGATCCCATTTTGAATAAGTACACCAAGGAAAGGCCTGAGATTATATTTCGTAGATGTCCCTCTATAGGTAATAAGCTTACAAGGAGTGAATATAGACCATCAAATGAAGACAGTGATCTTCATAGAGGACTAGAATTCTGTGGACAATGTTCTTATTGCCCATGGATACAACCGGGTACCCTGTTCCATTTACCAAATGGTGAAATATTCAAACCAAGATTCCATGCCACATGCAACACAGAAGGTGTAATATACCTCATGCAATGTAAATGTAAAGCCTTTTATGTAGGGAAAACTATCCGCCAATTCAAACAACGAATATATGACCACATATATTACTCCCAATATGCTAAGATGATTACACCAATTAGCAGGCACCTTGGATTATACCATAGGTTTGATACTTCGTTTATCAAATTTATCGTATTAGAAGTTGTCCCAAAGGATCCGAGAGGAGGTAACTGGGACAAAAGGATTCTACAGAAGGAGACTTTATGGATAGAAAGATTAGGAGCTACCTTTCCACCTGGCATCAATGAAATTCTGACATATCGACCCTTTCTGTGAACACGTTTTTGTTAATCTTTTGGGGATCAAATAGTTTTAGGTTTTTCAGGTACACTATGCATATATTGGATACATGTTCAGCACAGACATATGCATGCCATGAGCACGTCATGCGCCCAGGCATAGCGCATATATATATATATGCTAACTGTCCCTGTAAAGGCAGGCAATTATCCATACAAAAACCTTCATCAAATTCAGATGTATGCATTCCCCTTTAAGGGGATCTGCAAAAGAACTATATATACACAATCTATGGTGTAATTTAATAGGTACACTATTGCTTAATAAGTACTAAATATTTACTGTTAATTAAAGTTTATATCAAATGTAACAGGCTACTACTGACAGCGATTGTTTCCAGTTTTGGTTTAATTTATATGCTGCTGTTATGTTACCACAGGGGTTAAAAGTTTTTGCGGTTGCTCTATACTGAGCTCCATGGCCCGCGGCATGCATTGGCTCACGCCTGCCTTGCTTTATGGGTGAAGGTTATGTGTCTTGTGGGGCGCCCTCTTTTTTCCCCGAGTGACAGCTACATATCCCTCACCTGTGGGCCACGTAAGCCATTGGTGTAAACTTGGATGGGCATGCCCCCACAGATTAGGGGGAGGCCTTGATCCATCCACCAATGGCAGTCCATTTCAGACTTCCGCCCTTCGCGCGCCCACCCCACCATCTCAGGTATGGGCAGCGCCAGCGGCGCCACGGAGCATGCGCGGAGGTCCGCGCGGCCCGCACGCGTGACGTCAGACGTTCTGACGCGCGCGAGTCGGGGGAGCCTTTAAAAACCAGTGGCAACACAAAATGGTCTATGCAAGACCAGGTGTTGCCACATACAGCACTGGAGAAAGATTTGCAAATCTCAAGCTAGGACAAGCAAGGTAAGAGACTCCATTTAAACCGCAGCACTACTTTACCTATGCCAATGTGTACAAGTAATTACGGTCCAGCCACACATTGTTGCTGTCTCATTGCAGAGACCTCATTGGCAAAACACCTATGTGAACTCAAACTGACAAACTGAAGAAAAAATTCAGCATTCTTTAGGCAAGGTAAATAAATCTCCTGTTTTCTCTAGTATGTATACATCTATATATGCTATCCTAGCTGGTCTCAGTACTTAGAAAATTGGTTCCATAAATAAGAATAATTATCTTATATAGCGTTTTGTGGCCGTTTTAGCCACCTTTTTTGTCTATCTGTTGTTTTCTAAGTTTATTATAACATATTCTCCAGCATTATGCGCCCTCTAGCGGCATTTTTGCCAATTACATTTAGCCACAATAACAATAATTGGTTATATTAATACTATCAATCTAGTTGCATATAGCTTACTGGAGAATTTTTGTACTGGTCATATACCATAGTACTCCACATATATACTCAGCCTAGGCTACAATACTGGACCAATACACATTTAGACATATACATAAATACATTTATACAAGCTCTTATGCTTTGCCAATATATGTTAAATTATTCGCAAATTATTTCAAACTATCTCCCAATTGCTGTGTAGGTTTGACAGCACCCCCTTCTGGTGGGGGTAGGCTTCATCTCTTGGCGACCAGGGTGTTCATACTGCCCACCTCATCTCACCCCAATAGCAACGCTGCTTCCCCATTAGGGGATACCAACGGCCTTGAGGCTCTTTATTGGGTAACCGCAACCTATCTCCCCTGGTTTTCTATATACCATTAATGTTTTTTGGTAAGTTTACTAAGCACATTGTCTTACCCATCTATCGATGGGCATATGATGAGCTACAATATGTTGTGTTTATTTTTGGTTGTTTACTGTGATTTTTTTCTCCATGCTCCCGATGAAGTGGGTAAAACCACGAAACATGTAGAGCAATTCCAAGGGAAATCGTATGAATGTCAAGATTTGAATAAAGACAACTCAACGATACACAAAGCAGTTTCTTCTGGGTTGGATCAACCCCCCATCTGCTCTGTATTGGTTATTATAGTAGAGATATATTGTGATATTTTCATTTTTTTACATTGTTATCACTGTACAATTACAGTTTGTTGTTTTTAATATACAGGACACATCAATATGTGTGGTGTTGATGGACTGTAGTTATTTATGTATTTTTATATAAATTAAATTTATTTTTTCAATTTTCTATAACTGGTGCCTACAAAGTCCATTTCTTTTTCCACATAAAAATTCTCTAAGTATTGTATATGAGAACACATTGTGATTGACAGCGCACTGTGCCAATACCATACCCACTGTATCATACAACTCTGCACGGAGATAGCAGGTGGGAGTGCGGGCTGCAGCAGGGGGGGGGGGGCGGCGGCTTGGGAGGCAGTGTGGTGAGAAAAGTGGAGGGGCGTATTGCTGGCAGAAAGGAGGAGGAGGGAAAAGGGAGGACACCTCCTCCATGGGTGGCACAGACCAGCGGCTGTGAGACCCCTTCTGTCCACAACAACATGTCTGCTTCCTCCCTGCTCTTTCAAAGGACTACAACTGGACATGTCAGACCGCTGACTGAGCTTAGGAGATTGATAGAAGCCAGGGGTCTTACAAACAGGATGTCAGCAGGAAACAAATAACGTTTTTTCAGCAAGTTTAGCAGCCTATTACAGAGGAACTACAAAGCTCAGAAGAACATGGATGGCAAACCTGGTGAAGGTAGGAGATTAGCAACAAGGACATGGCCAAAAAAAATGCCTGGAGTTCTGCTTTAATTATTGCATTTGAGCAGGAAAACGCCTGCCAAAAAGAACAAAAACTCTTGAATCAACTTTGATGGTAAAAAAAACTCTTGAATCAAGCATTTCCATGCATTTCTATTTTTTCTCCTCCAGCATTTTGGAGCTTCAAGCTACAGAATGCTGAGGTGTGAATGGGGCTTTAGAGAGAAAGGGAGTGATGTAATTCTCTCAAAGTGTTCCACGACAACGTGGATTCACTTGAAAGGCTTGTGTTCGGCAGCAGTTATAAAGCTGGATACACACTATACAATTGTCTTTAGATTTTTTACTTTAGATTTACCAAAACCATATGTAGCAGGTGTCTCACTCTATAACCCACAACCTTGCCAAGCTGGCCAAAACAATGTACACAGGCTTTCCATTTGGAGTTAGGGAGAGCTGCCTGCCAGGGGAATTTTCACCCCCCCCCCCCCTCCCCCGTTCACTGACTGAGTTTGTTGTAATATAAGCACATATACACAGCTGTGCATTCAGTAGCCTATCTTGTGCCCCTATTGGCAGGAAGAAATAAGCCAATTAAAGGCACAGTTACAGCAGCCAATCAGAGAGACTGTACTTAGCTGTAGGAAGCAGTTGCAATAGATTCTGGGACAAGCAATTCCCTCACAAAGCGGCTCTATAGCCTGGTATTCAGGAAGGAACTACAAAAAGCCCCAGATGCGCTGCTCACAGGAAAGAAAAAGACTCCATTTTGTGTCCTAAGTAAAAGTTCAGTCAGCAACGAGGGAGTAAAGAGACCAGACCTGAGGGAAGGGTGCTGTCTCTCAGATGATCTCTCTGCATGATTCTGGCCTCCGCCACCAGTCGGGACAACCAGCCTGGGGGAGAGGGGGATCCCAGGTGCACCTGCACCGACACCGACAATGAGTCATTCCAGTGTAAAGGGGACCAGTCGGGTTGCCAAGAGAGCCTATCTGTTCCAGGACATTCGTTTGGACCTTGATTGCAGGATTTGGTGAGAGGGTATTTTAGCCCATCTGCAGGGAAAAGAGACACTGCACTACAGAAGGAGTTATTTGAACACTGTATACAGAAATCGTTGCTGGTAGTCATCTTGCTGACATTTGTAGTTCCACAGGGATAAAGAATAAGGCTACCCATTTCTGGGACAATGTATACAGACACCATTGTCCTCTCACCGTGTTGAACAAAACCCTGCCTGTTTCACTTGATTTTCTGGGCCAGTTGTGTTGTTTGGCCCTGCTACCCAGGAGTTAAAGTGTGCCCATGAAAGTGGCTAGCTGGTGACACCAAAGCTTATCTTTTCTTCAAAAGGACTGAAGCTGTTAGGATCATACGGATCTGCACACACATATTCATGGCTCTGCATATGCATTGGGTGTGTGGGACAGTTTATCTATAAAGGTAAGCCATTACTTGCTTACTTGAATAGGTGTGTAAAGTTGGGCCTGTGGTGTCAGGGGACAGGAGAGAGAGGCCTGACACAAAAGGAGTCATTCCTCTGCTCTCCTCCTGCCTGGACTCATAGAGCCAATCTAAATAAAGGTAACCAATCAGATTTGAAGTGTCATATTGTGCTTCATTTACCATAAAAGTGTGTCTCTGCTCTTGGGGACATTCTCAGGTTTGAAATCCCCTGAAAGCAGCTTGAATATAGGACTGAGAGCTATATTGCTCTTAAATCTTAGTTATTGATCTCTAGTTGATTACTTGATTATATATTGATACTGTCTGTTATCCTTCCACAGAAATATTGCAGTAAGGACAACTTCTGTGTTTTATCATAACGTGTTTCTCATTGGTCATTGCACTTACACTATTGCCAGGTGTGCCAGAGGGGGCTGAGGCTGTTATTAGGGTTGAGAGGCAAGATAACAGACTGAACATACTTAAGCAGCCTTTTCAGGGGTATCGCTACACATAGGGGCTCATCTGGGATGTTATACTGCTACTTTGGAATCAACTCCTCAAGATAGCACCCATAAAAGTGCCAAGATGGACCCCGTCGCTGCGACAGAGTGGTGTCGTGAAGAAGGAGCCAGCCCAGAATGCTTGAACTCCCTGAGGAGGCCTGGAATGAGGAAAAGATTGGTCAGGTAGTGCAGATATTGTCCATAGACAAGAAAACATGGGGGATCGAAGTTAGACCTGACCGTGAGGCCTCTTGTACACATGTGCTGCTGCAATGGAAGCAAGAGATCCCTGACCATTTCTGAGGGTCCAGTGTTCAGTTGGCAGACCCAGCTGAGTTTCGTCTAATTCAACCAAGTACGCCAGACATGTCTCCAGCAAGTTCTAGTCAAGCTGTGGCCATGAAAGAAGAAGTCCCTTCTAGGACATCCCTGTCCACGATTGGACAAGAGTTCTTCACTGCCTTGGGAGACTTTGTGGCAAAGTGTAAGAGGGATACTCCAACATACTCTGAAAGTGGTGTGACGGGAAGTCAGGTAAATCTATGGGTGTTGTCACAGACGGGAGATACATTTCTGCCTTGTTTAGACAATTCACCAATTACTATCAGGTGTCGGCTACAGACGTAGCCAGAAAGGTTTAGGGCATTGGAAAGCTTCAGCTGTTCAGTATGAGACAATACAGGCCTCTATAAGTTATCCAGAGGATGACTACTGATTGCTGCATCCTGAGGCTTTTTGAGTTAAGGAGAGCAGTGAGCTGAGAAAGACTTCTGAAGAGGTGAGGTGGTGTTGATTTTTCTGTGTGATAAAAATCAAAAAGACTATTGTTTTACTGCTGTATGACCAGCAGTGTCTGCCCAGCAGTAGGCTGTGCCAGACTCCATAGGTAGGTTCCTGTGTTGTGAAGGTAGACGCCCCAAGTGGCCAGGGTTTATTTTATGTTTTGTTTTGTTTATGCTGTTTCCAGCAATATGGAAGAATAAACCATAATCTTTGTTTTCAACCGTACTCGGCTGCCTCTCTGTATAGATCAGTGTGTAGTGAACCCACCCAGGGGGTCACACACACACCCGCTACCGACCTAACCCCTTACAGTGGGTATCATAAACACAGGACTTTCTCTGGGAGACATCCAGTGCCTACAGAGGAGAACAACTTTGAAGAGTGGCTGGACCAGGCCACGCAAGCTCTGGATGAATGGGACTCAGAGAATTACAGAGAGTCTAAGGGGCCTCAGTAGCTGGCTGGGGGAGGGTGGCTGGCTGGGGAAGGTCTGGGGTCATCCCCTCCCCCAAGAAAATTACCTTGTTTTGACAGGTAGCTGCTTTTCCACTTTCAGTCGAATCAATGTGGCGATCCAAACAGAAGTTCAGCCACCTACATCAAAGGTCCCAGAAAGCAGCGGGGCTCACGCATGCACTGTGACCAGTCAGCTGTGACTTCAGCAAGCAGTCAAAGCCAGCTGACCACATGCCGATGCCGGGGACCAAAGCCTGGTGAAGAAATCAGCTGGGTGAGGAAATCGCTGGATTCTGGTCTTATTACTAAAAATCAGCAGCTGCAGTTTTTGTACTTTTATGCAACTTTCATTTTTCAAAAAATTACCTAACAACCGCTTTAATAAAAAATAGCAGTAAGTTCAATACATAAATGAATAAAGATCAATTAGAAACAATGATTTAAATTGACCTGAATTTTGAAAGTTTTTTCTGACACATGCTGTATATTTGATAAATCAGAAATGATTGGAAAACATCCCACCACAGCCAATCAGCAGCTTACTAAATGAATTGTATGGATGATTTTTAGTTTGAGTTTTACATTCACTTTATTTTAGTTGCATGTTCTTCTGTATGATTATAGCAATACGTACTGTAGTATTTGGTTAGCATTAGCAATACTGCTGCCACTGGCAAATTGTCGCCATCAGTAGAATCATTAGCCTTATATATTAACCTTATATATATATATATATATATATTATATATATATTATATATATATATATATATATATATATATATATATATATATATATATATATATTAATATTAACCTTAGTGTTGCACTAACAAGCTCAGATGTCATAACCACACAAGTCATGTCAAGTCTGGAGGTAGAGAGGCTGTAAAAGAAGATTTGTCCAATCTGTGTCTGTACACCTAAACCTGGTCACTAGGTCACCTTACTGTGCTAGGAGCTAAAATGTAGATGTACAGACCCAGAGTGGGTGAACTGAGTGGGTGAACTGGAAGAACAAGAGCACCAAGGAAATCACATAGACTGTGCAGTGCCTGAAACAACGAGGACCAAAATGTGTTGGACAGGCTGGAAGACTGGAGCCTACTATACTCATTAATGTTTTACATGTGTAATGGATGACTGGTTTCTGCCTCTGTAAGCCTTGTCTACCTAGGCCACAGTCTGTGGCTATTCAGGAATCTGACCACATATTTGTTGTAGAGATTTCTTCCTTTAGACACTTTTATAAATGAGTCTCATTAGGATATCTGTGAGTAATGTGAAACTCCAGCTACATATTAAAATGAAAGCCCAATTAAATTACAGAACAGTAAAATTAGCCAAAAGACAATCAGAATAAAGAATTGAAGGTACCATTTTGGAACCAGTGGTCGATAGATGAGGTTTTGCCTATTGCAAAATGATGAGGGATGGGAGGACTTTTCTAGTGTTATCTAAGCCAATAGCTAGTAACATAGGCTAGCCACACAAGCTACAAGTCCCAGGAACCAAGCACTTCATTTGTGTTATCTAAGTCAATAGCTAGTAACATAGGCTAGCCACACAAACTGCAAGTCCCAGGAACCATTTTGGAACCAGTGGTCGATAGCTGAGACCATGCCTGTTGCAAAATGCTGAGGGATGGGAGGACTTGTATAGCGTTATCTAAGCCAATATCGAGTAACATAGCTAGCCACATAAACTGCAAGTCCCAGGAACCATTTTGGAACCAGTGGCTGATAGCTGTGAGGGACTAGAACTATATACACTCCAGTATATACACACACTTCCCTCTTCCACCTCTTGCACAATCTTGATTGCAGCACAACAACTCCCAAGACCAGGTAGCACAGGTTTTAGATCCAACACAGAATCAGCTGGATCTTAGCAGAATGTTCTTTGCAGCCAGGGGGGCGGGCCCTTATGGGGTAGCAAAAATAGAAGTCTTTGGTGCTAGCTGTCCTATATGTGGCTACTGCTCCCAGTACCACCTCTTCAGGTAATGCCAGCCCTCCTGGCTGCAGCCGCCCCTTTGCACTGCCCGAGCCACCACTGTCCTCTTGACTTGCTGTGCAGCCCTCTCAGACTGCTCTACCCCAGTACTCCCAGGCGTGCCCTCCAGTCCTCCTGACTGTGTGTCACTAACCAGCCCTCTTCTCTGTTCCTTGTCCTCCTGGAGACTTGCCTGGAAGGCTTCTCCCGCTGTCCTTCTCCTGTGCCTTTTGGCCAGGAAACCTCCTATGTGTTTTAAGAGGGTCTTGAACCCAGGCCCAAGGTCACCCTCCCCCCTCTAGACTGGGGAGCTCACTCAAAGGAGAGAGCAAGGGTTCTTCTCTGCACCAGGAACGTGCGGTGAGGTCAGCGGCTGGTGAGGCACTGGCTAGTATCAGAGCCAGAAACACACAGGTTACATACGCCACAAACTTTAAAGCAAGAGCAATTATTCTAGCACTAAACCTCCTCTGTAACTCTTAACATGTAACCTGTAAAAAAATGTTAGGCGTCGCTAATGGAGATTTTTAAGTACTAAAGTTTGGCGCCATTCAACGAGTGTGCGCAATTTTAAAGCATGACATGTTAGGTATCTATTTACTTGGCGTAACATCAACTTTCACATTATACAAAAAAAATCAGGCTTACTTACAGTTTTCCCCAAAAAATAATAACCACCATTTTATTCCCTAGGGAGTCTGCTAAAATTATATATATAATGATTGTGGTTCTGATTAATTTTCTATAAAAATTATGATTTTTACATGTAGGAGAGGAGTGTCAGAATTGGCCTGGGTGGCAAGAGGTTAATCAGCATTAGTAAGTGTAGCACTACCCCTGAAGGAGCTGCTGTTTTTTTTTGGGTCTATGCTCTGTGATTAACCCCTTAAAGTGGCTCAAAACCCTCCCTTGACACACCTGGTAATATGGGAGTTGTGGATCCCAGTAGCTCGTGGGGAAGCACAATATCCCGTTACACTACAACTGATTATGCAAACAAAAGGAGTTACTTTAAATGGGAGGAACATTGCAATATGAAAGATAGGCTGCACACAAACTTTAGAATAACCAAAGTGATGCTTTACTTAAAGAAGAAACAAAGGAACATGAGCAACAGTGATAATCTATTAGCAGATCCCTGCATAATAAGGCTTCAGTGCGAGCTAGGCTACAATGTCATATAAATTAGTAGAACTGATTAAAGTGGTAGAACTGATTACTCGGTCAACGAGCAATGCAATGAATATAGGGAATATACAACTCTACATAACCCTTGGGTACTATAGCTATAGCTAATTAGGGTGGCCTGGCGTCCCAGGCCAAACTTCAATACAGTCTCCTGCTAACAGTTTGTGCACTTGTACGTTGGCATGCGGTGGCGTGCAAAGAGCATTTTATAATCCAAAGAGGGTAATAATAAATTGTTAAAAGTTTCCTGAATAGTCAAACTGCAAAGATGGATATCAAGGATCCGCCCTTCCACAAGACAATCAGCACTTTCAGGCAAGTGCCCATCTCACCCAACCGGTTCAGGCCTTGTCCTACGGCACACCGTTTGGTCGATCAGCAGTCTCCGGTCCTTCAGACAGGTCGCAGGGTTACTGGGATCCCGTTCAACTTTGGCAGAAACTCTGTCCTTCCTTCTGAAAGCCGTTCTCTCAACTGCGGCCTACTCCCCGTGGAGACACTCCTGACAGTGTCCTCCTGGATTGAAGCAGCGGTCCTGAGAGAGCACGCCAAACACATCCTCTCCATACCTCCCGCAGGTCAAAGTTGTTGAGCAGGGGGGGGGGGGGAGTTTCCGAACCGAACTCGGCCATAGGAGGGAGCTGAGATTCTTCACGATCAGCAATGGTAGTCTTTTGTATCACATCAGAAAGGGCGATACCCCCTGTATCACATCAGAAAGGGCAATACCCCACTACATAAGTAATATACAAATAATTGTTATATATAGTAATTTACTATTTATTGATTTATTTTTTAAAACTGTACTCAAGCAGGTGGCTTAACGAACAAATTACTGAAGTTTGAAGTCATAACTTCAATCCAGTAATTTCACAGTAAATAGATAAAAAATAAACTACTATCTTATAACATATAGCATATAAATATATGATTTAGCTTGATTATAACAGTACATTTTCAGCAGCAGTTGATTCTCATTCTTCCTCTTAACTGTGTGAGAAAAACATAGGATTGTGGGTAAATCTTATATCCGTAAACACATGCTTTTTCCTTCTAGCAAGAGGGCTGGGCTAGAAGGGAGAATTTGTCTTTTAGACACATGCCCCTTCTATGACACTGCAGTGAGAGGACAGCCTCTGCTGCAGCATTGTTATTGGATAGATTGTTCAAATGGTGTTTTACCATTGGTCCAAGGCTCCAAGCTGTCCATTAAGCTTAGTGCTTCTGACAAGAAGTGAGAGGCACTGTGAGCTCATCCTCTCAGTCAGCTGCAGACAGAGTATGCCAGCTTGTATTTAAACTAGCCACTCTGTATGCAGCTTCTGACAGGCAGGAGCCCCACATTTTGACCAGTGGTGGGGTAGGACTTTAGCTACCTACCCCCCAAATTTGAGGTTTTTGTGACCCCAGGTCGCTAAGGTTTTGTTTTTCTCTTTTTTATGTTCTTGGCAGGTAAGGGTTTGTCTCACCTGCCTCCCCTGACTGCACATCCCTGCTCTGCACCATGCTGGCAAGGGACAGGCTTTTCTGAGACTATGACTTTCTAAAGAAAATGAATGGCAATAATTTGCAAATCTTCTGTTTTGATGCACATACAGTGTATTGAAGATTGTTGCTGATTTAAACTAAATCTTCATCTGGAATCTACTTTATTAATGATGCCTGATTGGCTGGGTAACATATTCATTTTCTCTCATGTTTTTCGCCCCATAGGATTAGAATTCTAGGTTCTTCTTTCAGCACGTGTGAGGCCCTGAAACAGGTTCAGTAATGACTGTATATGTTATTAATGTGATGTGTTTCTAAAACTACAAATAAATTACTAAGGAATTGAGGTATTTCCAGTCTTGGACAGCTGCAGCCCAGCAGACCACCAAGGTAAAAATAATTATTTCAGCAGCTAATTTGTATCACTGTGCTATTAGTGTGTCTATAGAAAATGTTATGGACCAGCTGGGAATGAGATTTTGTATTTTGTTCCCTCTTTTATTAAGCTGGAATATTTGTAATTTGTGCAATTATATTACTAATGAGAAGTCCACCATTCAAAACATTAGCCACTCAAAACATTAGTGTAATGGCTGCAAAACGCTGACTGGGAACGGAGCCCAACGTCTGGATCAAAACTAGGCACGCTTTTTTTCTAGTTAGGAAATGTTCAGATGAAGGTTTTAAAGAGAAGTATGGTTATTTTCTTTTTTTCTTTTCTTCTCTTCTCTTTAGAATCATACTTACCTATCTGACCCCTGCCGGCTCTAATGATGGCCATACAGTATACAAAAAATCGGCCAAACCCATTTTCGAAAAACAAACATTTGGCAGTGAGAGCAAACGATAGTGCCATCATGTAATGACCTATGATAAATCGTTCAGTGGACATAAATTAAAACATTCCCAGCGATTACAGATTTTGTGGCCATTAACTAGCCAAAAAATTACGAATTGCCCAAATGATCAAATTTTGACAGATTTTTCGTATAGTGTATGGCCAGCATAAGGCTGAGAACTAAGCAATTAAACAATGCCGATTGCTTGGTTCTTTGTGCTCCCTGAGCAGGGAGATGGTGACTCGCAGTCACCGCTCTCTGCTCTGCCCCCACCCTGCGCTGTGCTGTGGAGGGGGCCAGAGTTGCTGGCTCAGGTTCTCAGAGGCTTGCACTGTACAATACTACTACTACTTCCTCAGTTTTCATAGCTTTATTGCTAGACATGTGCAATTTGCACAGTAGGAGGCCACGGAAATTTCGGAGCCACAACAGCTTATTGTCAGCTTAGATGAGCTCGCTTCTGATGCCTGATGCCTGCTTATACACAATGCTCTATAGTACACGCCGCTCTACACAGCAAGGGGCGGATGTAATATTGGGCAGTGCTTTTTTGATTGGTTATCCACGCCTCTATATACAGCAAGGGGCGGATGTGTGATGTCTTTTTTATTGAGAAACCATCCCCCAAAAAAGGACTGCTCAATATCACATCCGCCCCTTATTGTAAAGAGCAGCGTGGATAACCAATCAAAAAAGCACTGGTCAATATCACATCCGCCCCTTGCTGGCCCTTGCTGTGTAGAGCGATGTTTACTATACAGTGTATAATCAGGCATCGGGAGTGAGCGGGCTTGTAGCTGTTGAACCACTGGATCCCGCTGGTCAGCTCGAAATGCGCCTGCACACTCCGAAGGGAAACATATTGATAGGAGGAACCAGCTCGGCAGAACACTGGCAATAAAAAATGCAGGGAAAAAAAACAACATGCCCCCCCATAATCTATACTAGGCCCTTTGAGGGGGGGGGCCTATGCCAATTTTTTTTTTAATCCATACCAAACCCTGCCCCCCACAGCACCCTGTCCCCATGTTGCTGGGGACAACGGCCTCTTCCTGACAACCCTGGCCCAGTGGTTTTTGGGGTGTCTGGGGTCACTTATGGGAATTTGGAAGTGGCCCCCAGATCCCCCCTTGTGAATGAGTAGGGGTAAATAGGTGTTTTAACTTAAAGCATTCTATGCATTAACTAGTTAAGGACCGGAAGAATTTGCCCCCTTAATGACCAGGCCAT
Source organism: Rana kukunoris (assembly GCA_029574335.1). Taxonomy (NCBI): domain Eukaryota; kingdom Metazoa; phylum Chordata; class Amphibia; order Anura; family Ranidae; genus Rana; species Rana kukunoris. Next base: position 446,843,852 of record CM056051.1, read on the forward strand.
TTTTTTTGCGATATTGCACTGCGTCAGTTTAACCACTTCCTTACTGGGCATGTATATCCCCTTCCTGACCAGGTGAAATTTCAGCTTGCGGCACTTCGTCGCTTTAACTGACAATTGCGCGGTCGTGCGACGTGGCTCCCAAACAAAATTGGCGTCCTTTTTTCCCCACAAATAGAGCTTTCTTTTGGTGGTATTTGGTCACCTCTGCGGTTTTTATTTTTTGCGCTATAAACAAAAAAGAACGACAATTTTGAAAAAAAAATACAATATTTTTTACTTGTTGCTATAAAAAATAGCCCAATTAAAAAAAAAAGCGACTGGTTTGCGCAAAAGTTATAGCGCCTACAAAATAAGGGACAGAATTATTATTTTTTATTATTTATTTTTTTACTAGTAATGGCGGCGATCTGCAATTTTTATTGCGACTGCGACATCATGGCGGACACATCGGACACTTTTGACACATTTTTGGCACCATTCACATTTATACTGCAATCAGTGCTATAAATATGCACTAATTACTGCATAAATGTGACTGGCAGGGAAGGGGTTAACACTAGGGGGTGAGGAAGGGGTTGATGTGTATCCTGCATTGTGTTCTAACTGTGGGGGGAGTGACTGGGGGGTCCCTTGTACATCTGTGTCCCTATGTACAAGGGACACAAAATCGGTCTCCTCTCTCCCCTGACAGGACGCTGTCTCTCTGTAAAACGGCAATGAGAGATGATCTCATATGTTTACATATGAGATCATCTCTCATTCGCCCACAGATCGCATCGCAAACGGCCACTCTGATTGGCCGTTCGCGGCGATCTGTGATTGGCTGTGTCCAAGGGACACGGCCAGTACACAAGTTCCCCGCTGCGCGCTCTGGAGCGCGCGCTGGGAACAAAGAAAGGGGCAGCCGTGAAAACACAGCGGCCCGGAGAATTAGAACCACCCTGCGGCCGCATATAGTCGTACGGCCGTAGGGAAGTGGTTAACTGACAATTGCACGGTCATGCGACGATGTACCCAAACAATATGTATGTTCTTTTTTATCCACAAATAGGGCTTTATTTTGGTGATATTTGATCACCTCTGCATTTTTTTTTTTGGAGGGGGGGGGGGAATTTGCGCTATAAACAAAGAAAGACCAACAATTTTGGAAAAAATATATTTGTTTTACTTTTTGCTATAATAAATATCCCCCAAAAAAGTAAAAAAAACGAGAGAGGGGCTGAACCGAGGCTCAATGTTTGAATGGACACAGGGAGCTGTGACTCGGCTCGGGTGCCCCCATAGCAAAGTCCTTGCTGTGGGGGGCACTCGACAGGAGGGTGGGGCCAGGAGAGCCAAAGAGGGACCCGAGAAGAGGAAGATACTGGCTGCCCTGTGCAAAGCTACTGCACAGGGCAGGTAAGTATGACATGTTTGTTATTTTTAGAGGGAAAAAAAACAAGACTTTACAATCACTTTAAGCCCTGGTACACACTGGGTACGATTTGAGATGCGATTTGACAAATCGCACCTCAAATCGGCAGCATTTGCTGGCAATTGTCGGCAATGGCACCGTCCTAATCGGTGCGACGCCACATCTGCGGCGCTGCACCGATTTCAAAAAGTAGTTCCTGTACTACTTTTTGCGATTTGGGGCCACGATTTACATTGACATCTGTGCAGAAACCTGCACAGATGTCTCTGAAATCGTGGCCGAAATCGGGACTGCTGGGCGGGAGTGAAGCCGTGCGAGTTCAGCTGAACTCGCACGGCTTCACTCCTGCAGCCCAGTGTGAACCTGGGCTAAATATCCATCATGCAGCATCAAGAATATTAGCTGCTTTGTTTTACAATCCGTTCTAACAGAAACTTTCATTACATTCACATATTTCATATAAACATAAAAACAATGATAAAACGGTGCAAATTGTCTAATAAAGCTGTGGTCTTCTTTAGTTCTGTTCAATAAGCCATATATTGAGGCCGTTTAGTACTATCTAGGAATTAAACGAAATAAATGGTCTCAGTGTGGTATCATTATAGTTTCCTCCTAGAAATAAATGAATGGTTAGCACCGAACACACCTTACACAAGACACTTTCTACAAAATACAAAACATTTGGCCATGATTTTGTTGATTCATGAGTGCACCTTCTATTACTCATATTTAATGAGCTCATATCAATTAACAAATTAATTATCACCACGTGGATTTTCATTAAAGAACGTCCATTAAAAGTTGTTATTATTTCACCCTGGTTGAAATGACACTCACTAATTTATCACATTTGTACTCAAAGATTGTACATCACCAAATTCATATTGATTTTTCTATCTCATCCTCTTGTTCAATCCCAACTATACAGATCTTGGAAACTTCTTAACACCTAGAAACAGATCTGGTTCCTTCTGTATTGACAAATTACAAATAAAAGACAATACTTCACACAGACACAATCTTTTAAAAGAGGTTGAGGGTGAAGCTGGAAAATGTGAGCTCTGCCTCTTTCTCCTTCTTCTCTTCTCCATCACACATAACATGTAAGAGAAGGGTCATCTTTACACATGCATCCAAACACTAGACAAACATACACAAACATTCTGATTTTTTTTTTTACCTTTCTCATATACCACTTAGCGTTTCTCATTTTCAGTACCTATAACCCTTATAACGCTAACCTCTTCACGCCGTCCCCACATATATATGCGGCCTCTTGGCGTGTGGACCTTCACGCCGAGCTGCTGCATATATGTGGCCCTGTGTAAAACGCTTACCGCGCTGAGAGCGTGCTCCCTGTGCACTCCCAGCATGGTAGCCGATGGTTACCGGAAAGGTTTTGATGCATACTAGCGATCAGGAGTTTTCCGATCATGTCACCCGAATGCCCTCCTGGCATAATTTAGCACCCTAAGAGGGCCAGGAGACAGCCAGCAGAAAGGGGTTAAAGTTACTTTGAACCACATACAAAAAGTATTTAACACATTTTCAGTAATAAGCATCACCTTTTTGTCTTTATTCATTCACATAATATTGTCACATTGTTTAGATGGTTTGTCAACTGGTACTACACATCGCTGGCTTCTGAGGAAGTGGATAATATCCACGAAACCCGTGGGACCATTGGGAAATTTACATCTTCTGATTTGAATGTACTAACCTATATAGAAATTGATTTTAATAATTGTATTTGATATTTCAACAAACTTATGTACACTATATGAAAAAAAAAAAATTTTTTTTAAATGTTTCTAATAAAATAATATTTTTTTGTAAAAATGACACGACTCCAAAGTCCCAATAATATATTTTTTTCCTTGTTTGTTTCTTTATCACAGAAAAAACAGCATGCATTCATAATTTCTTCAAAACAAATAACATTTCCTCAACATTAGCTAGCTAAAAACAGCACAAAGAGCTCAATGTTTAGATTCGAACATGCACACATATATTGCAGCAGTGATCACAATCTGAGCATTGAGACCAATGCTTTTTACTACCACAGATTGAAACATCCTGACAATACAACCATTCCACTTGCACGGCAGCCTTTCACTCCATTTTATCAAACTAAAACAATTCCTTTACTGATTGGTAAGGTTCACCCAAAACAGGAATGGGCTTGCACGCCGATCACCTACCAGCATATTTCTTTTAGTACAGCTAAGCAATTGAAAACAATTCAACACTTTCTGAATGTACTATGGCTTACAAGCCAAACACTATATTAAACCCAGCACAATCTAGCAGAATTCTGCCATAACACACTCTATTATTCATATCTCTAGTTCACACAATTAAAAAATCCCACTTCTGACACCAAATATTGTATCATGATTACGTGATAGTTTACGTTTTTGGGGTTGTATTCGAGATGCTCAAAGAGAAATCACACTAATTTTTATAAGTATAACATATAATTAAGTAATTACAGATACAGATAACAAATGTAATAATATCAGAAAATATATCAATGCTATGCTGTTTTGCTAGTCTAGTGGTTTCTCTTCTTTTAAATGTATTGCTGAATAACTGGGCTAGGATGTAAGGAGCAGTGGGATACTCCAGAACCCTGATCAGTAGCAAAAAAGACACTCTTCAGCTACTCCTCGGAACAGTCCCTTCAGCGATAGCCCCAGCTATGGACAGCACTGAGACACCATATGCAATGTTCCAGGCCAGTCACCCTTTAGCCTTAATACACAAGGGGTTGCAGCAGCGGGTGTAGACACTAGGATTCTGCATACAGGTCTGTACTCACAGTGTCCTCAGATACTTGGATGCCACCTTCCAATATCTAAAGCCTACCCTTAGTGGACCTTCCAGGCCGGATCCTCAGAAGAAAATCCCTTGTATAGCTGTAGCAAGTCTTAGCAAGTAGGCCCTCCAGTGGGACCTCAGTGAACATTAGATAGATGTTTAACTGGGCTGCCTGCCACCTCCTCAGGGATTGGCAAGAGACAACATAAATATTCAGAATTATAATTTGCATCCTCCCAACCCACTATATTTTGGAATTCCCCAGAAGACGGGGTAGCAATCAAGCCTGCAGCCTGCAGAGCCATGAACAGCCCAAAGCAATCACAAACTGCTCTACTGTTTACAGTGTAGCCAAACAGGATTAAATTTACCTAACTTTCCTAGCAGCCTATCTGGGAGGGTGCTACACTCCTTACTTGTTGCTGTCTTACCTTTGGCAGCAGGGGAAGAAATGAGGGTTGTGGCTGTTCCCTCCCAGAACGGAAGTATTTAGACTGTAATAATTGTATGGCAAAGATTCTTAGTCTTCCGTTTTACTTAAAAAAAGATAATTTTAGAACTTGTGGCGAAGGACCATCAGTAAGTAGATAGGAGTGATCCTGACCAAGCTTCATCTTACATTTAAATGTTTCGGTAGTGGATAGGGCTGAAATGTCCCACTGTTCCATTGTAAGATGGAGAAATGTAAACTCATTCTAGTCCTCATTTATTCTAAGAATTCCAACCACAAGTTATCCACAAAACTTTAGTGACCTTTTTTTTTCAGCAATTAGTCACAGTTGGATACTTAACTGGTACAAGTATTTTTAGTCCTCTGCTAAGACATTGGTGTCATTTGCAGGAACATTCATAAAGGTACACCCAGATACAACAACGTGTCCTGTTGTGAAGCCTTTCTAATGATTAATTCACAAGCCTCTCACTTGTCTCCTGGGCAAGCATGATACATAGCTACTGCGAATCCAGTAACAGCGTGAAAATGAAGGTAATAAGTCAGCGCAATAAGTCAGCGTACAGATACTCCAGTTTGGATGTTAGTGTAGAGGGACTGTTGGCTTCTGAGAATAGAGTTTAGACTAATACTGTTTCAGTATATGTATAATAAAAGACAAGTGACCTCACAGGAGCTCATACTCAATATGGTAGGTAGGCCAATAATGTAGTATTTGCAGAACACAATAGTAACATGTGTCGGGATCCTCCGGGGTAATTGACCACGCTATAGAAAGTGCACCTCAACTCAACTCAACTCAACTCAACTCAACTCAACACTAAACAGGGTCAAAAGTGATTTGACAGATATAAAATGAAACAATGTGACAAACTGCAAATGTCCAGGTTTCAATCAATAATTTAGGACACAGGAGAAGTAGGAATTTCCCAGAGCGTAGACAATCGCTTAAATGAATGCATATAAGGCCGCGTACACACGGAGGGACATGTCCGCTGAAACATGTCCGACGGACCGTTTCCAGCGGATATGTCTCCTCCGGATTTTCGTCCGACGGTGTGTACACACCATCGGATGAAAATCCCCTCGGCCAGGGAACGTGGTGACGTGGCGGTGACGTTGTCGCCGCCACGTCACCACTCCAGGAAGTAAAATACTTCCACGCATGCGTCGAATCCATTCGGCGCATGCAAGAGATTTCTGTCCGCTGGTTAGGCGTACTAACCAGCGGACATATCCGACGGACAGGTTTGTAGCGGACAAATTTCAAAGCATGCTTTGAAATTTGTCCGCTGGACAAACCTGTCCGCTAGGTCGTACACACGATCGGATTTGTCCGCTGAAACTGGTCGGCGGACCAGTTTCAGCAGATAAATTCGATCGTGTGTACGCGGCCTTAGAGACATTTGCTTAAACAGCTGAACCAATATGGACATCTTGATCCTGCCCTGGAAGTTTTTCAAGGTCATCAATTGTGGCATGCAGCAATTGTTCTACAGCCTCAAGAGCTCTTGCTCTAGCCTCCAGGGCCTGCAGAAAAATGCTGTTCCTCTACACTGGTTAAAGGAGTTGTAAAGGTACAATTTTTTTCCCTAAATAGCTTCCTTTACCGTAGTGCAGTCCTCCTTCACTTACCTCATCCTTCGATTTTGCTTTTAAATGTCCTCATTTCTTCTGAGAAATCCTCACTTCCTGTTCTTCTGTCTGTAACTCCACACAGTAATGCAAGGCTTTCTCCCTGGTGTAGAGTGTTGTGCTTGCCCCCTCCCTTGGACTACAGGAGAGTCAGGATGCCTACTAACACCCAGCTCATTTCTCTATCAGCAATGTAGGGAGCGTCCTGACTGTCCTGTAGTCCAAGGGAGGGGGCGAGCACGACACTCCACACCAGGGAGAAAGCCTTGCATTACTGTGTGGAGTTACAGACAGAAGAACAGCAAGTGAGGATTTTTTAGAAGAAATAAGGACATTTAAAAGCAAAATCAAAGGATGAGGTAAGTGAAGGAGGACTGCACTAAGGTAAAGGAAGCTATTTAGGAAAAAAATTGTATCTTTACAACCCCTTTAAGCACTACTGACCCCATTGTCTGGCCACTATAGAAAGAGCACTCTTCAAAGAGCTGGTTTAAGATATGCCCAGGAAATTACATAATCAAAACATACTGGGTCTGTATAGGGAGATAAAGCCTCTCTCCAATATTCTCCTGGTGTGGTGGGCTATAGACACCCACCAGCTAAAACTTCCAATCTTAACTATGCCATTACCAGAACTCAGTGGAGCTAACTGATGAGATTTATCCTCACTTCCTGCAGTCTCAGTACTTGTCTTTTCTAATATGATCATTCCTCTATCCTACATACCATTAGCTATATTGTGCTATATACATTCACCGGCCACTTTATTGGGTACACCTTGCTAGTAGTGGGTTGAACCCCTTTTGCTTCAGAACTGCCTTAATTCTTTGTGGCAAAAAAATCAACAAGGTGTCGGAAACATTGTTCAGATTTTGGTCCCTTATTGACATGATGGCATCACGCAGTTGCAGCAGATTTGTCGTTCATTCCATTCCACTTCACCTCAAAGGTGCTCTATTGGATTGAGATCTGGTGACTGTGGAGGCCATTGGAGTACAAGGAACTCATTGTCATGTTAAAGAAACCAGTGGTAAGATTATTTGAGCTTTGTGACATGGTACATTATCCTGCTGGAAGTAGCTATCAGAAGATGTGTATACTGTAGTCATAAAGGGATGAACATGGTCAGCAACAATACTCAGGTAGGTTGTGATGTTTAAATAATGCTCAATTGGTACTAAGGGCCCCAAAGTGTACCAAGAAAATATCCCCCACACCATTACATCACAACCACCAGCCTAAACCGTTGATACAAGGCAGGATGGATCTATGCTTTCATGTTTATGCCAAATTCTGACCCTACCATCTAAATGTTGCAGCTGAAATCGAGACTCATCAACATTTTTTCAATCTTCTATTGTCAAATTTTGGTGAGCCTGTGCAAGTTGTAGCCTCACTTTCCTGTTATTAGCTGACAGAAGTGACACCTGGTGTGGTCTTCTGGTGATGTAGCCCATCTGCTTCAAGGTTTGATGTGTTGTACTTTCAGAGATGGTATTCTGCAAACCTTGATTGTAATCAGTGCTTTAAGTGGGCCAAAAGAGGTGCCGGTACTCTATTAGGTGCCGGTGCCCCCCCCCCCCCCAATACTGAACATGAAAATACCCTTAGAAAGTACCCTGAAAAAGAGCTACCGTAGAAAGAGCTACTGAACATAAATAAAATGTGCAAAAGGGTATTGAACAAAATGTTGTACAAAATGTACATAAAATAAATTATAAAAATTATAATAACATACTAACCATAGAACAGTAACCGTCCTTACATCAGAGTCTCCCCCATCAGCACCTCCTTACATCAGAGTCTCCCCCATCAGCACCTCCTTACATCAGAGTGTCCCCATCAGCACCTCCATACATCAGAGTGTCCCCCATCAGCACCTCCTTACATCAGAGTGTCCGCCATCAGCACCTCCTTACATCAGAGTGTCCCCCATCAGCACCTCCTTACATCAGAGTGTCCCCCATCAGCACCTCCTTACATCAGAGTGTCCCCCATCAGCACCTCCTTACATCAGAGTGTGTCCCCCATCAGCACCTCCTTACATCAGAGTGTGTCCCCCATCAGCACCTCCTTACATCAGAGTGTGTCCCCCATCAGCACCTCCTTACATCAGAGTGTGTCCCCCATCAGCACCTCCTTACATCAGAGTGTCCCCATCAGCACCTCCATACATCAGAGTGTCCCCCATCAGCACCTCCTTACATCAGAGTGTCCGCCATCAGCACCTCCTTACATCAGAGTGTGTCCCCCATCAGCACCTCCTTACATCAGATCAGAGTGTCCCCCATCAGCACCTCCTTACATCAGAGTGTCCGCCATCAGCACCTCCTTACATCAGAGTGTCCCCCATCAGCACCTCCTTACATCAGAGTGTCCCCCATCAGCACCTCCTTACATCAGAGTGTCCCCATCAGCACCTCCATACATCAGAGTGTCCCCCATCAGCACCTCCTTACATCAGAGTGTCCGCCATCAGCACCTCCTTACATCAGAGTGTGTCCCCCATCAGCACCTCCTTACATCAGATCAGAGTGTCCCCCATCAGCACCTCCTTACATCAGAGTGTCCGCCATCAGCACCTCCTTACATCAGAGTGTCCCCCATCAGCACCTCCTTACATCAGAGTGTCCCCCATCAGCACCTCCTTACATCAGAGTGTGTCCCCCATCAGCACCTCCTTACATCAGAGTGTCCGCCATCAGCACCTCCTTACATCAGAGTGTGTCCCCCATCAGCACCTCCTTACATCAGATCAGAGTGTCCCCCATCAGCACCTCCTTACATCAGAGTGTCCGCCATCAGCACCTCCTTACATCAGAGTGTCCCCCATCAGCACCTCCTTACATCAGAGTGTCCCCCATCAGCACCTCCTTACATCAGAGTGTCCCCCATCAGCACCTCCTTACATCAGAGTGTCCCCCATCAGCACCTCCTTACATCAGATCACAGTGTGTCCCCATCAGCAGCCCTCTTCACATGAGAGTGTCTTCCCTGTCTTCCCTCTCCTCCTCCTCACACGTGTACAGTGTACTCACTACTCACAGTTCTGAAGGCAGTTCTTCCTCTCCTCTCTCCAGTCTCACGGTAACAGTTCGCGCTGATACATGTCCCGCCCTCCTCCTCTAGACCAGCTTGTGTGACAGACAGCACACTGGCTCTATCACACGAGCTAGGAGAAGGAGGAGGGCGGGACATGTATCACAGCGCGGCGCGCCCTTTTTTTTCATGGCGTTTTAAAGTTCACCGCGGCCGGGAGCCGCGGGCTGCCGCTCCCCTGAAAGTGCCGCCTGGGGCTGCGTTCCGGTACGGGAAACGCACGTCCTGGGCGCACGGAGAGGTGCTGGTACTCTCCAGGGCCATTTTTGGAAGTGGCGGTACTGAGTACCGCCGCGTTCCGGCCCACTTAAAGCACTGGTTGTAATGAGTGGTTATTCGAGTTACTGTTGCATTTCTATCAACTTGAATCAGTTTGGCCATTCTCCTCTGATCTCTGACATCAACAAGGCATTTTCATCCACACAGCTACTGCTCACTGGATATTTTCTCTTTTTCTGACTATTCTCTGCAATCCCTAGAGATGATTGTGCATAAAAAATTCCGAGTAGATCCTCAGTTTTTAAAATACTCAGCTCAGCCCGTCTCACACCAACAACCATGCCATGTTCAAAGTCACTAAAATCCCCATTCTGATGCTCGGTTTGAACTTCAGAAAGTCGTCTTCACCACATGTCAATGCCTAAATAAGTTGCTGCCATGTGATTGGCTGATTAGCAATTTGTGTTACCAAGCAATTGAACAGGTGTATCTAATAAAGTGGCCAGGGAGTGTATTTCTGTATCTAGTCAGTTGGCCACTGACATAAGTCTTTTTGAGTTCTACAGGTGTACTTACTTTATTTTTCTGATGAATCCTAGCACTATAACATATTTACATATTTGTTCTTCAGTACTTTTAAAACATTTGATATGTTTGTATTTTATAATCCCAAAAGCAAGTGCTGTGCACCGATCCTGGAAGCATCCCAAAATAATAAGCTTTTCTCATAAACATGCCTGGGTAGACATGATTAAACATGGGATTACAAGGAGAGATGAACAGCGCAAATCCATCCGGTATGCTGTTTACTGTGGATTAAAGCCACAATCAGCTTGTCCATTATCAAACAACATCAAGTGATCACCTTTTAACAAGCGTGATGATGACATTGAAAACAATAATTTGTTTCACTGGGAATCTGTGTTTTAGCAGATGACAATGAAAGAGATTTATTCTGTGCGCTTGAGGGAAAACGAGAACTCGTTAAAGATTAAAGTTCAGTCCGGGACACATCGAGAAATTTCCTGACATAATATTGCTTGTTTTTCATAGGTTGTTTAGGAATCTGTCAAATGTCCTCGCACTTTAAGGCCCTGTACACACGATTAGACATGTCCGAGGAAACATGTCCGACAGACCGTTTTCATTGGACAAGGCTGAAGTGGTCTGTTGGTCTGATGTGCGTACACACCATCGGACCAAAATCCCCTCGGACCAGAACGTGGTGACGTAGAACACGGCGTGATGAAAAAACTAAGTTCAATGCTTCCAAGCATGCGTCGACTTGATTCTGAGCATGCACGGGTTTTTGGTCCGATGCTTTTGCGTACTAACCATCGGTTTGGTCCGATGCTTCAAAATCGGTCTGATGGACGCCTGACCAAGTTTTAAAACTTTGGTCCGACGGACAACGGTCTGATGGGCCGTACACACGATCAGTTTGGTCCGATGAAACTGGACTTGATTCTGAGCATGCGCGGGTTTTTGGTCCGATGATTTTGTGTACTAACCATAGAACATGTCCGACGGACAGGTTTCCAGCTGACAGGTTTCTAAGCATGTTCGGAAACTTTTGTCCGCTGGAAAACGGTCCGATAGGCCGTACACACGATTGAACATGTCCGTTGAAACTGGTCTGCGGACCAGTTTCAGCGGACATGTTCGATCGTGTGTACACGGCCTATGAATCACACTATAAAGCAGCATATGTCCATAATTGATCGGACAGTTGGCAATGAGTGGATTCATTCACCCAAAATGATTGAATGAAAGATCCACTGTGGATTCCTTTATCAAAATGTTAGATTTATCTACTCACTACTGTAAAATAGGGCTTGGGAAATTAAAGAATAATTCCTTGATTAATCTTTAATTTTTTTGATTGATCAAAATTCTTTTGATCGATCAAAATTATTGACGTCGCCGCACAGCCTGGACAGTGAGACTTACCCTGCTGGATGCAAGCAAACTGCACCCATTAGATTGAGGTACCTTTGCATCTGTGGGGCAGGAGGATGCATCAGGCTCCATCAGGGGTAGGGGACAAAAATAACCATTGTTTTCCTGTCCTAAGCAGTTTTGTGCAGACAATTATTTTCCTGTTCATCTGTTCCGTGCGAAAGACAGTTCAGTTCTTCAGGGTATATTGTCAATAAAATGCGATCATGTCTGCTTCCAGAAAATGTTAACACTCTGGTATGTCTGTGTGACTGGCTTAAGTGATGCCTACTTGCCTACTATAAAGTGATTGACCATCAATATACTAGATACGTTTTATAATTAAAGTTAAACTAACTTTCTACATTTTTCTTAAAGTTTAAGGCCATGTACACACGATCAGACTGGTCCAATGAAACTGGTCCGATGGACCATTTTCAACGGACTAGGCTGAAGTAATCTGATGGTCTGATGTGTGTACACACTATCGGACCAAAAATCCGATCAGACCAGAACACGGTTACGTAGAACACACCGACGTGCTGAAAAAAGGAAGTTCAATGCTTCCAAGCATGCATCAACTTGATTCTGAGCATGCGCAGGTTTTTGGTCCGATGCTTTGGCGTACTAACCATCTAATCTGTCCGACGGACAGGTGTCTGTCGGACAGATCTTAAAGCAAGTTTTAAAACTTTCGTCCGAATGACAACAGTCCGATGGGCCGTACACACCATCGAATTGGTCCGATGAAACTGGTCTTCAGAGCAGTTTCATCGGACCGGTCTGATCGTGTGTACGCGGCCTAATAAGAAAAAAATACTTAAGTCAGTGCTACAGTTTGAATTTAAAATGTATTTGTGTGAACTGTGATGTTAATTCATGGATTTTGGAATCGGGTGGAGTCGGGTGATTGTATATAGTGTATACCACATTTACCACTGACTAATGCAGAGTTGCAAGGAGATCAGCTAAAAGTAGTTGGATCTGTATGTGCGTTATAATTAATCGAAATTAGACGATTCATCGATAAAAAAAAAAGATTAATCGATTAAACACAAATTTTAATCAGTAACAGCCCTACTGTAAAAGGAACTTTTGAAGTGATTACAAGTTTACCGCGGAAGCTGTTCTCCATCTTCCAGAACAGAATCACTTCTACTAATTCTCTAATTTGACCTCCCCCACAGGATCCAGTGGGGAATCCTCAATCACAAACTAATAGAGGCACTGGAGATTATCAGTCAACTTCCCTGCAATTTATTATAGGAAAATAAACTGTAATCGCAGAGATGGAGTGATTGTGAACATATGATAGTGAACCAATAGTCATATAATAATACAAGTATATTAGTCAATAGCCACCCTGGCGGTATGATTATGTCATATTTTTGAATCTCAAAGGGGTACGCTGTTTTGCATAGAAATTTGGCGTTTTATATTGTAGGCCTGTAATTCTTAGTAGTAACACACTTAAATCTGTGCAAACAAGAGTCTAGTAGATATCCCAGGTATGATAAAGTTTAAACATGATTCACCCCATGCATCGTGGCGCTCACAGGGAACAGAGCCTGGAACACAGAAATCGGTCAGAGGACACAGCCCGCAGACACAGTGGATGGACATTGCAGGATTCTAGGTACAAGGTAAGTAACCTGGACCAGGATCCTAAGATGCAATCCCGAGTGTGGCCGCTAATGGTACTGAAATGTAACCCCCAAGTCACACTCGGGATTACCGCCAGGAAGGTTAAAGGATCAGTTCTTAGAATGCATGGTGGAAGCTATCCTCAGAGAAAGCCAGCTCTGTCAACAGATGAGGAAGGGAAGACACAGGAAGCGCCACCTTAGTGTAGTATTAAAGAAAAGTTTTAATCACAAAGTATATGTAACAGATGGAAATAAATATCAAGCTCATCTGTGTGATCAAAGTTGTTTCTCTCCAGGCGTACGAGATCGTCATCCAGGCATCAAATAGATGGCATGGGGTTCGTTTAGGCAGTTCTGTGGCCACCAGGAAGTCTGCCGAAACCAGCATGGAACACAAAGAAGTGATGTCACCAGAAGTAATCACAAAATATGGAGAGACCGTTCTACAGGCCTGTAGAAAGATTTGAGCTCCAAGCGTGTAGCCTGCCTACTGAGGAAGATTCATCAGCCAGGAAGTTGCACATTGGAAAGAAGTACTTGGACATTCCAACATGACAATGATCCAAAACACAAGTACAAGTTGACCTGTCATTGGCTACAGCAGAATAAAGTGAAGGTTCTGGAGTGCCCATCTCAGTCTCCTTTGGTTAGTTTCTGTTGACATTATGATTTAAAAAGAGTAAACACAGTTGATTGATAATAAATGGCTTCAGCCAAACACTAACCATGAGTGAAAGAAAAGTTTTTGTTTTATCATTCATATTCTCAAAAATATGGCCAAAAAAATCATAATTTCTGCCAGGGTATGTAAACTTATAAACACAAGTGTATACAGTATATGTATACAGTATGTCACAAAAGTGAGTACACCCCTCACATTTTTGTAAATATTTTATTATATCTTTTCATGTGACAACACTGAAGAAATGACACTTTGCTACAATGTAAAGTAGTAAGTGTACAGCTTGTATGACAGTGTAAATTTGCTGTCCCCTCAAAATAATTCAACACACAGCCATTAATGTTTAAACCGCTGGCAACAAAAGTGAATACATCCCTAAGTGAAAATGTATAAATTGGGCCCAAAGTGTCAATATTTTGTGTGGCCACCATTATTTTCAAGCACTGCCTTAACCCACTTGGTCATGGAGTTTACCCGAGCTTCACAGGTTGCCACTGGAGTCCTCTCTCACTCCTTCATGATGACATCACAGAGTTGATGGATGTGAGAGACTTTGTGCTCCTCCACCTTCTGTTTGAGGATGCCCCACAGATGCTCAATAGGGTTTAGGTCTGCAGACATACTTGGCTGTAGCAAGTGCAGGAGTGATTTAAATAAATGGTATGGTAAAATGTAATATAAAACCAATGTGATGGTTAATAAAAGGTGACTAGAATAGACATATAAAATCTACAAGTAAAAAACTGTGAAAAAAGCTTGTGTAAAAAATCTTGTAACAAAATGGGCAACAGTCCAATGGTAAAAATGACTATTATTAATAGTAGATGTCCAAATTCCAAACGAATCCCAACAAAGTGACTTGTGCTGAATCCAAATAGTGACAGTCTATCTTGGCTTCTTGTGCAAAAAAAGGAAATTAGTGACTTTTCAGTGCTCCCCTCTTGTGTGTGCACTCACCACAAAACCTTACCCTTGCAGGGGTAGTAAATACTCCTGCTCCTGAAGTCCCACTCTTCCACAATGTTACTTAGGGCAATGAGGTATCCTCCAAAGGACATAACCCATCCACCGATAGGGGTCATATGCAGTAGTGTATTTAGGTTTTGTGCTGCCCTAGGCCTGAATAAATTTGTGCACCCCCTAATTAAAATATGACCCACCCCTTCCTGTCAATGCCACACCCCTTGCTGTTTAAGACCCGCCCTAAATTATTGAGTGGGGACACTAGTTCTGAGGGCCTGGGGGGGGGAGCAATGGATTCCCTTAATTTGCATAGATTTCCTCTCACTTCCTGTTTGGCTATGAGACAGGGGTGGTAAAAAATAAACTGACAGGGGCTATAACCCTCCCTTACTCTATCCAAATGAAAGTGTTACCTATAGTTCTACTTTAACCTCCTTAGCGGTATTCCTCGGGGGGGAATTTTTCATACCAAAATCGGTATCCCCGAGCCTGACTCGGGATCGCATTGCAGAATACAGGGAGAGTTACTTACCTTGTCCCTGGATCCTGCGATGTGTCCCGCTGTGTGTGCGGGCTCCTCCGCTGTGTCTCTTGCTCGATTCACAGTGCCGAGTGCCGAGCTCTGTTCCCTGCAACGTTACGACGCACAGGGACAGAGTTCGGCGCCAAATTCAAAACGTGAAACACATAATACACATACAGTATACTGTAATCTTAAAGATTACAGTACTGTATCAAATAATTACACACCCCCTCTGTCCCAAGTGGTCTGCCCAGTGTTCTGCATGCAAACTGTTCTTTCTGCCTGGAAACTGGAGATTGTCCATAGCAACCAAAAAGTGTCCGTTTATGTCAAAAGTGCTTTTAGACCAGCTAGAAAACAGCGATAATAAATTAGAATCACTTGCAGAATTGAGTGATAGCGATTTGTAGGGAAATTCGTCATCAAACAATAAAAATATTGACAGCGACAATTCTGCAACTGAGCAAACTTCAGTGTTTTTGATTTGATTACAGTATTAAATATTTTTTATTATAATTACATTATTATTTGTTAGAATTATTTATTATATTATAATTTATGATTTTGTGTTTCAAACTTTATCATACCCGGGATGTCTACTAGACTCTTGTTTGGACAAATTTAAGTGATTTATTCCTAAGAATTGCAGTCCTACAATGTAAAATGCCAAATTTCCATGCAAAATAATTGTACCGCTTTCAGCACCTAAAACCAGAAGGAATCATACCGCCAGGGAGGTTAAGCACAAATGTCTGCTAATTTTATGGAGAGGACTAAGAAGATATAACCATGCCAATGGTGCATCATCTTTAGAAGAGGCTTTTTTCTGGGACGACAGCCATGCAGACCAATTTGATGCAGGGTGCAGCGTAATTTTTTTTTCAGATCGTCAGAGAGTTTTTTTGCCATGAGGTGCCATGTTGAACTTCCAGTGACCAGTAGGAGAGTGTGAGGGCAATAACACCAAATTTAACACACCTGCTCCCCATTCACACCTGAGACCCTTTAACACTTATGAGTCACATGAAACCAGGGAGAGAAAATGGCTAATTGGGCCCAGTTTGGAGATTTTCACTTAGGGGTGCACTCACTTTTGTTGCCAGTGGTCTAGACATTAATGGCTGTGTGTTCAGTAATTTTGAGGGGACAGCAAGTTTACACTGTTATACAAGCTGTACACTCACTACTAGCAAAGTGTAATTTCTTCCGTGTTGTCACATGAAAAGATATAATAAAATATTTACAAAAATTTGAGGGCAGTACTTACCGTATTTATCAGCGTACAACGCGCACTTTTTTCCCCTTAAAATCAGGGGGAAATCGTGGGTGCGGGTTATACGCCGATCCGCGCTGTCTCTGAGTGCGCAGTACACTCGGGTACACTCGGCTCGGTCTATGTCGGCAGGGCTCAGGGACAGATAAATACGGTACTTTTGTGAGATACTGTATATATGTATTGTATTGATATTTTTTTTACGTTTTTATGTTAGCAATGCACATTGTATATGGAAGTCTGTTGAAGGTTATGTATCTTTAAACGTGTGCTAGCAGCTCTCTTTTGCTTTGTTTCTCATTTATTTTTGTCACTTTTTTAATCCAAGCGCAGAATTGCACACTTTTATATTATGTCATATTGCTTCCCAATTTTGTTTGTTTTGTGTCCCCATTGTGTTGGGGTTCTTGCCTTGTGTCCCTGGACATATCCTTCAATTAAAAATGGCTGCCTGTGACTGTTTTCTGTCCCCACTGCATCTGAATTTCTGCCTTGTGCCCCTGTATTTATCCCTTTGTACCATATCACTATTCGTAACTTTGTTTTCTGTCTCCCTGGTGCTCTGGAGTGTTACATGTGGACTTTGCCCTTCATTGCTGCCCTATAATTCCCTCCTGGAATCCTGCTGAGTTTCTCCAGCTTTATCATACTACTGTGATCTTGCATCCCATTCTGTGTATCCAAATACCTCAATAAAGCAACCAGCATCTTGAGTTCCTTGTGATCTGCCTCTGTACTCGTACGCTCTCTCTCCCAGTACTTCTAGTTCATCACAGGGCCTTTAAGTAGTAATAGATTGTATGGATAATAGAGTGTACAGATTATTCTTCGAGAAGAAGAATATCATTTAGCCTCCCTTTAAAGATATTTTTTAAATCGTTCCCTATCTCTGTGTGACATACGTTTGTAGATAAATAAAGCTACTGTATATCACTGACATCATTAATTAAAAAAGTCATGTGATCACTGAGTGATAAAGTATTCAAATTAATAAGGATTTATATAGAGGGATCTTACAAGGAAGGGTCAAGTGACATAAAAGCTAATAACTGTGGGGGATGAACTGATGGAGAATGAAAATGTACAATTTATTAGTTAGAGACGATAGTCAGACAGATTGTGGTAAGGTGTTCCAGAGGATAGGAGAGGTTCTGGAAAAGTCCTGGAGGTGAGTAGGGAAGGTCTTGGGAGTAGCGAAGAGAACAGTTTGGTTGATATTTTGAGAAAAAGTTGGTGATATAGCTGGGGGCAGAGTTGTGGATGGCTTTGTAGGTTGTTGTTAGTATTTTGAATTTTATTTGTTGAGTGAGCAGAAGCTGATAGAGGAATAGGCAGAGGGAGTATTGTACACTGAAATGGATGAGTCTGTCAGCAGCATCCATAATACCCAGGATATCCATCCAGGATAGCCTATGCCAAGATAGGTCCACTACGATAAAACACACCAAGATACAACAAATCTCCCTACATAAGCTTTACATGTATATCTGCTATCTTCAGGAGACTTTCTCTTCCTGTTCAACACTGCAGTGAAGCCGGGGCACGCAACCAAGATAACTGATTGGAGGAAAGGCACCCCCCCCTCCACATAGGCAGAGATTTGCAGAGTTGTTCTGTGAATAGTTTCATGCTGATAACAGAGCTACGGAGCAGCAGAAATCTACGGGACTTAATGCTTTAAAGAGAGATTAAAAAAAAAACTACCGATTTATGTGCCCAGCTCAAATTTCATGAATCGGGTATACATCCACTTTAAGGCCTTGTACACACGAGGGAATATTTCCACTGAACATGGTCCGACGGACCATTTCAGCCGAAAAATCCGCTCGTGTGTAGGGGCAAACGGACCGGTTTGGCCGGATTCCTCCGGCGGAAAAATTTCAAAGCATGCTTTGGAATTTTTCCGCCGGATAGCTGCCAGTCAGATATGTCCGCTGGTTAGTACGGCAAACCAGCGGACATATCTGCCCGCACATGCGTCGTATCCTGCGAATGGATCCGACGCATGCGCACGGAAGTGTTTACTTCCTGGTGCGGTGATGTGGCGGTCACATGGCAGAGTCAACGTCACCGCCGCGTCACCGCGCTGTCCTCCGGCGGGGAATTTGTCCGATGGTGTGTACAGCCATCTGATCAAAGCAATCCGGCGGACAGATCAGATGGGAACGGTCCGTCGGACCGTTCCCATCGGATATATTACCTTGTGTGTACAAGGCCTAAGTCATAATGTACTAGTATCCCACGCATACTAGCACATTGTGACAGACTTACCTGTAAAGCGGATTCCTCCCACTCCGCTCTAAGACAAATCCCCAGCACTGACATTTTCACCTGGTCTTCCTTCGGGGTTCAAGGGCTCCGGCTGTTATTAATTGCCGAGTCCGTGGTGACATCACTCCTGCGCATGCACGCAAGAGCCCCTGGCTTTGGCACAGAGCTCTGATGGTATGGCACGGTATGCCGTACCTTCAGAGCACATGCGCCAGTAATGTCATCGGTAGCATCACTCGTGAAAATCTCCTAAACAGTGCAAGTTTAGCAGACATTCACTGTGCCTACAGGTAATCCTTATTATAGGCTACCTGTAGGTACAAGTTCAAAAGTGAAGTTTACCTCCACTTTAAATAGCAGTGATTATTTTTCCACCAGAGGATGTTTGGTGACACTCACATATAATGCTTGATAAATAGATCAGTAAGTGTTAAAAATATATTTATTTAACCACTTGCCGTCCGCCCAGCTTCAAATGACAGAAGGATGTTCTGGGTGGATGTCATATGATGTGCTCTCGCGGGGGCGTGCAGCGCAGCGATCGTAGCCTCGCCGTGTTGCTAGGACACAGAGTGACCCAGATCTCTGTAAAGAGGCACTAATGTGGTTCTTTAACCATGTGATTGACTGTGTCCAATCACAGCCGGTCACATGTAATGGCGAAAGTGCCATAAACTGTCTCTTCTCGCTTCACACTGACATTGTGTATGGCGAGGAGAACCGATCAGCGGCATCTTCATGCAAGGGAGAACAGGGGAAGAAATCAGGGCACTGATCATCAGTGTCCTGATTACAGGAAAGCTGCAGCAGTGCCATCAATCAGTGCCCATAAGTGCCACAAATCAGTGCCCATTACTGGTGCCAGTCAGTGCTGCCTTTTAGTGCCCATCAGTGCCTGTTTATCAGTGCTGCCCATAAATTCCCATCAGTGCTGCCTATCCATGCTGCCTATCAGTGCCCACCAGTGCCATCCATCAGTGCCCACCAGTGCCACCTATCAGTACTAAACAGTATCACCCATCAGTGCAGCATATTAGTGGCACCTATCAGTGCCCATCAGTGTGGCATAAAAGTGCCTTCTCATTAGTACCGCCTAAACAGTGCACTTCAGTGCTGCCTCATCAGTGCCCATAAGTGCCACCTTATCAGTGCCACCTCATCACTGCCAACTCATCACTGCCCATCAGTGCAGCCTCTCAGTGCCTATCAGTGCCGCCTTATCAGCATACATCAGTGAAGGAGAAAAATTACTTATGTACAAAATTTACTGACAGAAATAAAGAAAACTTTTTTTTTTTTTTATCTGTCTTTTTTTTCTTAGTAAAAAATAAAAACCCAGCAGTGATTAAATACCACCAAAAGAAAGCTCTATGGGCCAGATTCAGGTAGATCAGAGCATCTTTGCTCTGGAGTAACGCTTCTCATTTACGTTACTCTGCCGAAATTTTAGGAGCAAGTGCTGTTATTCATGAAGCACTTGCTCCTAAAGTTGCGGCAGCGCATCGCAAATGAGCCGGCGGAATTCAAATTGGGCAGGTACGGGGCATGTAGTATTCAAACTAAGCGCGATCCCACGGCGAACGTACTGCGCATGCGTCGAGTGTCAATGCATCCCAGTGCGCATGCTCCAAATTCTGTCAGTGAACGTCAATGACGTCACATTCCCATTCATGAATGTTTTACGCAAGCGACGCGATTTGTTTTTTTTCCGACGCGATGACGACGCCTATACTTAACATAGGATACTCCACTAGGGGGCTGCTTTATCTATACGCCGCGTATCGCTTCCGGAAACGTCGTAAAGTCACTGCGTCGCGCCCGAAAAAGATCGTGAATTGCCGATTCCCGCTCATTAACAAATTTTTTGAGCGTAAATCGGCGGGAACGCCCCCGGCGCCATTTTTAAGTTGAAGTAACGATGTGATGGCGAAATTCAATTGCGCCGATCGCATCGGAACTCCAACCCGGCGTTTCTTGTTTTCTGGTTACAGAAAACAAAAACGCCGGCTTAAAGTGACAGTTAGGCTGGCGGATCCATTGATCCGCCAGCCTAACTCTACCTGAATCTGGCCCTATTTGTGTGAAGAAAATGATTACAATTTAAATTTGGGTAAAATGTTGCAGGACTGCGCAATTGTGCTTCAAAGTGCGACAGCGCAGAAAGCTAAAAAATGGCTTGGGCATTAAGGGGGTGAAGGTGCCCGGAATTGAGGTGGTTAAAGACAGGTCCTGGATGATTTTGAGCTTCCCTAACTCTCAGGGATCATTTATGATTATTATTATACAGTATTTATATAGCACCGACAGTTTGAAAGCCCATTGCACCCTCAAAAGCCTTAGTTGACTTTGAATGAATTTGAAAGAAAGGTGACATTTTAATGAAATGTTTCGCTTTTTCCAAAATTTCAGCATTACAAATATTCCCAGTTATACTTTTTTCTAATTTTAAACTAACATTTGCTCAACTAACTCACTAAAATAAATTACGAAAAAGGTAAAGGGTTCCCTAGAGGCTTTTGGGCAGCCATAAAACATGGCATAATGATTCACTTAGTAGTAAAGAAAAGATACAAATGATAGCCCTGGAACATGGACATCCAAGGAGAAGCCCACAATGGCAGTTACTATGTTTCCTTCCCGGTCATTTAAGTGTGTCAGTGGCAAACTTTTTTTACATCTGCCTGTCAAAGCCTTAATCCCACGTCACAGCTGTCAGGGAACCACACTTACCATGCTTAAAATAACAAACCCAAGTGGAAGGAATCCTTATCTGTCACAGGTCTATGTGTTCTAGTTTGATAATGAGACCCCCAGCCCTGGAAATGGAAATAAGAGGAGACATCCAGCAGCCTTAATGTATGATCTTATTAGGAACTGGAACTGTGGGGAGCAGGAGGATTCTGCAGAAAGAATTACCTTGTCTGAATCTAAAAATACATCCAGGGCCAGTCTCAGCTTCATCCCAGAGTCCTTTGTGTTCTGTTAACTCTCACAGCCGCTGGGTCCCCGAAGGCTCCCACTGGGAAAGCTTAACCGGTCAGAAAATTATTTCTTGGAAACAAAGAAATCAAAGTGTGAGAATCCACCCACAACAGCCATCATAAATATCTGCGCCGTCTTTGTATTCTACTTCTTATCTTCTAAAGCTGAACTCTAGACAAACAGATATAATACAAATATGGGAGCTGTCTTATATGCTAAGGGATGTTTTTTCCAATTCCTCCAGTCCTGAGAGGTGCACAGCTCTCTGCCACACAACCCTGTCTGCTAGGTCAGGATAACAGATTCTCTGTTGCAGTTAATTAACACCTACAGGTCGTGGTACTTACCCAAACTTTGACTAGACAGTGAAAGGAGACATGATAGATTGATGGACTTTTCTGTCTCTTTGCTCTCTCCACCTATTGGCATGTCCCTGGTTGTCAGATGAGCGCTGCAGCAAAACTGACTTCTTTTTCTCCCAGCCTGGGTTTTGCTGTCAAGACAAGAGTAGGGATGAGCCGAACATCAAGACCCCCCCCCCCCCCCCGTTCGGTTCCCACCAGAACCTTCGAACTGACCGAACGTTTGCTCGAACATTTAGCACCCCATTAACGTCTATGGGACTCGAACATTCGAATTCAAAAGTGCTCATTTTAAAGCCTAATATGCAAGTTATTGATGTAAAACGTATTTGAGAACCCGGGTCTTGCCCCAGGGAACATGTATCAATGGAAAAAAGTTTTCAAAACTATCGTCATTTTCAGGACTCCTGAAAAAAACTACAGTTTTTAAAACTTTTTTTCCATTGATACATGTTCCCTCGGGCAAGACCCATGTTCTCAAAGGTTTTCACAGGCAAACTATAGACACCCAGCAGGTACAATATGTAACCACTTAAGGACCGCCTACTGCACATTTACGTTGGCAGAATGGCACGGCTGGGCACATCAACGTATATATACGTTGATTTTAGTACCCAGCCGCGGGTCGCGGGCGCGCGCCCGTCCGGAGCTCCAGGTCCGGGACCACGGGATTCGCGGTCCCGATCGCCGCTGCAGTGCGGCGATCCGTCCCTGGAGCGGAAGAACAGGGAGAGCCGTGTGTACACACGGCTTCCCCGTGCTTCTCTGTGGCCGTAGCATCGATCGCGTCATCCCTGGAATAGGGGGACGCGATCGATGACGTCACACCTACAGCCACACCCCCCTACAGTTGTAAACACAACACATAGGCACACATCCCCTACAGCGCCACCTGTGGTTAACTCCCAAACTGCAACTGTCATTTCCACAGTAAACAATGCAAATTTAAATGCATTTTTTGCTGTGAAAATGACAATTGTCCCAAAAATGTGTCAAAATTGTCCGAAGTGTCCGCCATATTGTCGCAGTCACGAAAAAAATCGCTGATCGCCGCTATTAGTAGTAAAAAAAAAATTATTAATAAAAATGCAATAAAACTATCCCTTATTTTGTAAACGCTATAAATTTTGCGAAAACCAACCGATAGACGCTTATTGCGATTTTTTTTTACCAAAAATAGGTAGAAGAATACGTATCGGCCTAAACTGAGGAAAAAAAATGTTTTTTTATATATTTTTGGGGATATTTATTATAGCAAAAAGTAAAAAATATTGATTTTTTTTTTAAATTGTCGCTTTATTTTTGTTTATAGCGCAAAAAATAAAAACCGCAGAGGTGATCAAATACCACCAAAAGAAAGCTCTATTTGTGGGGAAAAAAGGACGCCAATTTTGTTTGGGAGCCACGTCGCACGACCGCGCAATTGTCAGTTTAAGCGACGCAGTGCCGAATCGCAAAAAGGGGCAAGGTCCTTTACCTGCATTTTGGTCCGGGTCTTAAGTGGTTAAAGTAATTTTTCCTTTTTTATATTTTTTTTCAATTCAGGAAAAATCAGGAGCAGTGATTTTAGTGATGCTTAAATAAAAAAAAAAAAAAAAATTCCTTTAAATATTGTACCTGCTGAGTGTCTATAGTATGCCTGTGAAAACGTCTTTAAATAGCACAATCACCTGCCTACCAGTAAATTAGGAAGAACTGATCTAGCTAAACTATACAGTGTATAAATATATGTACAACACCTGGGATGTATATATATCCTCTACAACATTAACTGACTAGCCTTACTGCCTGCTCTATCTACCTGCAAATGAAAATGACACTCTCCCTGTCTCTCTAACCACCGCCGCAACACACTACATAAGGCCGACCTGCAGGCGGCCTTTTATAGTGTGGGGCGTGTACTAAACCCCCTGAGCCATAATTGGCCAAAGCCACCCTGGCTTTGGCCAATTATGGCTCTCTGTACTGACGGCGCTGTGATTGGCCAAGCATGCGGGTCATAGTGCATGCTTGGCCAATCATCAGTGCGCAATGCCGCAGTGAATTATGGGCCATGGCGCGTCACTCGAATTTGGCGTGAACTACCTGTTTTGTTCGTATTTCGACGAACGATCAAACATACGATGTTCGAGTCGAACACGGAGCTCATCCCTAGTCAAGAGAGGCTCATGTTATTATTTTTTTGTTTGCATTAAAAAAAAAAAACACTTACCGTATATACTCGAGTATAAGCCAAGTTTTTCATCCCTTTTTTTCGGGTGAAAATGCCCCCCTCGGCGTATACTCGAGTCAGTGTACCTGAACGATGCGACGCTCCTCCGCAAGGCGGCAGCCACTACTATAGGCCACGGCTTCACATTTTTGTAAATATTTTATCAAATCTTTTCATGTGACAACACTAAAGAAATTACCCTTTACTACAATGTAGTGAGTGTACAGCTTGTATAACAGTGTAAATTTGTTGTCCCCTCAAAATAACTCAACACACAGCCATTCATGTCTAAACCACTGGCAACAAACATTGTAGCAAAGTGTAATTTCTTCAGTGTTGTCACATGAAAAGATATAATAAAATATTTACAAAAATGTGATAGTTGTACTCACTTTTGTGAGATACTGTATGTTATCACAGTACTTCTACATATGTATGTTTTGCTATGGCTATTTTAGTGATTTATAGTATAAGTACCGTATATGGAATAATACATTTTGGTCGTCATGTATTGTTTTCAGAAGCTGGGCTTCCTCTATTGATATGCTAATTTTCTTGTTTGACTGCTTAATGGTAGCCAGTGAAACAGGAAGTGATGTTTGTATGAAGTAGGGGGAGGGAAGAAATACCATATGCTAAACACAAAGGAAGTAGTAGAAGGTAGGAGGAGTTTTGGAAGAGATCATGTGTAGAAAGAAGACAACTCCAATATCCCCCTCAATCTTAAGTAACGTTTGGTGTATCCCTATCGCATACATTGTCCATACTCATTTTCTAAGAAGGCTAGATAGCTTGTGTATATTCTATGTATATTTGTAATACTCTATAATACTCTGTATGTTTTGTATTGTTTTTCTAACTTTGTAGGTAGTTTGTGTGAGTACAGCATTCTTGTTTAGTAAAGCACATTGATATGCAGCACAGATTTATATGTGTCCTTGCTTTACTGCAAAGTAAACTAAGAGATACAAAGCAAAACAATTGGGGGCTCGTCCGGGATTTGAACTAAAGTTCGTTTGAAGCAGACCTGTTTTCTGCAGTGTTTTTTGCTGCTTGTGGCCAAAATAAGTATGTGTAAGCTGTTTAGGAAATTTACGGTTGCAGATATTTCTGGTGTCCAGGAAGAGGCATGCAATCTGCCTACCTGGGCTTGAGACAGTCACTGGATGTCTGTTGTAAGGGAGCTTGCTAGGTATGCTTCTCTTTTGAGCAGAGCTTAGTTGATGGAGTCTCAGATTGTTTCTCAGAATTCAGTCTTTAAAGTTTTGGGTTAAGTAAGAGAGTGATGTGGGCAGTAGCTGGTTTGGTTGGCACTTCCTTAAAGGAACACTAAAGTCAAAAATGTTATTTTTTTAAAATAACAAACATGTTATACTTACCTCCACTGTGCAGCTCATTTTGCACAGAGTGTCCTCTAACCCTGTCTTCTGGGGTCCCTCGGCGGCTTTCTCAGGTCCTGCTCGAAAAAGCATTCCACCTTAATGCGAGCGAGCTCGCGCGGTGGAAAGCTTTTGCAAGCGCGCTCCCGTGCTACCGTGTATCACTCGGCCCCGCCCCCCGGCGCGCCGCGGCATCCGCTGTGATTGACAGCAGCGCCAGCCAATGGCTGCGCTGCTATCAATCAGCCCAGCCTAGCCAATCAACGGCCAGGCTGGGAACCGAAGAGGATGACGTGGACGCGCCCGGGAATTTCGAACGGTTAGTAAAAGGGGGCTCGGGGGGGGGCCGTACCATCGGATGTTTTTTCACCTTAATGCTTAGGATGCATTAAGGTGAAAAAACATTTACCTTTACAACCCCTTTAATGTGTTACATATAGAATCTGAAATTAGGTAAGCATCAGAGGTAGAACGAGACTTATTTAAGCATGCAGGGACTATTGAGTGTTTTCAAGACACTGCAAGTAAAGCAAGCAAGTAAAGTAAAAGATACATAGCAAAACCATATAACAGATCCCAAATCCAGATTAATCATTTAGCGATACAGCCCCCCCCCCCGCGCCGCCTCCGCCGCTCTGACCGCGCCTCCCGTCCCACCGGGAGACCCGATCCATGATGCGCCTGGCTTTGTTCCAATCTCCTGACCGTAAACACAGAAACAACGTCATGTTAAAGGCTTTGTTCCAATCTCCTGAGGCCCCGTACACACGGCCGAGGTTCTCGCCAGAAACCAGCGAGAACCTCGCTGGGAGCTGCATTCCAGCGAGAACCTCGGCCGTGTGTACGCTCTCTGCTCGCCCCGCCTGTCGGGAAACCCGTCGAGCAAATAGAGAACAGGTTCTCTATTTGCTCGACGGCCCGTCGGGATGAATGGCTGGTTGCCATTCCCGACGGGCAGGTCACAGATTCTGACGGCCGGCAGAGAACCTCGACGGGCGGAATGATGTGTTCCGCCCGTCGAGGTTCCCTGTCGTGTGTACGGGGCTTGACTGTAAACATGGAAGTGACGTCATGTAAACGGCTTTGTTCCAATCTCCTGACTGTAAACACGGAAGTTTTCGGTGATCTGAATACTTTGACGTGTAAAGGAGGGATCGGGGGTCTTTTAGAAACCCAATTTGCACTACAAATGCAAACTACAAGTGCAAAGTGCCCCTGAAATTGCACTGGAAGTGCACTTGGAAGTGCAGTTGCTGTACATCCAAAGGGGACATGCAAGGAAAATAAAAAACAGCATTTTAGCTTGCACATGATTGGATGATAAAATCAGTAGAGCTTCCCCTCATTTCAGATCTACCCCTCAGGCGGCGTACACACGACCGAGGTTCTCGCTGGAAACCAGCGAGAACCTCGCTGGAATGCAGCTTCCAGCGAGGTTCTCGCTGGTTTCCAGCGAGAACCTCGGTCGTGTGTACGCCGCCTGAGGGGTAGATCTGAAATGAGGGGAAGCTCTACTGATTTTATCATCCAATCATGTGTACGCTGCTGGCTCGCCCTGCCCGTCGGGAATCCCGTAGAGCGAATAGAGAGCAGGCTCTCTATTTGCTCGACGGCCCGCCTGGATGAATGGCTGGTTGCCATTCCCGACGGGCGGGTCCCCGATTTCGACGGCCGGCAGAGAACCTCGACGGGCGGAACGATGTGTTCTGCCCGTCGAGTTTCTCTGCCGTGTGTACGCGGCTTCAGATTTACAGACTTCCAAGTGCACTTTCAGTGCAATTTCAGGTGCACTTTGCACTTGTAGTTTGCATTTGTAGTGTAAAGTGGGGTTGCCTTTCGTAAATAACCCCCAATGTGTTTTTCTGGCATTGCATGTGATGGACCTTCTGTTGCTCATCCACACCCAAGAATTTGTTTGCTATGCAGCTGTCCCTATATTTGCATTTCAGCTGTGAATTGATCCGTTTGTTTGGACTTTCCCTAATAAATGATGTTCAGTATATTTAAATCTTTCATCTGTAGCAAAAAAAAGGAAAGCAGACATCCTGCTAGGCAGATTAATTGCACCACTTTAGCGTTTTTAAAGGTATAAGTGACAAAATGCAAGGAATGTCATCTGCTGAATAACGGATTTGGATTAAGATAAAAGTCTCTCATTGCTAACTCAGATACTGGCAGCTTTTTATGTGAGATGAACATTATCGGAGTGATGACTTATGGGAGAACAAAACACGGTGTCCTGTCCTCTTGTATCTCACTTAGCGGCTATATTTTCTGCCTGTGCCGTCAGCTCCTGGAGGGAGAAACTGATTGCAGAAGTTATGTACCGCTAGCGAGACTGCTTTATCTTTTATTAGGAATTTATTGATAAATAAGAAAGGAGAGGCTAAAGCATTTCGTTCATTTCAAAGAAGAACTGCAGACAATCTATTTACAATCCCATTTAGAAATCAAATATTTTTCAAACACTGCTAGTGGTAACATAGGAACAAAGGCAGAAAGAAACTTGGGGTCTCAACCAGGTCTTTGCTCCTGGAAAATCCATTGGGCCATATACTAATAAATCCAACCCCCATTTGGTGCCCGAAAAATACCATTACCTTGTACCTGAACCCAAAAACTGAACAAAATGTAATACTGTATATACTCGAGTATAAGCCGAGTTTTTCAGCCCCTATTTTATAGGGCTGAAAATCCCCCCCGGGCTTGTACTCGAGTCAGTGTACCTGCATTCTTGACAGGCGTCCATTTTTTTAAAAGCCGCGGCTTCCACCTGGCGTTCCGTTCCGTGATAGGGATTTGACACTGTGTTCCGCCTATCACGGAGGTCCTCTTCTCCTCGGACAGTTTCCCAGCAGACACTGTTTAGAGTGTTCTGCCAATCACGGATGTCCTCTTGTCCGAGGATTAAAGAATGTACGTGATTGGAGGAACACTGAACACAGTGTCTGCGGGGAAGCTGAGTCCGAGGATGAGAGGACCTCCATGATAGGCGGAACACAGTGTCAAATGCCTATCACGGAACAGAACGGCAGTAGGAAGGCGCGACTTATAAAAAATGGACGCCTGTGAAGAATTCAGGTACTTTGGCACAGTGAGACTGCAATGGGCACAGTGAGGTATGGCAAAGTGAGGTATGGCACAGTGAGACGGCAATGGGCACAGTGAGATTGCAATGCGCACAGGGAGGTATGGCACAGTGAGACTGCAATGGGCACAGTGAGGTTGCAATGGGCACAGGAGGTTGCAAATGGGCACAGTGAGGCATACAAATGTGTATTGTTGACCCTCTTTTACATTTACAGTAGCTGCTGCATTCTCTAGGCTTATACTCGAGTCAATACGTTTTCCCATTTTTTTTGTGGTAAAATTAGGTCCTCTGCTTATACTCAGGTCGGCTTATACTCAAGTATATACGGTAAATTGTTTTAAGTGGTGTTGAAGGCCCCTGGCCTGGCTTAACTCCACCCAACAGTAGTCTATCCCATACCTTCCTCAAGCATTAGGGCAAGGGATCCCAATAGCAGCCTCATTCAGCAGATGTTTCATTTCCCGAAAATGTTCCCTTTCTTGAAGTTCAGAAAAGGAAGAGCCCACACAATAATCACCTTTTACTGAAGCACAGTTGATACACTATGCATATTAAGACACTTTCGGTCACCATTGTTGATGGCGCATTCCTTCAGCTGAAAAATAGATAACAGAGAAGAATGCTGAGAAAGGGATATCACCGCTCTAGGAAGTTCAAGCAAAGGTAAAAGCCTCTCTTCTCCAGATTAGAAGCCCCAGGAGCTAGCAATGCATGTAGCAATGCAAAATAAAAAAATTCTGGACAGCCGCACTACAAAAAAAGTTTTTTCCTTTTATTCAAAAATGGACATCAAAAATACATGCGACTAACAAACAGTGCTTAGTCATATGACACTGTTTGTTAGTGTGAAACGCGCCAGGCCTCTTCTTTCCGTTCTGTTCTGCTGTGGCATGTATTTTTGATGTCCATTTTTGAACAAAAGGCAAAAACTTTTTTTTTGGAGTGCGGCTGTCCAGAATTTCTTCCTATTTTGCAGAGAAGAATGCTGGGCCGAGGAACAGCCCATACCTTCAGGGGTTTTTCAGAGTTCTACATCCCATATCCAAGGAATGAAAGTAGCTACTCAAAGATTACATCTTTGCTGCCTTGGTCCATGTACTGCTTCCCCTGGCCAACTCCCCAGGCAGACTCCCACCAGTTTATATATAAAGAGACCATTTAACTATTGTAAAAAAAAATTGTTTCATGAATTAAAAAAATAACAAAACAGTAAAGTTAGCCCAATTTTTTTGTATTATGTGAAAGATTATGTTACACCGAGAAAATAGATACCCAACATGTCATGCTTTAATTATGCGCACACTCATGGAATGGCGCCAAACTTCGGTACTTAAAAATCTCCATAGGCAACGCATTATTTATTTTTTCCAGGTTACCAGTTTAGATTTACAGAGGAGATCTAGTGCTACATTCGTTGCTGGCACTCTAACGCACGCAGCGATACCTCACTTATGTGGTTTAAACGGCATTTACATATGTCGGCGGGACTTACGTGCGTGTTCGCTTCTGCACGTGAGCTATCGGGGACAGGGGCGTTTTAATTTTTTTTTTATCTTTTATTTATTTTTTTGACTTATTTTTTATTTATTTTTACACTTTTTTTCAAAAAAAATTTTTTCCACTTTTATTCCTATTACAAGGAATGTAAACATCCCTTGTAATAGGAAATGTGTGTGACAGGTCCTCTTTAAAGGGGAGGTTCCCCTAAAAATAAATTTTTGACATTGCCTGTCTCTTCTTAATAACATGTAGAATCGGCTGGTAGTTTAAAAAAAAAAACGTCCGTACATACCATTTTCGGCATGTAGTCTCACCGTCGCTTCCGGGTCTGGCGGCCGGGGTAGGGCGTGCCTACTTGATTGACAGGCATCCGATCGACGCATACAGCGCGTCACGAGATGCCGAAAGAAGCCGAACGTTGGTGCCCATGCGCCGTATAGAGCCGCACCAACGTTCGGCTTCTTTCGGCATCTCGTGACGCGCTGTATGCGTCGATCGGATGCCTGTCCCCAAACATCATACCCGGAAGCGGCGGTGAGACTACATGCCGAAAATGGTATGTACGGACGTTTTTTTTTTAAACTACCAGCCGATTCTACATGTTATTAAGAAGAGACAGGCAATGTTAAAAGTTTCTTTTTAGGGGAACCTCCCCTTTAAGGAGAGATGCGGGGTATATAAAGCCAAACTCTATGCCTCATTAGCATTTGTTTATACTAAAATAAAAGAAACAATATTAGCATGAGATATTCAGCTAATAAAAAGAAGAGTCTTCAATCAGAGGTTCCTAGTTTTCGTCCAAATGCATTTTGGTCCGAATTTCGAGTATTTTCGTTATCGTTTTAACAAATGAAAGAGAACACGTAGAATCCGAAATCTGAAAGATCCGACATAAAAAAAATTCTTTATTTTCATATTCGTTGCTACAGCAGTTCCATATATATAAGAGATTTGACGCTGACAATAGCAATCTGTGTCTATCGAACACGCGGTCGAATGTGCCTAACCTTAATGCAGCGTACACACGATCATTTTTTGTGATGAAAAAAAAACGACGTTTTCTGTGAAGTAAAAAATGAAGTTTTTGAAACGTCACTTTTCAAAGACGATGTTGCATACACACCATAGTTTTTTCACAAAAAGCGAGGTTACGTTCACCACTCTTTTCCATTGAAGCTTGCTTCATAACTAGCTTCTGGGCATGCGCGGGTTGAAAAACGTCGTTTTAAACAACGTTTTTGCTACACACGGTGACTTTTTGTGAAACAAAAAACGACGTTTTGAAAAACGACACAAAAAATTCAAGCATGTTGGAATTTTTTTTTGCCCACACACGATCAATTTAAATGACGTTTTAAAAAACGACGTTTTTTTTCATCGCAAAAAACGACTGTGTGTACGCGGCATCATTTTTAAAACGTCATTTAAATTGATCTCTATTAGTCCAAGATTATTGTACATAGAGAGGAAAGATTCGACCTAGAGAGAAAAGATTTGACATTATAGAGACAGTGTTGGGTAGACCATTCGACATGAGCAATGAAGATTCGACGAAGCAGCGAAAAAAATACAAACTTCAAATCTGTCATTGAAGGCTTATGGTGTCTGTCGAAAGTTATAAGAAGATACGACAAACAGCTAAACTGTACGACGCCGCAATTGAACATTTCCAGTCAAATACTCGGCCTATAGGCTATAGAAGAATTTGAATGTTGGTTGACTTATAATAATAATTTATAAATATAATTATTACTAGTCATACAACATTACAATCCTACTATAGCTTGTAGGCAGAACATTCGACCGTAAATGTACGATTGCTGCATTGTACAGTTTAGCTGCTCCGTCGATTCTTCTTAGAACATTCGACAGACACCATGGCCCGGATTTACAAAGCACTTACGCCGACGTATCTCAAGCTACGCCGCGTAAGTGTAAATATGCGCCGTCGTATCTATGCGCCGTACCCACAGAACAAGATACTCTGAAAATAGGCTTCATCCGACCAACGTAACTCGTCTACGCCAGCGTATCGTGGGCGCACATTTACGCTGGGCGCATCTGGCTCTCCCATTGATTTTCTATGCAAATGAGGGAGATGCGGCAATTCACGAACGTACGTGCACGCGGTGCACGTAAGTTCAACGCCCGGCCTAAAGTTATTCCCCATGAAGCATATGTAATTCAGCACCAGACGTGCACAGGTCAGCTGGAGAGCAGCTGCAGCAGCACTGTTACGGGCGAGCTGAGCAACCACACTTGCAGGACAACACATCTCTATGCCAACATGCCAGGCAGGGCCGCCATCAGAAATTATAGGGCCCCTTACACAGCTTCAGGCATGGGCCTGGGGGGTGCTGCCGCGAATTGAGAAAGACGAACTAAAGAAAAATATATATAAAAAAGGGAACTAAAAAGAGTAAAAATAGAAATTAAACAATATCCCACTTTTTTTTTTTTTACAAAATTTACACCACACCTCACATTGGATTAGCCCATGTCCACCATACAGGACTTGGGAGCAGCAATGCCACGCCAAGGCCCCAATGATATTGCTGTCCATTCCTACCACATTCACACGGTCGTGGGAATAACCTCTCCCCGACCATCCAAGGTGACACCCCTTACTGGCAGGAATGTCACCCACATTCACACACCAGTCACACTGTAGACTACACTCCTAACCCTGTGCAGATACTACAAACAAAAAAAAAATGGAACATGCCATTGGCCGACATGACATGCCCTTACTGGAGGACGGCACATACCTCTGTGCACGTCTCTTTGAAAAAAAATAGCTCATAATCTGAGCACAACAATAAAAAAAGACCACTCATTTGCCTTGTCGTGGGCCAGGCATGGTGGCAGGGCTCGGGCTCCTCAATTGTCTGGGGGGAGTCTCGGGTGGGGGGGAGCATCAGGAGGAGGATGATCCCCTCCTCTGTCACTCCTGCCAGATGAGGGCTGCCTGCCCTCTAATGCATGGGCAATGCGGGTGAGGACCACATTCGTCTGCGCCTGCATCCGCAGCTGACGGGGGGTGGTGTGCCACTGGTGGTGCCACGTCTGCCGCCCCTCCGCCTCGATGGCAGCAGTGTTGGTCTGTACAGCCACTGCTAGGCTCCTCACCTCCGTCACGAAGCCTGATGTTGTGGCCTGCAGCTCCCCAATGCAGGTCACCACAGCAGCGCAGTTCCCACTCAAATCCTGCAGGCTGTCAGAGATGAAGCTGCTCTGATCAGCCTGCTGCGTGAGGCACTGCTGCACAGCCACAGTGCATGCAGCCTGGTTCTGGGCCGAAGAGGCCAGGCTGTCTGCCACACGGCGCAGGTCACCGGCTAGAGCACCCATATGGCGTGTCTGCTGGGCCTGCTCCCTCGCCAGCTGTTCCTAGAGGGCTCCGGGTACAACCCTGGTCTTCCTTAGAGCCTTCCTGGGGGCAGGAGAGGCTTGGGGCCGTCCGGACGGGGTGGCCCTGGAGGGGGTAGACCGGGAGGGGGTGGCCCTGGAGGGGGTAGACTGGGAGGGGCTTCCCCTGATGGGGATGGACCCTGAGGGGCTTCCCATGATGGGGATGGAGGTTTGGGAGGGTCCAGATAAGATGGTTTCCTCCTCGAGGTAGACACAATCGTGAAGGTCCCCATGCTCCTCCTCAACTTCCTCTAGAGGAGAGGTGTGGGCACTCTCCTCCGGGGACGGCATGGGTCGTCCAGCAGCTTACGACGGGCCCGCTCCCTCCAGCACATCTGTGGATGACACAAAGCATTCACATGTTGGTGGACCCACACACTTGTCACATGTCCCCTTGCACCCCCTCACATGCTACACACCGAAGGGAGGATAAAACACACTTACCTGTCCTCAAGGCCTGGTCAATGGAGTCATAGCCCTCCAGGCCCTCCACTTACTCCCTCTGCAGACATCGGGCGATCACCTCCTCATCGGCAGTGAGCATGATATCACTGGCTGGTCCGCCTCCCGTGTCCCTGGTGTGCTTCTTCATCTTGCCCAGCTTCTCCTGGACATGACGCTGCAGGTCATTCATTTTTTTTAGCAATGTCCTTGGCTGACCTCCTCTCATGGCCAAGAGCATTGACCTCCATGGTGACCTCCTGGAGGATCTCATCTTTCCTGACCTTGCTGGTCATTCGACTCTGTGCGCTATGTAGGTACATGTCGTATCTCAAGATGGCAGAGATCACGATCGCCCTCTCCTGTTTAAAAAAATATTTTTTCCTCCTCTCCCTCTCAGTGACTGAAGCAGACATCACTGAGATCGCAAAAGTACCTACACCAATGGTATAAAGCTGCTGGTGTACATTTGCACTCGTCGGGCGCATGTCTAGGCGTATTTATGCTCTGGGCGTAGGCGGTGGGCCGGCGTATCTCAGGGGTTACGCCGGGCGTAGTTGTGAGCATTCGCAGAGGGGTGCCGGACATACGTCCACCTCACGGCGCATGCACCGTCTAAGATACGCAGGACGTAAACCACTGCAACACGCTCGGACCATCATTTGCATGGGGCCACGCCCACTTACACTTAAGCTGGCCTGCGCCTTCGAAAATACGTTACACTGGCTCATCTTGGTGAGCAATGGCTTGCTGAATACCCTGCGCCGGCGTAGTGTAAAAAAGATACGCTACGGCGGCATAAATATGCGCCGATGTATGTGGATCTACCCCCATAAGCCTTCAATGACAGATTTAATTCAAATTAATACATTTTTCGGACGAAAACGAAATTCCAAAACAGGTGTGTTAAATTTGGAATTTTCGCTCTCACTATCTCATACTGGTCACTGAAAGTTCCACATGGCACCTCATGGCAAAAAACTCTCTGAGGATATGAAAAAATGAATTGTTGCTCTACATAAAGTAGGTCTAGGCTATGAGAAGATTGCCAAGACTCTAAAAACTGAGCTGCTGCACTGTGGCCAAGACCATACAGCTGTTTAATAGGACAGGTTCCACTCAGAACCATGGTCAACCAAAGAATTGAGTGCACATGCTCAGCGTCATATCAAGAGGTTGTGTTTGGGAAATAGCCACATGAGTGCTGCCAGCATTGCTGCAGAGGTTTAAGGGGTGGGGGGTGAGCCTGTCAGTGCTCAGACCATACGCAGCGCACTGCATCAAATTGGTCTGCATGGCTGTCGTCCCAGAAGGAAGGCTCTGCTAAAGATGATGCACAAGAAAACCCGTAAAAAGTTTGCTGAAGACAAGCAGACTAAGGACATGGATTACTGGAACCATGTCCTGTGGTCTAATGAAACCAAGATAAACTTATTCGGTTCAGATGGTGTCAAGTGTATGTGGCGTCAACCAGGTGAGGAGTACAAAACAAGTATGTCTTGCCTACAGTCAAGCATGGTGGTGGGAGTGTCATGGTCTGGGGCTGCATGAGTGCTGCCAGTGTTCTGACGAGCTGGTTCCTACCATTGATTTGGTTCCTTCCAGAGTGCGCAGGCGCAATCCGAGCCGACGGAAAACTCTGAGCGGGAACAGCTGTTCATCAGCTG
This sequence comes from Rana kukunoris, assembly GCA_029574335.1. NCBI lineage: Eukaryota > Metazoa > Chordata > Amphibia > Anura > Ranidae > Rana > Rana kukunoris. The sequence goes on from CM056051.1 coordinate 446,879,834, forward strand.
TAGACTCTCTCGTTCCTGATGGCTGATTATACACTCTATAGTACACGCCGCTCTACAAAGTAAGGGCCAGCAAGGGGCAGATGTAAAATTGACCAGTGTTTTTTTGATTATCCACGCCGCTCTTTACAGCAAGGTGCGGATGTGACACTGAGCATTCCTTTTTTAAGGTATGGTTTTTCTCAATAAAATAGACATCTCACATCCGCCCCTTGTTGTATAGAGCAGCGTGGATAACCAATCAAAAAAGCACTGCTCAATATCACATCCGCCCCTTGCTGTGTAGAGCGGCGTGTACTATAGAGCGCCGTGTATAAGCAGGCATCGGGAGCTCATCTAAGCTGACAATCAGCTGTTGAGGCTCAGAGTTTTCCGTGGCCTCCTACTGCTCCTGCGCAGTCGAGGCAGGAACCATATCGATTGAGGAACCAACTCGACAAGACACCGGCACTGGGGAGCTACAGTTCATTGAGGGAACCATGAATGCCAACATGTACTGTGACATACTGAAGCAGAGCATGATCCCCTCCCTTCAGAGACTGGGTCACAGGGCAGTAATCCAACATGATAACGACACCCAAACACACCTCCAGGAAGACCACTGCCTTGCTAAAGAAGCTGAGGGTAAAGGTGATGGACTGGCCAAGCATGTCTCCAGACCTAAACCCTATTTAGCATTTGTGGGGCATCCTCAAAGGGAAGGTGGAGGAGCGCAAGATCTCTAACATCCACCAGCTCCGTAAAATTGTCATGGAGGAGTGAAAGAGAACTCCAGTGGCAACCTGTGAAGTTTTGGTGAACTCCATGGCCAAGAGGGTTAAGGCAATGCTGGAAAATTATGGTGGCCACAAAATATGGGACACTTTGGGCCCAATTTGAACATTTTTACTTAGGGATGTACTCACTTTTGTTGCCAACGGTTTAGACATTAATGGCTGTGACATGGGAACAGAGAGCTGTCGGATTGCTCTACTGCTTCAGCAGATGTCCGTTCCTGGCTGCAGTAGGGGGCAGTGTGGTGCCCAATTCAGCACATCGCATGCCTCCCCCCTTTTTTTTCAAAACTTTATTTGGAGTGTACAAAACATACACCTTATTAGTGGAAAGTGTGACAACATTGTTTGGCTTTGCAATACCACAGCAGTTGGTTGAAACAAGGAATTATACAAGGTGAGATCTCACCTATAGAGTCCCATAGATAAAATGTACCAACACAGGGATTATTGTATGAGCAACTAAAATGCTTGTTCTAAGAGGCATTGGCCTTTACATAAATAGAGATTTGTACATAAAATACATTAAAAAAACTGATGCCGCACTTTCACTATCATGAATATTTTGAAGAATTCCCTTCCACCCTTTCCTGAGCTGCCATGAATTATCTTCTTTCATCATCTGATACAGCAGTAAATTGGTGCGAATTTTGTAAGGGAGGAAAATAAAGAGAGAGCGCCTCTGTGTCAATTAATATGAGTCATCTCCGAAATACGCTGCTGTCTGGTTGCATTAGATCAGACTGGAAGATGAAGACCACAGCCAAATTCACAGAGGAAGGAGAAAAACAGTCTTTGTGTGAATCATAATGCACCGTCCTCACAAAGTTTACCCCAAGTCAAAACAACTTCTTAGAAAAAAAAAACTTGGCACATCTGACAACCAGAACTTTTTATTCTTAAATGTCTGGAAATGGGAGAACTGCTAAAATATTCATTGGTGCCAAATGTACCTGGTATTTTGCCTTACAAGGATTATTGTTTGCTACTATTGTAAAATGTATCTAAAACTAAAACCAAGATTTATTTTTTTATATATATCGTAGATTACCAGTCCTCAGATATGTTTTTGCATTACACCTGTAATGGGCCCGATGGTCCCCAAACCCCCCCCCCCCCCGGGTTCTCTGCTCCAGGGGGGCCCTGCCAAAAAGCTGTGTAAGGGTTCCCCAAAATTTGTGATGGCTGCCCTGCTGGTGATACTGCCAGTAACCCCAGTTCAAGCTTGACAATGCTCACTTACTGTACTTCTTTGAAAAGTGAAGTTTCAAAAACGTTGTTTTTTACTTCACAGAAAACGTCGTTTTTTTTCATCACATAAAGTGATCGTGTGTACGCGGCATTAAAGTGGATGTAAACCGATTCATGAAATTTGACCTAAGCACATATATCTGTAGTGTTTATTTATCACTCTCCAACACTCTAAGTGGCGTGTCTTTCTGGTGCTCTCTTCCTCTGTTATCAGCAAAGTCCCTTCTGACAAGTTCTCCGACACATGAGAGAACAGCAGCTGAAAATTTGTGTCGGGAGGCAAATTAGCACAAAGCTTGTCTATTAAGACTACAGCTCTGCATGTTTCTTCATTCCTCTGCCTATGTGGAGGGGTGTCCCTTTCCTCCAATCAGTTCTCGCACAGTGTATGAGGGTTTACATCAGTGGCAGCTGGTGATCAAAATTTTTGGGGGCGCAAACAAATTGAAAAATTCTGAAAAAAAATAAAACAATTGCAGCCTCACTGTGCTCATCAATTGCCACCACTGTGCCATCAAACACAGCCACTGTGCCCATCAATTGCAGCCACTGTGTCCATCAAATGCCACCTCTGTGCCCATGAATTGCAGCCACTGTGCCATCAAACGCAGCCACTGTGCCCATCAATTGCAGCCACTGTGCGTGTCAAATGCCACCACTGTGCCCATAAATTGCAGCCACTGTGCCCATCAAACACAGCCACTGTGCCCATCAAATACTGCCACTGTGCCCATCAATTGCAGTCACTGAGCCATTAATTGTAGCCACTGTGCCCATTAAATGCTGCCAATATGCCATCAAATGCAGCCAGCTGTGCCCATCAAATGCTGCCACTATGCCCATCAAATGCTGTCACTGTGCCATCAATTACAGCCATTGTCCCCATCAAATGCAGCCACTGTGCCCATCAAATGTTGCCACTGTGCCATCAAATGTTGCCACTGTGCCATCAATTGCTGCCACTGTGCCATCAATTGCTGCCACTGTGCCATCAATTACAGCCATTGTCCCCATCAAATGCAGCCACTGTGCCCATCAAATGTTGCCACTGTGCCATCAAATGTCGCCACTGTGCCATCAATTGCTGCCACTGTGCCCATCAAATGCTGCCACTGTGCCATCAAATGCCACCACTGTGCCCATCAAATGCTGCCACTGTGCCATCAAATGCAGCCACTGTGCCATCAAATGCAGCCACTGTGCCATCTATTGCAGCCACTGTAACAAACCCCCCACCCACCCGCTCGCATTCTTCCCCGACACTTACCATGTCTCGGTCAATGCATCTCCTCCTGTCCTCTCCTCCCGTCAGGCATCCAATCACAAAAAGGTGCCTGAATAGGCGGTGGCCATGGATAGATTCATATTATACATGAATCTATCCATTGGTCATAGACGGAGTGCCTGGGGTTAGGGGGGTGGCACCGATGCTATGGAAAAAAAATCATGAAAGTTTCATCCTCTATGGGACAAAGTACATGTAGTACCTAGTTATAAATGCTAACTTGCCCCCACCTCCCCTCCTGCCCCAGTCGATCTGACAACAGCTATGGAGGAGACTGCTGATTCATAACTGCTGATTGTCTCAGCTGTAAACACTCTCCAGAGACAAGCATCAGCAAGAAGAATGCATCATATGACGCCCATTTACGATAACTTAACCACTTTGCTGCCTGCTATATGACAGGCGGGAAGTGGTTAAAGTGATTGTAAACTACAAACATTGCTGAAGAAAAAAAAACCTGCAAGGCAATAAATAGCATGATGTGCTAGTATGCATCGCATAAAGTAGTTCTAAAGAAAGGCTGAACATTTTTTACCTTCATGCAGTTGTACGCATGAAGGTAAAAACCTTCTGTATGCAGAAGCCCACCTGAGCCCCCTCTGATCTAGCGATGTTCACGAGAGCCTTGGCTGGATGTGTACTCTCCATTGGCCCCCACTGCTGTCAATCACAGCCAGTGAGCCAATGAAGAGAGCGCGTGGGTGGGAGGCACAGCTCTATGTGTCTTATGGACGCATAGAGCAGTGACTCAGGAGCGAGCACGCATCGGTGCCAACAGGACAAGCTGTTTTTTTGGGGGAACTGCTCGAGAGGGAGGGGCCAGTGTCGGCAAAGTACCCAAAAAGAAGAGGACCTGGGCTGCTGTGTGCAAAACCATTGCACAGAGCAGGTAAGTTAACATGTTAGGGGTGCCGCCCCCTCTCTCCTCGATACCCCTATATGCAGTGAATAGATTTATACATAGCAGTGGATAGATTCACACACCCTGTCGGGTCACCAGGCATATGAATTAGAGCGGTCAGGCTTTTTTTTTAAAGAACCTGATTAGAGCCATTGGCTCCAATAGGCTTCAAAATAGGGTTGACTCGAGAAGCAGACCATTGCATCTGGAGCCCACCCAGGTGTTACAACACTTATCCTCCTCTGGGCCAATCGGGAAGCAGGTATGAAACCTGTTTCTTGATTGGCCAAAACATCAGGCAATCCTCTTGGACGCCTAGCACTAGGATGAGGAGAAAGGAAACATCGGGGAAGCTGCTCCAGGAGAGGACACAGGAGCAGCTTTCCCTGATCCCGCATCGCTCTCACCCGCATTCAGGGTAAGGACAGCAGGTGCTGGGGATGGGTTGCGCCCCCCCCAAAAAAAACAAACAACAGCTGCCACTGCATAGAAGGATCAAAATTCAGCCACTTCATCAGGAACCGGAAGAATTTCGATCCATCACAAGGCTGGTTGTACTGAAGTGGATCTGTTGTTTAACTTAATTACAACCACCATGTCTGGCTTATTTCATACAATTACTGCAGCTGGCTATAGCTAGGAGCAGTAATCATTGTATTCTGACTGTGGGGAAACCTCATCACAGTCTTGTGTTGATGGGGGAACTTTTCACTATGCCATTGTATTCTGACAGTGGGAGGTTTCCCCACAGTCAGAATCAATCGATTTTCTTTCCTTCAACCCATGGTTGATGACAGAAAGTTGTGTAGTGCCCCTGTACTTTCAAGTACGGACGCTGTTTAAATTTTGAGGGGAATGAGAGAATTACTTGGCTCTCGTCCATGTGATTTATGTTAATTTAGTCGCTGTGCTGTGCTGTCGTTTCATTCTGTGTTCCAAAGATGCCTTTCCATCTCGGAACGACAGGTGGTGGCAGTGGAGACCAGTGGGAGCACCTTCTTGCCAGCAGCCAATCAGAGGAGGTTTTCCCTCCCGAGGCATGCTGGGGGGGTAGTTCTTTAGAGCGCCATTTTGGTGTGGGGGGGGTTCGAGGTTGGATCCGGGTGCGGCACCCACCTTTAGGGTGTGCGCACATCACGGGCCCCGGCGATATGGCCTACCAGGCCGGGCGCACGTGCTACGCAGAGTTCCTGACTCTGGGCCCTCATGGCCCGGAGCAACTAAAGCTGCATAGGGGCCTCAGTGACCTACTGAGTCCCCCACATCTATGAGAAGATCCCAAGCGAGTTGTGCTGTTCGGTGGGGAAGTCGGTCTGAGGTGAGCCCGGAGGCAGGTGATCCAATAGGGCTTAGACAATCCACCGGGGATCCGAGTTGCCGGACACTGGCGAATTATACGCTGTAACTTGTCAGTCGGTGACTCCAAAATCAAAGACTCTACCCGAGGGAAATTCAGGCAAATTTGATTACAAAGAAGGAATTGCTCTATCAAGCTACATTCTAGAGCTGGGGCCTGTGGCAGAGGCACCACTCCTATTCTACTGAGCCAAGTCTGTGGCAGAGACTTGTTTTCTCCTTCTCAAGACTCTTAGTGACATTCCGGCTGCCAGTTCTGTGAGAGAGACTGTCCGGGTGCATTATACCCACTCCGGCTGGAGTGGCGACTAAGTAAAAGGTATCTCTGAAGCAGGACTGCTTCTACAAATAGTTAAGGCCTGAATCTTCAATTTCCTCCTCCCTTCACCATCTTTTTTCCTTCACCTGAAGTTGCCTGTTTGCCATGTTGGGCACAAGAATAAAAGCACAGAAAACGACACCTTGCTGTTTGGACATTCTATCATTGCTCACATCATCTACTTTTCATCATCATCATCACCCCTAGACATGCGACAAAGGTGACACGCCAATCCCAAATCTATCCGGCGGCTCCATAATATATGGCCAGCCTTAATGGCTGAATTGCCAGATCAAAATAGAAGAAAGAAAGCCTAAAAAAATAAAATGAATGCAGCCATTACATCTAAGAAATTCTAAGCTACAATTTAATAAATGTTTGCTTTTGGGTTTAATACCACTTTCTGTTGTGAGCTGACAACAGACAGATATTTTGTAGACTGGGTGGTGTCAGTCCTGTCCAGTTGCCTTTTGTTAAATTACTCAACAATAATCATTCTGTAGTCTAAGATAAGAACTAGGAGGACTTTGGAAAGTGTACAGAGGACACAGGACAGCTCTAGATTTCTGACAAGTTCAACATGGCTTTTTTAGCGCTTATTATATTTACCAAAAAAATGCCTTGGAATTGTCCACATTTTGTCAAGTTTCAACCAAAAAACATAAATGTATTTTATTGGAATTTTATGTGATAGACCAACACAAAGTGGCACATAATTGTGAAGTGGAAGGAAAATGATAAATGGCTTTTAAAATATTTTACCAAATAAATACAGTGGAACCTCGGTTTAAGAGTAACTTGGTTTGACAGCGTTTTGATTTGCAAGCAATTATTTTTTTTTAATTCTGACTCGGTTTGTGAGTGTTGGCTTGCAAGATGAGCAGTATTCAAGCTAAATAGGCCTGCAGTACCTCATTTGGCCTGAGGTATGGGGGCGCAGAAGCCGAGCAGAGCCGAAAATAGACCTGCAGTACCTAATTTGGCCTGAGGTACTAATTGGCCACAGGAGCCAAGAAAATCCGAACATTGGCCTGCAGTACCTCATTTGGCCTGAGGTACGGGGGCGCAGGAAACAAGCCGAAGTGTCCTCGAGCCTTTTCGTCCGCTTTCATCGCTCTCTGGCGCCCCCCACCTCTGGCCGCATTCGGTATTGCATGGCATTGAAGTCAATGCGAAACAAATTATTTTAGTTTCCATTGACTTCAATGGATATGCGAGTACTTTGGATTACGATGGATTATGCTCATAATCCGAGGTTCAACTGTATGTGAAACGTGTGATGTGCATTTGTATTCAGCCCCCTTAAGTCAATACTTTGTAGAACCACCTTTCACTGCAATTACAGCTGCAAGCCTTTTTAGGGAAGTCTCCACCAGCATTGCATATCTACAGAGTAAAATTTTTGCCAATTCTTGTTTACAAAATATCTCAAGCTCTGTCAGATTGGATGGAGAGCGTCTGTGAACATCAAATTTCAAGTCTTGCCACAGATTCTCAGATGGATTTATGTCTGGACTTAGACTGGGACATTCCAACACATGAATATGGTTTGATCTTAACCATCCATTGTAGCTCTGGCTGTATGTTTAGGGTTGTTGTCCTGCTGGAAGGTAACCCTCCGCTCCAGTCTCAAGTCTTTTGCAGACTGTAATGCCGCATACACACAATCGGAAATTCCGACAAGAAAAACGTGGATTTTGATGGAATTTTGGCTCAGACTTGTGTTGCATACAAACGGTCATACAAAATTCCGACCATCAAGAACGTGGTGACATACAACACTTCGACGAGTAGAGAAAAATGAAGTTCAATGAAGTTCAATGATTCCGAGCATGCGTTTTTTTTTTTGCACGTCGGAATTGCATACAGACGATCGGAATTTCCAAAAATAACTTTTCCCATCTGAGAATTTGAGAACCAGCTCTCCAAATTTTTGCTGTCGGAAATTCCGACAGAAAAAGTCAGATGGGTCCTACACACGGTTGGAATTTCTGATCAAAAGCTCACATAGAACTATAACGATAACACGTTTTCTTCTAAGATTGCCTCCATCTATCTTCCCATCAACTCTGATCAGCTTACCTGTCCCGGCATTCCACAACATGATGTTGCCACCACCATGTTTCACGGTGGGGATGGTGTGTTCAGGGTGATGTGCAGTGTTAGTTCTCTGCCACACATAGGGCCAGATTCAGAAAGAATGGCCTAAGTTTCGGCGGGCGTAGCGTATGTCATATACACTACGCCGCCGTAACTTAGAGAGGCAGGTACCGTATTCAGAAAGAACTTGCGCCCTAAGTTACTGCGGCGTAGTGTAAATGGGCCAGTGTAAGCGCGCGTAGTTCAAAGTAGGCTTGTAGTGGGCGTGTTGTATTACAATGAGCCGTGACCCCATGCAAATGAGGGTCCGAACGAATGGCGCATGCGCCGTCCGTGGACGTATTCCAGTGCGCATTCTCCAAAATCACATCGACTAGAGATAGGTTGAACACTGCCTACGACGTGAACGTAACTTACGCACAGCCCTATTCGCGTACGACTTACACAAACGACGTAAACGACATACAATTCGACGCTGTTCCAATGTCCATACTTAACATTGCCTGCACCTCATATAACAGGGGTAACTTCACGCCGGTCGATCACCTTACGTAAATGACGTATATCAATACGCCGGGCGCAACTACGTTCGTGAATTGGCGGATCTAGGTCATTTGCATATTTTTAATGGGAACGCTGTAACGGTCACCACTGTTTACGACCTACCATCCAACCACGACAAGCTTATCTGACACACTCCGACAATACTACATACACGATCCATATAAATTCCCATAATCAAGACGAGACTACTGCTCTGTACTTGCTTCCAAAGATATGAACACTTTATTGGTTTTTCTCAGCTTCTTTATACAGTACAGGTAATCACAGGACAATGCAGTCCCCACCCCCCTATTCACACACTGGGGCTAATTATCTAATCGTAGCTACACATGTCGGCACCGCATCATCAATAGACTTAACTCAGAGAGAATGACATTCCTGTAGATAATGACATCAAAACCAAATACTATCACACAATGATTTTCCCTTTTGAATAATACACAATCACAGATAATCTTCACACCCATATAAGGAACCTCAATCACATTCTAGACAGACGTACTGTCTCTGACACCTTTGTGTACCATAGACAATGTATTGTCTAGGAGTAGATGCAATTAACACCTTTTCAACAGATTGAAAGGTATTTCACAAGCCCGGCTTCACTTAACATTTCAAAAGCCTGAGCTAAGCATTGAATAAGCTTGTAATGTCCCTTTTCTGTGTAACAGATGTCAAGTAGGAACACCTTGTAATATTCCAGTCCTGCAATATGAATTATTATTAATGTCCCATCTTCTGAAATACATGATATAATGTCTTTGTCACCCTATGGCCCTAGTGCACATAAGGTGACCCTAGACATAGGAGAATCTCAGTCTGTCACGGGTCATTCCGTTACAAACGCCAAATGCGTCCAGCGTAACTATGCTCCCACGATACGCCGGCATAGACAAGTTAAGTCGGACAGCTAAAGCCATGTTTTTCGGCGTATCTTGCTTTCTGAATCGGTGTAAAGATGCGACGGCACACATTTGAAATGACGGTGGCGTATCAGGAGATACGCCGGCGTACATTCTTTCTGAATCTATAGGGTTTTGCTTTTAGGCCAAAAAGTTAAATTTTGGTCTCATCTGACCAGAGCACTGTGTTGCTATGGCTATTAATCACTTTAAGAATAATATAGAGTTATGCCGTGTACACACGGTCGTTTTTTGTCTTGTCAAAAAACATAGTTTTTTCTCATGAAAACTTCATTTTAAAAAACGACGTTGCCTACAATTCATCGTTTTCTGAAAATGCTCTTGCAAAGCGCGGTTACGTACAACACGTACGACGGCACTCTGTTCCATTCAAGCTTGCATCATAACTTGCGTTAACGTTGTTTTAAACGTCATTTTAGCCCACACACAATCATTTTTTATGACACAAAAAACGAAATTTTGAAAAACGACATAAAAAATTGACGCAGGTTCAAATTTTTTTTTTTGCTCGTTTTTCAGAAGACAAAAAACAACGTAAAGCCCACACACGATCATTTTTAAATGACGTTTTTTAAAACGTCGTTTTATTTCATCACAAAAAACGACCGTGTGTACGCGGCATTCGATTTTTAAGAGCATCTTGGCTGCTTCTCTGATTAATGCTCTCCTTGCCCGGCCTGTCAGTTTAGGTGGATGGCCATGTCTTGGTAGGTTTTCAGTTGTGCCATACTTTTCATTTTCAGATGATGGATTGAACAGTGCTCCGTTAGATATTCAAAGCTTAGGATATTTCTTTATAACTTAACCCTTCTTTAATCTTCTCCACAACTTTATCCCTGACCTGCCTGGTGTGTTCCTTCGCCTTCATGATGCATTGTGCTCATTAAGGTTCTCTAACAAACCTCTGAAGGCTTCACAGAACAGCTGTATTTACACACAGATGGACTATATTTACCAATTAGGTGACTTCTGAAGGCAATTGGTTCCACCAAATTCTAGTTAGAGCCGGTTCACGCTGGCACGACTCATTCAATGCCATGGAATCATTCTAATATGAGCGACGTGACCTGTATTGACTTCTTTACGGAAGTCGTTTTGCCGGTCACCTCTGAAGTCGTCCTCAGGACAACTTGCAGAGTCGCCCCCGGAGTCGTGCCGCGGGAGTGTGAACTGGCTCTTAGGGGTATCAGAGTAAAGGGGCTGAATACAAATGCATGTAACACTTTTATGGTATTTACTTGTAAAAAAAAATTGAAAACCATTTATCATTTTCCTTTATTTATGTATGTTGTCTGGCTTTGCTCTTTAAATTCTGGATAGCTTGGATTTTGAGGAACACAAATTACATCTTGTTTATCCCATGCTGTTTTTTTTACATCTGATTTATAGAAGACAGTACATAATACGCCTTTGAGCACCCCTCTAGCTACCGTTTTCCCCCATCACCTGCCAGCTTCCTTGTTTACCCAATAAGTATTGTTTTATGAACTACAGGAAGTAATTCAATCATTACACCACACAGCAGAAAAAAATATCTATCAAAATACAATAAACCTCACTTCCAACACCAACTGCCTGCGTTTCGCACCTTATAGGAAAACAAATTAACAATTGCTGAAGATTCTGTTTTTGCTTGAAGCAAATGTTCCCTAGTTGTATCTGTGTTAGAGAGAATGTATAGTGTTTATATATTGTCCTTATTATTTTATCATGTTACCAATGATAAATGTTGTTTTCTTCTTTTATTCGGGCAAATATGATACATAGTAGGTGAAAATGTATTTCTATCTCGTGCTGCCAGGAGGTGGCAGGCACCAAGCATTCCATCAACTAAAATGTTCTTGAGGCTCAAAAACTAGCTGCTGCTGTGAAGTAGACCCGAAAAGCAGGATAGATCAGATTACACAGATGCCTAAATGTTTTCTCCCTCTCCCTTGATGACTGATAATGATAAAGACTGATCAGATAATATTCAAGAAGCAGCAGGAGAGACACAATAAGCACAGATCCTCAGAATGGATGAAGCAGAAGCAGGGAGATTTTGCACTTGAGGTACAACTTTCTCTCCAGCAAGGAGAACCGTTAGCAACACAACAGTGACCTCACAAAAATCTCACTCTAGATCTGGTGGAACTAGCAGTCAGAGGCAGAAGTGCCTTAGGTGATATCACACTGCAGATATACAGCTATGACAATAGAGGCACAGGTAGTATACGACTCGTATTGTTCAGGAACTAATTAAGACAAACAGTGAATCTTGCAAGGCACTGCTTAAGCTGGCTTTAGATGGTTTGAATCTTGGGTGGTTTAGTAGGAACCAGCCAAGATTTAAAACATGTATGGGCAGGCTGGATGTACCCAAGTTAATCGATCAGCCTGTTGGCTATAGCCGCTAGCATTAATCAGTTGTGTGTTCTAGCGGCCGGGTCAACTCCCCCACCCCCCTACCAGGAAAGTACAATAGCTCAGCGGAAGGGATCCCCCTATCAACACTGACTGTGTACATTTTCTTTCCTGCAATGCATTGTTTCAGGAAAGAAAATCGCACCATCAATGGCTGGCTTTAGTCACAATAACATTTCTCGATGTTCCCTATATAATAACAAATATTATTTTTTGGAGTTCAGGTCCGCTTTAAATGTTTTTTTTTTTTTCAAAAAACAAGGGAAGGACTGTACAGTGGTGGCCAAAAGTTTTGAGAATGACACAAATATTAATTTTCACAGTCCGCTGCTTCAGTGTTTATGATGGCAATTTGCATATACTCCAGAATATTATGAAGTGTGATCAGATGAATTGCAATTAATTGCAAAGTCCATCTTTGCCATTAAAATGAACTTAATCCCATAAAAAAACATTTCCACTGCATTTGTGAAGAAGGATTCAGGGCGCCCAAGAAAGTCCAGCAAGTGCCAGGACCATCTCCACTGCGATTCAGCTGCAGGGTCAGGGCACCACCAATGCAGCGCTTGCTCAGGATAGGCAGCAGGCAGGTGCGAGTGCATCTGCTCGCCCAGTGAGGCAAAGACTTTTGGAGGAGGATGGCCTGGTTTCAAGAAGGGCAGCAAAGAAGCCACTTCTCTCCAGGAAAAACATCAGGGACAGACCGATATTCTGAAAAATGTTCAGGGATTGGACTGCTGAGGACTGGGGTAAAGTCATTTTCTCTGATGAATCCCCTTTCCAATTGTTTGGGGCACCTGGAAAAACCCTTGTCCGGAGAAGAAAAGGTGAGCACTACCACCACCAGTCATATGTCATGCCAACAGTAAAGCATCCTGAGACCATTCGTGTGTGAGGTTGCTTCTCAGCCAAGGGACTGAGCTCACTCACAGACTTTCCCAAGAACACAGCCATGAATAAAGAATGGGATGATGGAGCGCCTCACCATAAGGCCAAAGAGATAACTAAGTGACTTGGGGAACAAAACATCAAATTTTGCGTCCATGGCAAGGAAACTCTCCAGACTTTAATCCCATTGAGAACTTGTGGTCAATCCTTAAAGGATCACTAAAGGAAAACATTGTTTTAGCTAAATAACTTCCTTTACCTTACTGCAGTACTGGTTTCATGTCCTTATTGTTCGTTTTTGCTTTGAAGTTGCTGTAATCCTGCTCTGTTCTCCACACTTCCTACTTGTCTGTTTCCTTATAACCACAGTGCTGGGAGCTTTCTCACGATGGGTTAAGCTGTCATTACAGTGTGTCTAAAACTTCCCAGAACCAATCAGATTAATTTTAAAAACAAAACACTGCCCTGGATGTGTTTGTTTTTGTTCTGTGTGTCTATTTCTACTTCACAGAAACATGAAGCCAGTTCAAAAGTGAAACTAACCTGCAGGCACATTATATGATTGATTTTTTATCTATTTTTAATTATTTTGAAAAGGAATCAGTTAACTTTTATGTCTCTATACCCTGTAAACAGTCATTTCAGCAAAAAAAAAATGTTTTCCTTTAGCAACCTTTAAGGCCGTTTTCATCGGACATGTCTGCTGGGCTATTTTGGTTTGATCAGTGTACACACGATCAAACCAAAATCCTCGCGGACAGACAGCGCGGTCACGTGGCGGTGACGTTGATGCCGCCATGTCATCGAACCAGGAAGTAAAATACTTCCACGCATGCATCGAATCCATTTGACGCATGCGGGGGATTTTTGTCCGCTGGTTAGGCGTACTAACCAGCGGACATGTCGGACAGACGGGTTTCCAGCAGACAAGTTTTAAAGCATGCTTTAAAACTTTTGTCTGCTGGAAACCTGTCTGCTAGCCCATATACACGATCAAATCTGTCCGCTAAAACTGGTCTGCGGACCAGTTTCAACAGATATATTTTCGATCGTGTGTACACGGCCTAAGAGGCGGGTGAACAAAAAAAAAACACAAATTCTGACAAACTCCAAGCATTGATTCTGCAAGAATGGGCTGCCATCAGTCAGGATGTGGCCACAAGTTGATTGCCAGCATGCCAGAGTGAATGACAGAGGTCTTGAAAAAGAAGGGTCAACTCTGAAAATATTGACTCATTGCATAAACTTAATGTAATTGTCAATAAAAGCCTTTGACACTTCTGGAATGCTTGGAATTATACTTCAGTATATTATAGTAACATCTAACAAAAAATATCCAAAAACACTGAAGGAGCAGACTTTGTGAAAATATTATATTTGTGCCATTCTCAAAACTTTTGGCCACAGCTGTATATACAGTGCCTTGAAAAAGTATTCATACCCCTGGAAATGTTCCACATTTTGTCATGCTACAACCAAAGACGTAAATGTATTTTATTGGGATTTTTTGTGATAGACCAACACAAAGTGGCACATAATTGTGAAGTGGAAAGAAAATGATAAATGTTTTTTTAACAATTTGTAGAAATACATTTCAGAAAAGTGTGGCATTCATTTGTACTCAGCCCCCTCTACTCTGATACCCCTAACTAAAATCCAGTGGAACCAATTGTCTTTAGAATTCACCTAATTAGTAAACACCTGTGTGTAATATCTCAGTATAAATACAGCTGTTCCGTGAAGTCCTCAGATGTTTGTTAGAAAACCTTAGTGAACAGACAGCATCATAAAGGCCAAGGAACACACCAGAAAGGTCAAGCATAAAGCTGTGGAGAAGTTTAAAGCAGGGTTAGGTTATACAAAAATATTCCAAGCTTCAAACATTTAACGGAGCACTGTTCAATACATCAACTAAAAGTGGAAAGAGTATGGCACAACTGCAAACCCACCGAGACATGGCCGTCCACTTAACAACTTTAGCCCTGGAAGGATTTACCCCCTTAACCACTTGCTTACTGGGCACTGCCTAGACAAATTTTCAGCTTTCAGCACTCTCACTCTTTGAACTGTACCCAAATGAAATGTTTATAATTTTTTCCCCACATATAGAGATTTCTTTTGGTGGTATTTGATCACCTCTGCTGTTTTTATTTTTTGTTACCTGATTATATTTTGTTATACAGGTAATTTTTGTCCTTCATTGTTGTACGCTGATGAGACTGCACTGATGGGCTGCTCTAATTGGCACTGACGGGCACCGATGGTCTGCACTGGTGGGCATTAATAGGCGGCACTGGTGGGCACTGATAGGTGGCACTGGTGAGCACTGAGAGGTGGCACTGAAGGGCATTGATAGGTGGAACTGTGGGAACTGAGAAGTGGCACTGATAGGTGGCACTGATAGGTGGCAGTGGTAGGCACTGATAGGTGGCAGTGATGGGCACTGATGGGTGGCAATGATGGGCACTGATCCGCACTGGTAGGTGACACTGATAGGCAGCACTGCTAGTTGGCACTGATGAGGCACTGATTGGCACCACTGGTGGACATTGATAGGTGGCACTCGTGGGCATTGATAGGTGGCACTTTTTTGCACTGGTGGGCACTGGCAGGTGGCATTGGCAGGTGGCACTGTCAGGTGGTACTGGTGGGCACAGATAAGGCGGATGTGCCTCTTCCTCTTTGGGAACGATGTCCCTTGCAAAAGAGCCAATGACCAAGCTTTTGTCACGTGATCAGCTGTCATAGGATAACAGCTGATCACATAGTAAGGGGCCAGGATCGGCCCCTTACTCAGGTCTGTGATCCCCTGAGTCTCAGTGACTCAGTGATCACAGCGCGTGCCCCGCAGGGAGCGTGTGAAAGGGAGGACATCTATTGACGGCCGCGCTGTAGCCATCATTCGGTTATAGTGAAGTGGTTAATGACCAGGACATTTTTTGCAATACTGCACTGCGTCGCCTTAACTGACAATTACGCAACATATGGCGCTGTACTCCAACAAACTTTAGGTCCTTTTTTCCCCACAAATAGAGCTTTCTTTTGGTGGTACTTGATCACCTCTGCAGTTTTTATTTTTTGCACTGTAAACAAAAAAATACTGACAATTTAAAAAATATATACCGTATATATATTTTTAACTTTTTGCTATAATAAATATCCCCCAAATTTTTAATAAAAATGAATTTCTTCATGAGTTTAAGCCAATATGTATTCTTCTACATATTTTTGGTAATAAAATCGCAATAACGCAATAAGCGTTGATTGGTTTGCGCAAAAGTTATATCAACTACAAAATAGGGGATAGATTTATTGCATTTTTATTATGTTTTTTTTCTACTACTAATAGTGGTGATCAGCGATTTTTAGTGGGACTGCGATGTTGGTCTATCACATAAAATCCCAATAAAAGACATTTATGTTTTTGGTTGTAACATGACAAAATGTGGAAAATTTCAAGGGGTATGAATTATTTTTTAAGGCACTATATATATATATATATATATATATATATATATAGCGCCCTGCTCCTTATGAACAGGCACTGCCTCAAATTTAATAGGGGTCTGAGCTGTTATTTGGCTCAGACCAGAATGATTAAGGGAAATTTAGCCTCTGTTCTAGCCATGGCTGTGCTGGGAGTGATCCACCATTGATAGATGATCAGTGGTGTTATTACCACTCCAGGCCAAGGGTGGCAGCGGTCAGGTCATGGTACATTGGGTGTCTCCCTCGGCAACGAATTAGTGGGGCTGTTCATGCTGGGGAGGGGTACTTAAGGGACAGGTGCCATTAGTGCGGGGTCCATTCGCGCCTCGTGGCACGACTGGCCAGAGGTGCGTGTTGTAAATCCTAGCTCCGGGACCTCGTTGGCCCAGGGCTGCGGCTTCTTCAGGGGTGCCCAGATGTCTGACTGGGGCCTGCACAGGGGCGGACTGACCATAGGGCAATTCGGGCACGGACCGAGGGCCCGTGGCCAGTAGGGGGCCCCATAACAGCTTCCAATTAGCTCTATGCTACCCGTCAATCAGCGCTAGTCCGACGGGTAGACGGGTCCTGAATCAGTGCTTCCTAGTACCAATAGACTGCCGCGCGGGAAGCAGCTGTTAACATACCTCTCGTGATGCGCTCCTCCTCCCCGCCGGCCCCTCCTCTCTCGTCTGTCCGAGGTGATGACAAATGCAAGCACCTGGAGTGGACGGGAGGGAAGGAGGGGCCGGCGGGGAGGAGGAGCGCATCACGAGAGGTATGTTTACAGCCGCTTCCCGCGCTACTCTGCATATAGGAACTAGTAAAGTAAAGTGCACTAGTAAGTGCAGCAGAGAGCAGATTGTATGCTGCTCTGTGCCCCAAAGCCCTGAATGCTGTCTCTTGCCATATAGTCTGCCCATGCCCTGCTCTCTGCCCCATCCCCTGTAGTCTGCCCCCTTGCCCTGCTTTCTGCCTCATGCCCTAATGTCTCCCAATGCCCTGCTCTGTGCCCCCATGACCTGATGACTCCCCAGTACCCTGTCTACCCTATGCCCTGCTCCGTGCCTCATGCCCTGCTATCTGCCCCCATGCCCTGCTCTTTGCCCCATGCCCTGCTGTCTGCCTCCATGCCCTGATGTCTGCCCCATGCTCTGATGTCTACCCTATACCATGTTTGGTGCCTCCTTGCTCTGCTTTGTGCCCTCCATGCCCTGCTGTCTATCTTATGCCCTGATGTCCACCCCCATGCCCTGTCTATGCCATGCCCCGCTCTGTGCACCCATGCCCTGCTCTGTGTCCCCATGCCCCGCTCTGTGCCCCCATGCCCCGCTGTCTACCCTATGACCTGCTCCATGCCCTGCTGTCTGCCCCCATGCCCTGATCTTTTCCCCCAATGCCCTGCTGTTTACTTATGCCCTGCTCCGTACCCCTATGCCCTGCTGTCTGCCCCATGCCCTTCTCTATACCCCATGCCCTTCTCTATGCCCCGTGCTCTGATGTGTGCCCCCATGCCCCGCTGTCTACCCTATGACCTGCTCCATCCCCTGCTGTCTGCCCCCATGCCCTGATCTTTTCCCCCCATGCCCTGCTGTTTACTTATGCCCTGCTCCGTACCCCTATGCCCTGCTTTCTGCCCCATGCCCTTCTCTATACCCCATGCCCTTCTCTATGCCCCATGCTCTGATGTGTGCCCCCATGCCCTGCTGTCTGCCTCCATGCCCTGCTGTCTGCCTCCATGCCCTAATGTCTGCATCCTTGCTCCGACGTCTACCCTATACCATGCTCGGTGCCTCCTTGCACTGCTCTGTGCCCCCCATGCCCTGCTGTCTACTTTATGCCCTGATGTCCCCCCCATGCCCTGTCTGCCCCATGCCATGCTCTGTGCCCCCATGCCCTGATGTCTACCTTATGCCCTGCTGTCTGCCCCCATGCCCTGATCTTTTCCCCCATGCCCTGCTGTTTACTTATGCCCTGCTCCATACCCCCATGCCCTGCTGTCGGCCCCCATGCCCTGCTGTCGGCCCCATGCCCTGATGTGTGCCCCATGCTCTGATGTGTGCCCCCGTACCCTGATGTCTGCTCCACACCCTGCTTTGTGCCCCATGGATTGCTGTCTGCCCCATGCCCAGTTGTCTGCCCCATGCCCTGCTGTCTGCCCCTATGCCCTGTGGCCACATGCCCTGGTCTGTGCCCCATGCCCTGGTCTGTGCCCCGTGCCCTGCTGTCTGCCCCATGCCCTTCTCTATGCCCCCATGCCCCGATGTCTGCCCCACACCCTGCTCTGTGCCCCATGGCCTGTCTGGCCTATGCCCAGCTGTCTACCCCATACTCTGATGTGTGCCCCATGCCCTGCTACCTGCCCCCATGATGTGCCCTGTGATGTGTCCCATGACCTACTGTGTACCCAATGATGTGCTCTACTGTGTGCCCCATGCCCTAATATGTGCCACATTGTGTGCTCAATTTCCTCCTGTGGGCCTTGTGATGTTTCCTGAGCCCTACTGTATGCCTCATGATGTGCCCTGTACCCTGATGTTTGCCATATGATGTGCCCTGCTGTGTGACCCCTGATGTATCATTCAGTGCCCCATAGTGTGCCCTATATGTGCCCTCTTGCTCCATGTAATATCCCTTGCTGTGCTCTATAATGTATCCTCTTGCCCCCATGTAATATGCCTTGCTTTGCCTCATAATGTGCCCTGCTGTGCCCCATAATATGAGATTTTATGTTTCCTAATGTGCTCTGCTGTGCCCCTTAATGTGACCTCATGTAATATGCCCTGCTGTGTCCCATTATGTGCCCTCTTCTCCCCATGTAATATGCCCCATAATGTGTTTTGTTGTGCCCCCAATATACTCTGCTGTACCCCATAATGCGCCCTCCTGCACCATGTAATGTTCCATGCTGCGCCCCTCTGCCTACCCCTGTAATGTACCCTATATTAATGTTCCCTGCTGTCCCCTTATGTAATGTGTCCTACTGTGCCCCCCCAACCTGTAATGTTCCCTGGTGTTCCCCATAATGTGCCCTGCTGCTCTCCATGTAGTGTGCCCTCCTGCCCTCCACACACACATATTGTGCCCTCCTGTGCTATGACCTGCTAACTTGTATACTTTGCCATGGATACATTATGCTCTGTCCTGCTGCCCCCTGTGCACTGTTTATCTCAAGTTCATCCCAGAATCGAGGCATCCACGCAGTGCAAGCTGGGGGTGGGGCTTTGTGTGGGTGTGGCTTGAGTGTGGGGGGAGACACAGGGGGCCCCACGATCTCCTGTTGCCCGGGGGCCCCATGAGTTGTCAGTCCGCCCCTGGGCCTGCACTGAAGAGGTGATCCTGTGCTGTCCATCCTGCGGAAGGAAGTCACTTGATGAAGGAGACCAGGGGAGGACCTATCCATGCAAGAGGCTGGAACCTTAGGAGCAGTGGCGGCTGGTGCTCAAAATTTTTGGGGGGGAGCAAACGAAAAAACAATTTCAGCCTCACTGTGCCCATCAAATGCAGCCACTGGGCCATCAAATGCAGCCATCAATTGTCACCACTGTGCCATGCCATCAAACGCAGCCACTGTGCCATGCCATCAAACGCAGCCACTGTGCCATCAATTGTCACCACTGTGCCATGCCATCAAACGCAGCCACTGTGCCATCAATTGTCACCACTGTGCCATGCCATTAAATGCAGTCACTGTGCCATCAATTGTCACCACTGTGCCATGCCATCAAACGCAGCCACTGTGCCATCAATTGTCACCACTGTGCCATGCCATCAAATGCAGTCACTGTGCCATGCCATCAAACGCAGCCACTGTGCCATCAATTGTCAACACTGTGCCATGCCATCAAACACAGCCACTGTGCCATCAATTGTCACCACTGTGCCATGCCATCAAACGCAGTCACTGTGCCATGCCATCAAAAACAGCCACTGTGCCATCAATTATCACCACTGTGCCATGCCATCAAACGTAGCCACTGTGCCATCAATTGTCACCACTGTGCCATGCCAACAAAAGCAGCCACTGTGCCATGCCATCAAACGCAGCCACTGTGCCCTTTGTTGCCACTGTGCTCTTTAATTGTCGCCACTGTGCCCTTTAAATGTCGCCACTGTGCCCATTGTCGCCACTGTGCCCATTGATGCCACTGTGCCCATTGATGCCACTGTGCCCATTAATGCCGCTGGGCCCATTGTTGCCGCTGTGCCCTGTAAAATGCCCCTCCCCGTCACTTACCTTTCTGGGGGTCAGCCATCCTCCTTCCACGTCCCTCGATGTCTTCTCCCACCCTCGATGACGCTTCAGCCAATCGGGTTACCGGCAGCGAGAAACTGTGAACCTGATTGGCTGAGACGCCTTTCAGTCGTATCTAAGGAACGCACCCCCCTGTACGTTCCTTAGATAAGTTTCCTGGAAGCCGACTACAGCCTGAGGGCTGTACTCGGAAAGCCTATCAGACCCGCTGGCTCTAATAGGCACTTCCACAAAGCCAACCAGCTGCCTTTATTCAGGTGGCCAGCGTTCACCATCCGGCCATCTGAATAATCAGCGGCAGCGGCAACAATGACATAGATTCATGAAATGCATGAATCTATGTTATTGTAATCAGTGGTGGTGCGAGAGCCAGAGGGGGCGGTGCTTAGGAGAAGGCCTGGAAACTTCATCCAAGGATGCACCGTACACCGAGAGGCCTGACAGTGTCGTCTGTTGGGTCTAAAGGTTCTAGGGAGAAAAACGAAAGAGATCCGGGTGCTGAATCCTGTGGCAGAGGATTTCAGACCAAAATATCTCACCGCAAAAGGAAGGTCTGTGGCAGAGACTGTACTTTATTTTGTGCGCCATTCCCGGCTGCTAGGCCAGTGAGAGGGACCTATCTGGGTGAGCAATTCCCACTCTGGCTAGAGTGGCGACAAGAACTGTTTGCTGGAAACAGGAGTGTTTCCTTACTTTGTGACTGTACACCTGAGCCTACCTACCCTTCCACCCCTTACTCTTCTTTTCTACTAGGCATGAGCCGAACACCCCCGCGTTCGGTTCGCACCAGAACCTTCGAACGGACCGACCGTTCGCGCGAACATTTAGAACCACATTGAAGTCAATGGGACTTGAACGTTTGAACGTTTTAAAAGTGCTAATTTTAATGCCCCATATGCAAGTTATTGTCGGAAAACGTCTTTGAGAACCCGGGTTTAAAGTTTTAAAAACGGTTGTTTTTTCTGGAGCAGCGACTTTAATGATGCTTAAAGTGAAAAAAATGAAAAATTACTTTAAATATCATACCTGCTGGGTGTCTATAGTAGTGGCACGTGTTTAGAACTGTCCCTGCACAAAATGAGATTACTATAAGAAAAAGGTAATTTAAAACTGCTTACGGCTTTAATGTAATGTCTGGTCCCTGCAATATGGATGAAAATCACTGAGAAAAATAGCATGGGTTTCCCTGCCCCCCTCCCCCCAGGTCATTACAAGCCCGTTTGGCCCTATATACTTTGAACAGCAGTATACAGGTAGTGCAAACAAGACAGAGACTGTAGGTTTGTTGTTAAGTAGAATCTGTTTGTAATTTTCAACTGGTACTTCTTTAAAGTGTAGCTTCAGCCATAGAATCTTTTTTTAAGGTTTTATGAAAACATAGAGAAGAGTTATCACCCCTGTAACATTTGTTTTGCTGTCTGTGTGCATCTGTTCAGAAGATTGCACCTCATTTTCTGTCCCAAAGACAAATGATTTAAAAAAAAATAAAAAAAATTGTGAAACAAGGATTGTGATAAAGCATCAGTGGACAGGAGACACCTTTTACAGAAGAGAATTTCCCTTCCTAGGGGTAGATATCCTCTCACTTCCTGTTGTCTCCTTCCGTTTGTAAGTAGGAGTCGTTTGTAAGTTGGATGTTTGAAAGTAGGGGCCTGCCGTATATACGCTGCCGAAATTTGGGCCCTAGGTGCTGGTGTTGCCACAACACTGCAACCCCTCACAGTGAGGCCCCGTACACACGACCGGTTTCCTCTGCAGAATTCAGCAAGAAACTCCATGGGAGACATATTCTGCCGAGGAAAACGGTCGTGTGTACACTTTTCGCCGAGAAAACTGTTGAGGAATTCGTCGAGCCAAAAAGAGAGCATGTTCTCTATTTTCTCGACAGGCAATGGGAAAATTTTGCTTTGACAAGTTTTTTGACAGCCGAACAAGGAACTGGACGGGGAAAACAATGTGTTTCGCCCGACGAGTTTCCCGGTCGTGTGTAGGCGGTCTGAGTCTTGGTGGGCGCTGGAACGCCCTGCTGTGAAATATTGGGCCTTAGGCACTGGTGCTGGTGCCACAAAACTGCAACCCCTCACAGATACTCTAGTTGGAGTGCAGCAAAGAGCCTGCTGCAAACTATTGCATCAAAAATTGTAAATTACACGCCCCTATTAAACAGGGGCAGAACAATTGGGCCTTAGCCACTGGTGGCGGTGCCCAGAACCAACAATGTTCTTACAAGCTATCAGCAAGATCATTGAGAAGGAGAAGGATATTCAGTCAGCATAACAGGATAGTCACTCAGCATAGGCAGTCTCCAAGGGATCTGACATATCAAAAAAATGATTCAGTTACATCAGCATCAGGTGCTTGGTAGCTGGTGGTGATCCAAGCCTGATTCATTTTTATGAAGGTCAGTCGATCGACGGAGTCGGTGGAGAGGCGCACCCTGTGATAGGTCACAAAGCCTCCAGCAGCACTGAATGTGCGTTATGAAAGAACGCTGGATGCAGGACAAGCCAGTAGCTCAATTGCGTACTGTGCAAGCTCTGGCCAGTGATCCATCCTCAAGACCCAGTAAGCCAGGGGATTTTCGGTGGGGAAGGTGTCCAAGTCTTATCTTGCCCCTAGGTAGTCCCGCACCATGTAAACCAGATGCTGGCGATGGTTGCTGGAACCGGTCATACCTTGGGGCTGCGGACTAACAAATTGTCTGAACACATAAGGTCCGCAACCTTACTCTTGTAACGTGGATCAAGGAGAGTAGCCAGCCAGTAATGATCCCTATCCTTGATACCACGAATACAAAGATCCTTACGCAGGCTTTGCAGGATCAGGGAGGCCATGCAACGTAGGTTTGCTGAGGCATTCGGGGCACAGTCCTCTGGGTCACTGAGGACGTCAGGATCCTTAGCCACCTCATCCAAGCCACGTAAAAGTCCATGGGTTCCTTGGGACTGTAAGTGATCCCTTGAAGGCTGCTACTGCTGATGCTGAGTGCTAGGCTCCACCTCCATGCTGCTGATACAATCCTCCTCCTCCTCCTCTTCCTGGGTGCTAGGCAGGCAAGCAGGACCACTGTCTGGATAAAGGGGGCCTTGAGATGTTAGGAAGTCCTCCTCTTCCTCCCTGTTGCCTCAAGGGCCCTGTTCATTATTCCATGTAGCGTGTGCTCCAACATGTGAATAAGAGGGACAGTCTCACTGATGCATGCACTGTCACTGCTCACCATCCTTGTGGCCTCTTCAAATAGGGCATGACAGTGCATGCATCCCTGATCAAGGCCCACTAGTGTGGGGGTAAAAAAACCAAGCTTCCCTGACCCAGTTCTGCTGCCATATTGGCACAGGTACTCATTGATGGCCCTCTGCTGCGTGTGCAGCCGCTGCAGCATGGCCAATGTAGAGTTCCATCTGGTGGGCATGTCGCAGATTAGGCGGGTCTTGGGCAGGTTGTATTCCCTTTGGAGGTCTGTCAGCCAAGCAGTGGCATTATATGACCTTCGGAAATGCACACAGACTTTCCTGGCCTGCTTCAGGACATCCTGTAAGCCCGGGTACCTGCCCAAGAACTGTTGCACCACCAAATTCAGAACATGAGCAAAACAGGGCACATGGGTCATGTCACGTACCTGATGGGAGGCTGAGATGACGAGGTCGGCCTCTCTTGTGTCTCCAGTCCCGGCACCGCCGGAGATGGAACAGAGGACACCAGGGGACTGGAGGAACACGAGTGCCTGTGGTAGGGATATCGACAGCAGGGCGCTGGAGATCAGACAAGGTGTAGTTCCTGAGGGTCTTGGAACAGGACGTATGCTGGAAGCCGCAGGAGCAGCTGCAGGCGTTCAAAGGTTGCTGGATCGCAGGCACCAGAAGTCAAGGCAGGTCATGCGGATAGCCGGGTCAAGAGGCAGGCGGGCAGCGAGGTACCAGGCAGTAGGCAGTAGCGGTGTCAGGTGGAAAGCCAGAGTCAGGAACCAGTAATCAGGGAGTAACAGAGCCAGTAGCGGGTCAGAGCAAGCCGGGTTCAGCAACGGGAGATCATCAAGACAACACAGGATTCAGGTGACAGGGTACACGCTGAAGATCAGTCAGCAATAAGTCCAGGCCAGAGCACTTCCTTAAATAGGCAGCGAGTGCTAATTGGCGTTAGGGACGCGCACGGCATCTGCTGCGCGCGTGTGCACGCATTGGCGTGCGTGCGTGCATTGGTATGCCCGTGTGTGCGCGCACATGCGCATTGGTGAGCCTAGGTTTCTCAGGGAGCCCGTGTGCGCGCGCATGCGCCAGAGGGCGCCTGGGACAGACGGTTACAGTTCTTTTACAGGTCAGTTGTCCCTGTCTCAGGGCAGAGAGGAGGTTGGTGCCATTGTTGCTAACCACCATTCCTGGCTTAAGCTGGCATGGCATCAACCACCTCTGAGCCTGCCCCTGCAGAGCTGACAGAACCTCTGCCCCAGTGTGGCTCCTGTCTCTCACCAGGCACACCAGCTCTAGCACCGCATGGCATCTCTTGGCCTGCATTCCTGCGTAGCCCCTTGTACGCCTACGGAGCATGGCTGGTTCCGAGGACACATCAGAACAGGAAGAGGCCACAGAGGAAGAAGAAGAGGAGGGGGCGGAGGAGAGAGGCGTGTCAAAACCAGTAGTAGTGTTTTGGAGGCGTAGTGGCGGAAAAACCTCCAACACTACTGCACCTTACTGCTGACCGCCTTGTCCAGCGAGGCATGGACATTGCCTTCCACATGGCGGTAGAGAGTCGGAATCGCCTTCTGTGAGAAAAAGTGGCGTTTGGGAACTTGCCACTGAGGTACCGCACATTCCACAAACTCACGGAAGGGGGCAGAATCTAACAACTGAAAAGGCAGCAGTTGAAGTGCTAGCAATTTCGCTAAGCTAGCATTCAACCGCTGGGCATGTGGATGGCTGGGAGAGTACTTATTTCGGCACTGCAGCAGCTGGGGCAGAGAAATGTGTCTGCTACAATCTGCCATCGGTGTACCGATAGTAGATTGCCCGCATGTACTACTAGGTTGTCACACACCTAATTCTACACCTTCATTTCTATCAGTGCAGGCTTCAGAGAGGACTGAGGGTATAGTGGAGTTGGAGATCCCAGCTGATGAGGGGCAAAGGGAGGTCCGCTTTGTTCTTTGGTGTGGGTATTTCAGGTATGCTTGTCAATGAACTGCATGGCAGGTCGACATATGTCTGGTCAAGAATGTGGTGCCCAAGCGGGTGATGTTTTGGCCACACGAGATACGCTTGAGACATATGTTGCAAATAGCAATGGTGCGATCTGATGCACATGTCTCAAAAAAGGCCCACACCAAAGAACTTTTGCAGTAACGCTGAGACACAGCACCGCCCTGCACAGGCGTAGCTCTGCGATGTAATGCAGTTGGTGTGCTGCCCTTAAGCTGTCCCCTGGAGGGCATCCTGCCTCTTAGGAGATGTGCCTGTGCCTCCTCCTCCTCCTTCTCCTCCTCTCTCCTATCAGGCACCCATGTAGAGTCAGTGACCTCATCATCCCCTCCCTCCTCATCACTGTCGAAAACCTGGCAGTATGCTGCAGCTGGGGGAACATAACTGCCAGAATGCTGTCCCTCTCAGGCACCCCCTTCAAAACACTGCGCATCTTCATGCAGCATGTATCCAACACTGTGTTGAAACAGTTTGGGGGACTCCTCAGGAGGACATGGTGGGACTAGGGAAGGAGTGTATGATGCCATTGTGCAGAAGGTAGAGGACGCCTTGGCAGCTGCTTTGCCAGACAAATTAAGCTCAGCCTGGGTGAGAGAGGATGAGGAGGATGAGGACGACTTGGTCATCCACTCTACCAATTTGTCTGCATGTTGAGGCTCAACACGGCCAGCTCCCGAAAAGAAGGACGAGCGTGTCCAACGGCCATGTGCTGAAGAGGATGCGCCGTGTCCACCACCAGCACTGTTTCCTCTAGATGCAGAGCCTGCTTGCCCTCGTGACTCTCTGCCTCTCTTTGTTGTCCTTCCAGACATCATAATGGCCTGCAGAGGACAAAGTCAGTACACACACCTCATAGCTTTAGGTGAAAAGTAAGGAGCACACTTGCACTATAAACCAAGTGGGTTTAAGTACAAAGTAATTAGCACACCTGCACTATAAACCAAGTGGGTTTAGGTGCAAAGTAATTAGCACATTTGCACTATAAACCAAGTGGGTTTAGGTGCAAAGCAATAAGCACACTTGCACTATAAACCAAGTGGGTTTAGGTGTAAAGTAATTAGCACACTTGCACTATAAACCACGTGGGTTTAGGTGCAAAGTAATTAGCACACTTGCACTATAAACCAAGTGGGTTTAGGTGCAAAGTAATTAGCACACTTGCACTATAAACCAAGTGGGCTAAGGTGCAAAGTAATTAGCACACTTGCACTATAAACCAAGTGGGTTTAGGTGCAAAGTAATTAGCACACTTGCACTATAAACCAAGTGGGTTTAGGTGCAAAGTAATTAGCACACCTGCACTATAAACCAAGTGGTCTTAGGTGCAAAGTAATTAGCACATCTGCACTATAGACCAAGTGGGTTTAGGTGCAAAGTAATTAGCACACCTGCACTATAAACCAAGTGGGTTTAGGTGCAAAGTAATTAGCACACCTGCACTATAAACCAAGTGGGTTTGGGTGCAAAGTAATTAGCACACCTGCACTATAAACCAAGTGGGTTTGGGTGCAAAGTAATTAGCACACCTGCACTATAAACCAAGTGGGTTTAGGTGCAAAGTAATTAGCACACCTGCACTATAAACCAAGTGGGTTTAGGTGCAAAGTAATTAGCATGCCTGCACTATAAACCAAGTGGGTTTAGGTGCAAAGTAATTAGCACACTTGCACTATAAACCAAGTGGGTTTAGGTGCACTGAGCACACGGGCAATACAACACGTAAGAACACTGCAGCTAGCACAATCAACTGCCTGACAGATTCGGAAGAACTAATCTAACTAAACTATACAGTGTATAATATATGTACAACTCCTGGGATGTATATATATATCCTCCTCTACACACTGTAAATTTAACTGACTAGCCTGCCTGCTCTATCTAGCTAGAAAAAAAAGACAATCTCTCTCTCTCTTTCTCTCTCTGTCTGACCTGTAATCAGCGCTGGGACACACTGCACAAGGCCACCCAGCAGACGGCCTTTTATAGTGTGGGGCGTGTGCTAAAGCCCTGAGCCATAATTGGCCAAAGCCACCCTGGCTTTGGCCAATTATGGCTCTCAGTTTTTTGCGTGCTGTGATTGGCCAAGCATGCAGGTCATAGTGCATGCTTTATAAAACAGTAAAAAAAAATGATAAAAATCTCAAAATGATACAGCAGCCCTAGTAATCACTCAAATCTTGAATGTGACCACTCTTTTGCATGCATGGTAATACAAAGAAGCAAGAAAGTTCTCCAGAGGTCAGAGGGTGAGCCCAAGTTCAGTGAGAAAGGTGCTCCTTAACACACGTTCAGCTATCCATAGCTGTTGACATCACACATGAAAGATACACCCATCAGCCGTCTCTCGTGCCAGTGTCCCCTCAAGGGTATCTACTCACCAGACAGAAGATTCTAATGGGATCTGAACAATGGTACCATCCGATCCACTCCAACTCCAGGAGACTGTAATCTAACCAGAGTGTTGTACTCCTAATGACCTCCGAGTGTCAGGGCACAAAAAAAGGGCTAGATATGGTGTTATACCATTTAAAAACTTTGGGGTAGATTCACGTAGAAATGCCTATCTATAGACATGCCTAGCGTCTGGCTTTTAAACTAGGCTTTATTCTCAAAGCACTTGCCTGTAAAGTTTAGGCGGCGTAGTGTAAAAGAGCCGGCCGAATTCAAATTCGGCGGGTAGGGGGCGTGTATCATTTAAAAAAAGCGCGTCCCCGCGCTAAACGAACTGCGAATGCGCCGGCCGTTATTGGTTCCCAGTGCGCATGCTCCAAATCTCGACGTCAATTTGACGTGTAAATGACGTGAACGGCACTTACGCAAAACCCTATTCGTGAACGTTTTACGTAAACGACGTAAACAACGGGAAAAAAAGCGTTGGCACGCCGTCCATACTTAACATTGCCTGCGCCTCATATAGCAGGCATAACATTACTACGGTACTACGCTAAAGCAAACAACGTAATTAAATAGCGCTGGCCGGAATCGGCGTATAGGCTCATTTACATATTTTAGACGGGAACGCCACCTAGCGGCCAGCCTAAAATATGAAAATAAGATTAGACAGCGTAATAGACTTACGCATGTCTGATCTAAGGAAAATCTATGCTTAACTGATTTTATGAATCAGTGGCATAGATTGGGCTCATAAAACGCAGAGATAAGACGGCTTATCTAGAGATAAGCCGTCTTATCTCCTACCTGAATCTACCCCTTTATTTCCATAAGCTGTGTTAGTACAGTATAAATAACAGCTTTATCTTGATTCCACAAAAAAATCAAAGTTAAAATGCTAAACACTAAAGGGCCAGATTCTCATAGAATGGCCGCTGGCGTAGCGTAAGCCATTTACACTACGCCGCAGCAACTTAATGGAGCAAGTGCCGTATTCTCCAAGCACTTGCTCCGTAGTTTGCGGCGGCGTAGTGTAAATGGCCCTGCGTATCCCCGTGTAATTCAAAGGGGCGGCTTGTATTTAAGTTAAGCGCGCCCCCGCGTCGATCGAACTGCGCATGCACCGGCCGGGGAAGAAGCCCAGTGCGCATGCTCCAGCTCACGTCGGAAAGTGTCGTTGAAACCGACGTCAAAACGACGTGATCGTCTCTTACGCAATGCCCTATTCGCGAACGACTTAGTAAAACGACGTAACCGACGGAAAAAGACGACGCTGACCCGACGCAATACTTAACATGGCAACGACGGAACTTCGTAAACCTACCCCTCATATAGCAGGGGTAGGTTTACGCTTACGGAAGCGACGACGGGGCGGCGTAAAAACGTTTGGGAATCGGCGTATTAGGCTCATTTGCATAGGCAAATGAGAAAACAACGTGAAGGCCATCTAGCGGCCAGAAAAGTAATTACATCTACGATCCGACGTTTTTACACCTGTCGGATCTTCACTGTATCTATGCATAAGTGATTCTAGGAATCACACGCATAGATACCCAGTAAAAAAAAAACAGAGATACGACGGTGTTTCCTGCGATACACCGTTGTATCTCTTTTGAGAATCTGGCCCTAAAGTGTGGAGACCTCTGGAGAACTTTCTTACTTCTTTGTATTACCATACATGCAAAAGAGTGGTCACATTCAAGATTTGAGTGATTACTAGCGCTGCTGTATCTTTTTGATAAAAGACCTTTTGTGATTTTTATCATTTTTTTACTGTTTTATATTGTTAGTTTATTTTAAGCGGCTGCTCGATTAATATCTTAAATGTAGCGGTCACGACCGTTTACGACCTTCTACCCACCCACGACAAGCTTATCCGACACACTCCGACAATCCTGCATACACGATTCCCCAGAAAATGAGACTGACCGCTCTATCTTCTGGTTTCAAAATGAATGAATGCTTTAATGGTTTCTTCTCAGCTTTTTATGCAGTTACAAGCATGTGACAGTAATCAAAGGGACAATGAATTCTCCACCCCCCTAATCACACACTAAGGCTAATTACTAATTAGTGTCCAGACATTTCGGCACCGATCTTGACGAGACAAATTCCTTTAGATAATGACATCAAAACAAAATACTATCACACAATGATTTGACCTCAACCCACATCTTTAGACAGACGTACTGTCTCCGGCAGAGAGGTCTTAACACCTGGGCATCAATAGGCTGTCACACAGTGTTATCACACAATAAAGAGGTCTTGGAGCAGATCTGAATTAACACCTTTACACAATGGACAATGAAATGTCTAGGAGTAGATGCAATTGACACCTTTCAAAAGAATGTTTTCCACATTGAATAACCAACAACTTGTAATATCTCAAGACATCCTGCAAACATGAATTATTATTAATGTCCCATCTCATGTAATACATGAATTATGATTCACTAGCCACCCCATGCCCAAAGGGGCACAGGGCGGACTCAGACCCAAGAGTTATCAGTGACGCTGACACAGGAGTATCCCCCATCCTTCCAAAGTCTCTGGTTGTCACGGGTCATTCTGTTACATTAAATATATGGGATATTGATATACATCTGCACTGTTGTGAACATCTTGAGCCCCATAGCGCCGAGATTGTGAAATTAGGCCTGTTTTTTTACTATATGCGTGTACAAAGTGCATGCTTGGTCAATCATCAGCGCGCAATGCCGCAGTGAATTATGGCCCGTGGCGCGTCACTCGAATTTGGCGCGAACGACCCTTTTGTTCGTATTTCGACGAACGGTCAAACAGACGATGTTCGAGTTTAACATACGTTCGACTCGAACACAAAGCTCATCCCTATTTTCTACTAAAATTCTCCAAAATAAATCCAAAGAAAAAGATGTTCATTGTGTGTGGACATTGAAATTCTTCAGCCTCACCTTTCACCCTGGACAGCGAGAAGAGAGGTAACATGCCACCCAAAATTTAACCAGCAGCTCCTGTGGGGGTAGTGCTACATATTGTAAATACAGTATTTAGATATAGATATATATATAAATAGGTATATACACACACTATATTACCAAAAGTATTGGGACACCTGCCTTTACACGCACATGAACTTTAATGGCATCCCAGTTTTAGTCCATAGGGTTCAATATTGAGTTGGCCCACCTTTTGCAGCTATAACAGCTTCAACTCTTCTGGAAAGTCCTACCACAAGGTTTAGGAGTGTGTCTATGGGAATTCATGACCATTATTCTGTGGACGAGAAGGCCTGGCTCGCAGTCTCCGCTCTATTTCATCCCAAAGGTGTTCTATCACGTTGAGGTTAAGACTCTGTGCATTTCAGTCAGGTTCCTCCACCCTAGACTCATTCATTTGTGTCTTTATGGACTTACTTTGTGCACTAATCGAAACCACTTAGTGGAGGGGGGATTATGGTGTGGGGTTGTTTTTCAGGGGTTGGGCTTGGCCCCTTAGTTACAGTGAAGGGAACTCTTAAGGCATCAGCATACCAAGACATTTTGGACAATTTCATGCTCCCAACTTTCTGGAAACAGTTTGGGGATGGCCCCTTCCTATTCCAACATGACTGTGCACCAGTGCACAAAGCAAGGTCCATAAAGACATGGATGAGCGAGTTTGGGGTGGAAGAAATTGACTGGCCTGCACAGAGTCCGGACCTCAACCC
The DNA here is from genome assembly GCA_029574335.1 of Rana kukunoris. Classification (NCBI taxonomy): domain Eukaryota; kingdom Metazoa; phylum Chordata; class Amphibia; order Anura; family Ranidae; genus Rana; species Rana kukunoris. Next base: position 446,911,588 of record CM056051.1, read on the forward strand.
GATAGAACACCTTGGGGATGAATTAGAGCAGAGACTGTGAGCCAGACCTTCTCATCCACATCACGATAGGGCTTCTGAAAGAATGGTCAAACACTCCTAAATCTTGTGCCAGCCTTCCCAGAAGAGTTGAAGCTGTTATAGCTGCAAAGGGTGAGCCAACTCAATATTGAACCCTACGACCTAAAACTGGGATACCATTAAAGTTCTTGGCCGGGATTCAGAAAGAACTTACGCCGACGTATCTACTGATACGCCGCGTAAGTCCACGGATGCGCCATTGTATCTATGCGCCGTACCCACAAAACTAGATACGCCTGATATAGGGCTTCTTCCGACCGACGTAACTTTCCTACGCCGGCGTATCGTGGGCGCATAGTTACGCTGGACGCATTCGGCGTTCCCATTTTAAATATGCAAATGAGTAAGATACGCCAATTCACAAACTTAGATGCGCCGGCGCATTAATATACGCGGGTTACGTAAGGCTTACGTCCGGCGTAAAGTTACCCCTCATATAGCAGGCACAGGTAATGCAAAGGTATGGGCCAGGGAATGACGCCGTCAAATTTTACGTTGCGTACGCCGTTTACGTAGTACTATGTGAATAGGGCTGTGCGTAGGTTACGTTCACGTCATAGGCAGTGTTCGACGTATCTTAGGCAGCTATTTCGACGTAACTGTGAGCATGCGCACTGGGATGCGTCGAAGAGACGACGCATGCGCAGTTCGTTTTTTGAAGCTGTGGCCATCATTTGCATGGGGTCACGCTTCATTATAATATATCATGCCCACTTCCACCTACTTTGACTTAGGTCGGCTTAAGCCGACAACTATACGCTACGCCGGCGCAACCAAAATCCCCGCCAGCAGACGGCGCGCTGACGTGTCGGTGACGTGGCGGTAACGTTGACGCCGCCACGTCACCGCACCAGGAAGTAAAACACTTCCGCGCATGTGCCGAATCCATTCGGCGGCGGTGCGGCGGCGGTGCGGGACGACCTGTCTGCTGGTAAGTGTACTAACCAGCAGACATGTCGGGCGGACGGATTCCCACCCGATAGATTTCAAAGCATGCTTTGAAATCTGTCGGGTGGCCAAATCCGTCGGCTCGGCCGTACACACGATCGAATCTGTCTGCTGAAACGGTCCAGCAGACCGTTTCCAGCGGAAAGATTTGATCGTGTGTACGAGGCCACAGACATGAGGTGAGCTGGGAAAATTCGGCCCAGTGACGTGTAGTACTGCACACTGAACCGACAAAGAGCATGTGTGAGTGGGCTGCTTAAATACCCTCCGGGCTCCTCCCATAAACTCAGGCCACCATACTGGCCTTCTTATATGTTTCTTTTTCGTAAACATTGCGTGTCTCTTCTGCTTTCGCACCATGTGATTCTGTGTGCGGGAAACCACATCGCATTTTTCGGAGCGTAGGGGCGTCAATTAAGAGTTAATGACACCCAGCACATTTTCTTTAAAGCGCCATGTTTTGTGTGCAGCTCCATTGGGTTTAGGAATGCATGCACCCACACTAACGTGAATCGAACGCTAATCTCAGGAATGGGGGGCCGAAATAAAAATCTTTTGACAGGTAAAAAAGCTCCCATATAAGATCTGATATTTAGTTGTTTGCCTGGAACTTTAATTAATTTTCTTTCAGTCATCGTTCATGAAGTATGCTGATTGGCCTGTTTATCATATAAACAGCCAGTAGGGGTGAGACGGTGAAAGCTAAAGGAGGAGAAACCAAAAGGTTAATAGTTGATGTGAAGGGAGGAAAGAAAAAATAACGTACTATAAATATTAATAAATGTAATAAAATACATATAAACATAGCCTAGTCTAATCTCCCGCTCTTCCGTTTTCCATCAGTTGTCATGTCACTCACTGGCCTTAGGCAGATGACCACTGTGCCCGTTCACTACATACACTGTTTTGGAATTCAGACTCATTGGCTGGGCACCGGTATCTACGACAAACATTCATTGCATGCCTTCTGGGAGCTTGGCTGGTTACAAATTTTATCCTCAAATGGAACGTTAAATCTAGAGGGAAAGATGGATCCTCCAGGGCTCTGGATAAGATCCGGATACAATTATCTCAAAAGTAACAGTAGCACAGGCTGCTACATTGCCAGCAATTAAAACTATGGACCTGCAGTAATAATCTGGTGTGTGAGTGCATCATAGGCAAAGCTGCTGAAAACAAACCAAAAGCAGTTTACATTTTGTTATCTCTATTGTATTTTTAAAGTATATTTCCACTTTTGCAGCCAAATTTCGATAACATCTGCCTATATCTGTCACATGTCCCCATTCACATAGCATCACTGTATAAAAAAAGTGTTGCTTACTTTATTACTTACTTAACAATCTTACTTAGCGTCTCCCTTCTATGTACTTTAAAGGAGGGGGCAGGGGAAATATGTTTACCATTAAAAACCCTGTCTGTATACTGTGTTGGCAGATCGCATTATCCGTACGGACTAAGACTGGGATGCCATTAAATTTCAAGTACGTGTAAAGGCAGGCATTCCAATCAGTGGTGCAGTGTTGCCAACCTACCAGATTGAAATTTACTGACACAACACCCAAAATTTACTGGCACAGCTAAGTTTTTACTGGTAGTTACAAAAGTTACAAAATTAGTTTAGTGAAAATTACATTATTTAGGCTACAAATAAGTACAATATGCAATTAGCAATGCGATTCAAGGTAGATATTAAGGCAAAAAGCATATTTTTTTCCGATGTAGTAAGTAGCTCAGGGACAGGACTCAGGAGGGCAAGAAATTGGAATGGGCGATGTACTCATGAAATTGACTCCCACAGTGACACTGACAGCAGTGTGCAGCAGCACAGATGACGATCTCAACGACATGACACGTCCCCTTCTGAGTCACAGTGACATTCTCTCTCCATGCCAGGTGGACCCTCAGTCCCCTCCAGTCCAAACGGGACTGACAGTCCCACTCCTGTCTTGCCTTACTCCCGTCCTGCACATGAGGCTCCGGGCTGCTCCACTCAGCTCCCTTGCACCATGACATCACACGACACGCTCAGACAATGCCTCCACCAGACCCGCCGTCACTGCCAGAACACACTTGAACAGGCACTTGGATGGTCTCAGCCGCCTCCAGTCCCGAGCTGCCTATGCAGAGTTCCGACCCGAGTGTCACAGCCATATTTTTTACTGGCAACCTTTTCCTCTTAAGCCTCGTACACACGACTGAGGAACTCGTCGGCCGAAACACATAGTTTTCCTCGTCAAGTTCCTTGTTAGGCTTGTCGACGAACTCGACACTCTTTGCGTTCACACTGTCAAGACCAAATCTCCTCGTTCTCAAACGTGGTGACTTCAACACATACTACGGCAGGGGAAGTTCAATTCCAGTGGCACAACCCTTGGGGCTGCTTTTGCTAATCTCATGTTACTGCGTGTTATGAAAAAGTTTGGTAAGAGACATTTGCACTTTTCAGTCTGTTACAGCGTGACAAATGTGCTATTTCCATTACAAACGATACTTTTACCGAAGGTGCATGGGTCTCTTAGCATACAAACGCTCGAGTTTCTCGTAGAAAAGCAGCCCGACGAGGAACACGACGAGCCAATTTGACTTCCGTCGAGGAAAAAGAGAACTTGCTCTCATTTTTGCTCGTCGAGTTCCTCAATAGTGTTGAGCGGAATACGCCATATTAAATTTCGCGATATTTCACGAATATATAGAAGAATATTCGTGAAATATTCGTTAATATCGAATATTCGTGATATTTTATCCAAAAAAAATTTTGCGAAATTTCGCTAATGCGAATGCGAAATTGATTGCGAAATTCTCGTCCGCGCATGCGCATGCGCGGTAACAACACGCGAAAACGGAGATCATTTCCTGGATTACACACACTAAACTAAGCTACCTTAAAGAAATGTACACTTACACTAACTACACAGAAATCTATCTAACTAAGCTACACTAACCTGGACAAAACAACACAAATCTGAGCTTTTAGAAAAGCTGTTGGGTCTTTTGCTTTGAAAAAAGCATTTGGTTTTAGAAGCAGGAAACTCAGAACTGAAAGCACTATAGGAAGCACAATGCTAAGCTCTAAGATCGCAATACACAGGAAAAACGCACAGAAACACTCCACTCTCTCTAGCCACCTTGTGAATCTGCACTGAAATACTGCTGGGAGTGATCTTATATAATGGTCGTGCAGGCAGGTTCCTATTGGTTGCTATGGAGGTTGCTAACCTCTGACAACTGTGGTAGGAGAACTCTGATTGGCTCTGATGCAAAAGAAGGGCAGAGAAAGTATTGGCGAATATTCGTAATACGAATATTCGCATTGCGAATATTCGGCAACATAAAAGGATCGCCTCAGCTACTCGGCCCAGGGTCTCTAATCATACCAGCAATGCTTTTAGACATCGATGGAGATCACTAGGATGTGATCTGTTTTAAAAATAAATTTGAAAAAATACGAATATTCGCAATAGCGAATATTCACCGCGATATTCGAGTTATTCGCGAACACTCAAATATGCAATATTCGTAACGAATATTCGCAATGCGAATATTCTTGAGCAACACTATTCCTCAACAGTTTCCTCGATAAAAAACGTACACATGACCGGTTTCCTCGGCAAAAAAGCTCTCCCACCAAGTTTCTTGATGGATTCTGTCGAGAAAACCGTCGTGTGTATGCGGCCTGACTGGCAGGAGAAAAGTCCCCTTTTTTTTACTGGCTGCCAGTAAAAATACTGGCGGATGGCAACACTGCTGGGCAGGAAAGGGGTAAAAGTGCCCAGCAGGCAAGTGGTTAAAGTGTACAAAGTGTCACTTCATTCTTGTCACTGCACAGTGGCACAGTAATGTGCCCGGTTTACCCATAAGGGGGAAAAAACACAGGTAACTGCGAATGAACCCTTGCAAGCATAGCGCTTTAAATCGCTCAGCTCAGCGGAGGGTTTTCAAAATAACAGTGAAATGAAACATGTACCACTAAATATGGTATATATATATATATATATATATATATATATATACCAGCCCCAGCATCACAGGACAGAGAATACAGCCCCAGCATCACAGGACAAGTATAGAGCCCCAGCATCACAGGACAGAGTATACAACTTCAGCACCACAGGACAGAGAATATAGCCCCAGCATCACAGGACAGAGTATACAACTCCAGCACCACAGGACAGAGAATATAGCCCCAGCATCACAGGACAGAGTATACAACTCCAGCACCACAGGACAGACTATACAGCACCAGCACCACAGGACAGAGTATACAGCCCCAGCACCACAGGACAGAGTATACAGCCCCAGCACCACAGGACAGAGTATACAGCCCCAGCATCAGAGGACAAGTATACAGCCCCAACATCACAGGACAGAGTATACAGCCCCAGCACCACAGGACAGACTATACAGCCCCAGCATCACAGAACAGAGTATACAGCCCCAGCATCACAGGACAAGTATACAGCTCCAGCACCACAGGACTGAATATACAACCCCAGCAGCACAGGACAGAGTATACAACTCCAGCACCACCGGACAGACTATACAGCACCAGCACCACAGGACAGAGTATACAGCCCCAGCATCACAGAACAAGTATACAGCCTCAGCACCACAGGACTGAATATACAGCCCCAGCAACACAGGACAGAGTAGACAGCCCCAGCACTGACTGATGCTTATCGATCTGTATCCAGTCCCCCATGGTGTATTTTGGTATGGGTCTGCAGAGAGGATGCAGTCAGTGCAGATCTTGCTAATAAAGGTAGCAAACAGAAACATATATTTCTCTCTAACTTGTGACTCATCACTCTAGCACAGGAGGGGGGCAGACTCCTCAGTTGATGTTTCAGTTGGTTTTAGCAAACAAATTGTAATGCACCAACAACAACTTTACTTTTCCTAAGAGCCTACCAATTCTTGATTTTGTAAAAATGCACAGCTCGGGCCGTGCGTTCCCTCCCCAGAGTCGCTGCATCACTTCCAGTTTCTCACTGGCACCGAGAAACCGGAAGTGATGCTGCGGCTTTGAGGGAAAGCACTGCCCATGTCTTACAGCGCTGCCAATCAAAAAAAGAGATCAACATGAATGGAGTGTTCAGGCGCATTGCATTGTGCCACAAAAAAAAACTGGCAAATTAAGTGTCTCGTCTGCAATCGCGTGATTATATAGACGTCACGCTTCCCATACACACTGGGGTAGATTCATGTAGCACTTACGCCGGCGTTTTTAGAGATGCGCGGCGTAAGTGTTACTTCGCGCCGTCGGATCCATGCGCCGTACCTACTATACCAGATCCGCATTTAAATAGGCTTCTTCTTACCGGCGTAACTTTTTCACGCCGGAGTGGCTTTGGCGCATCTTTGCGCGGGACAGATCAACCGTTCCCATGAATTATGTATTCAAATATGCAAATGAGGGAGAACCACGGATTCAGAAACGTACGTTTGTCCGGCGCAGGCGTTACCCGCTGCGCGTAACTGCAATTTCCTGCAGAAAGTTACCCCTCATAAAGCAGGGGTAACTTTGCACCGGAGTTGAACAGATCAGCTTGGAGAGCAGCTAAAGCAACACTGTTACAGACGAATTGAGCAACAACACTTGCTGGACAACACATCTGCCTGCCAACATGCCAGGGGCAGCCGTGCTCATAGCCCTACTGCGTCGACGGGCACGTAGGAGGGCACGGGAGAGGATATTCCGCACGCGCATTGACGTCTTTGGCATGAGTGATTTGGAGGTGTTTCGCCTATTCAGATTCAGCCCTGAAGCCATCCTGGAATTAGCCACAACCCTGCAGGATGACATCACCAGCCAGACACACCGCTCACATGTAGTGCAGCCACTGGTCAAGGTCCTGGCAACACTCCATTTCCTTGCCAGTGGATCTTTTCAAAGAACAAGTGGAGTGGTGGCTGGGATGTCACAATCCACCAAGAGCAGATGAGTGCACCAGGTTATCCCCGCAATCCTCAGACGCATGGCCAACCAAATCATCAAACCCACCACTGAGGAGCTGCGGCTGAAGGCAATGACAGATTTCTACAGAATTGCCAGATTCCCAAGCACTGTGGGGGCCATTGATTGCACACATGTGGCACTACGGCCCCCCCGGGACACAGAGCACATATACTGCAATCGGAAGCACTGGCATTCCATCAATGTACAGGTGATAGTTGATGCCCAAGGCCTAATATGGCACGTCCGTGCCAAGGACCCCGGGACCAGCCACGACAGCTACATATACCGTCAAAGCACCATCTCCACAGAATTTGAACAGAACGTGTATGGGGACAGCTGGCTGGTTGGTGAGTGACATGGGTGGCAGACATGACTGTCCCCCCCCATGATGCACACATCACAAGGGGCACATGCACTACTAACATCCTCCTGTCTTTTCCTTACCAGGTGACGTGGCATATGCACTTGGACCCCATCTCATGACTCCATTCCGGGATCCCCAAACCAGAGGAGAGGAAAGATACAATGAAGCACACATAAAAACCCGTGCAGTGGTGGAGCGCACCTTTGGCCTCCTGAAGTTACGTTTCCGATGCCTGGATAAGTCTGGGGGTACCCTGTTGTATTCCCCAAACTTTGCGTGCCAGATCATTGGGGCATGTTGCATTCTGCACAACTTTGCCGTGAGAAAGGGCCTGGAGATTGACTTACGTGATGACCTGACCCCCGAACCACACAGTCCCCCCCTGCCCGAGGGTCCCCCGTCTGCTGAGGGAAGAGCAGTCAGGAGGGTCCTTGTGGTAGCCTACTTTTCACGTTAAACACACACATTAATCATGTCACAATGAGAATGCATGCATGCACACCACTGTGATCCCTAGCACACACACCCCACATCCACATCAAATTGGATTAGACCAAAGTACACCACATGGGACTTTGGAGCAGCAACGCCACGCCACGGCTCCAATTATGTTGCTGTACATTCATACACCATTCACACGTGTCGTGGGGATAATTTCTCCCCAACGACTGAGGGTGACACCCCTTAATGGCAGGAGTGTCACCCCCACACATTCACACAACATTCACACTGTAGCCTGCACTCCTCACCATGTGCAGGGATATAAAAATAAATAAAACTCATAACCTGAGTATCAAACCAAAATTTTCAAAATCAACGGCCCTGTCGTGGGCTCCGTCTTGTCCCTAGGCTCCTGGGGCAAAGTTGCCTGGGGCGAGCCTCAGGTGGGGGGGCTGGGGGGGCTGGTGGTTGAACCTTCCCCAGTCTCTCCCTGGCTGCCTGGCTGCCCTCCATTGCCACGGCTAGCCAGCGGAGGTAGGAATTGGTGGCAGCCTGCATCCGCAGCCGGCGGGTTGTATTGCTGCGCTGTTGGCGCCGTGTCTGCCTCCCCTCCTCACGGACAGCAGCTGCCAGGCTCCGGACCTCAGAGACCAGGCCAGATGTGGTGGTGTGCAGGTCCACCAGACAGGACAGAAGGGCTGCCCCGTTCCCAACAACGTCCTTCAGGCTTTAATTTATACTTGTATTCTGCCCAGCCTGCTGGGTGATGGCCTCCTGCACTGCCACAGTGCAGGCAGCCTGGCTCTCAGCCTGGCTCTCGGCCGAGGACGCCAGACTATCTGCGACCCGATGCAGATCACCCGCAAGACACACAATATGGTGGGTCTGCCTTGTCTGGTCCCTTGCCAGATGGTCCTCAAACTCCTCAGGGACTCCACGGGATTTTTTGGTTGCCTTACTAGAGGCCTGAGAGGCTGGAGGACGGCTGAACGGGAAGGGCCCTTAAGGGGGTATCCCTGGAGGGGATGGTGTCCCTTGATGGGGTATCCATGGAGGGGATGGTGTCCCTTGATGGGGAATCTATCATGGGGGGGAGGTCTCCTCCAGCAGATACAGAGCATCCTTGTAACGGCTACCCAAGTAGTGAGAGGGCATCAGCCGTTGGGGAACGTCCTTTTCCCTGGCAAGTTACTATGCAAGTAAGTCCAGTATAAGCTCATCCACGAGAGCCCAAGGGAGAGTCAGGTCCAGTTGTAAAACAAACAGAATAATATTCCCATAGCATACCCTTTTCAAGAACGAGACATGACTACGTTTTGAAGGGTCAAACATCAACAACTTTAATGGTACACTTCTTAGTTTATATCTAGTTACAAACTGGTGAGTGCTCAAGGAACAATGAAAGTCTCCACCCCCTCCCTCCACAGGGGGGCCCCAAGTTAGACACACTGTCACCAGGCCAAAAGAAACCACATTCCTTTCTCAATAGACTTCAATCACAGATAACCCCCTCAATAGATAAGCATTTCGGCACCGCAAAGCCTGACAAGTTCTTCTGAACACAAATGACATGCTAATTCAATACACAGACAGGAGACTGTTAATTTGTAATACAATACACAAAAGAGAGAAGAGACATTTAGAATTCAACAGTGAAAGAGTCACTCTACAATTAACCTTCTAAATTCAGAACCAACAGATCCAAAACAGCCCTCCAGATATCTCAGAATATAATGTGGATAATCCATATCTCAGGTAGTCCCAGATATCATTCATCCTATTGTAACACGTCCTTCCGTTCCTTGTATGTCCCACTGCATGATTATTATAGATGTACAGGCAGAATACATAGTTCCGTTACACTGCTCCCCTTTTGTGGAACACTCCGGCAGACCCGGATTGATCCTTTTCGGGTCAACTTGGGGATTTCCGGTCTGCTGTTAGGGTAAAAGTTCCATTTGCCTGGACAGTCCATCGGCATTTCCATTAAATCTGCCAGGTCGGTAGCTGATGGTGATGGTGAATAATGGAATTCAGTTCTGGAACAGTCACTTGCTTTGCTCTCTGAATGGCTCCCAAAACCTGTTGCTGATGCTCTTGGGAGAGATAAGGCACCACCTGAGCGCAGATCCCATTTAACCTTTTGACAATTTCAGCCTGTTTGTGCATTTCAATGTTCAAGCCACGGGACACCTCATAATACATGACGTAGTGTCGTTGCATCTCCGATTTCTCACTGGCCAACTTGTCACATTCCCATTTTAGACTGTGATATTGGGCCGGATCTACAGTACATGTCGGGGCAGGTAGTCTTACCCGGGTCTCAGCAGCAAGCGAGTTGGTTCCAGCAACGCGGGTTGGGGCACAGGTAGTCACGGTGTGGACTTCAGCGGGGCACATCGGGGCGTACGCAGAAACAAGGGGGGCCAAATCATTCCCCAGTAGTACATCTGCTGGCAAATCCTTCATCACCCCCACATTCACATGTCCCGAACCCACCCCCCAATCCAGGTGAACCCGGGCAACGGGTAGCCGGAAGACGGTGCCTCCTGCTACTCTTACGGCTACAGTGTCTCCGGTGTGCTGGCTCTCTGGGATGAGTTTCTTCTGTAGCAGGGTCATAGTGGCCCCAGTATCACGTAATCCATTGGCTGCCTTTCCATTGACCCAGACAGTCTGCCTGTGTTGCTGCCTGTTGTCCTGGTTAGCTGCTTGTATCGGATCTGCCTCATGCAGAACACCCCAATGTTCTACCTCCCCAACGCCGTGGGCCGCAGGCATGGATGTGTGGGGGTTCCCCCTTTCTGGCTGTCTCCATGACTGGGACTGCCTGGGTAAATTTAATGAACAGTCTGACTTTTTATGCCCTGGTTGTTTTTGAATCAGAGCGATAGTAGCCTCGGTATCTCTTAGGCCTTGTGCTACTTGTCCATTCAACCGTACCTCCTGATGGTGATGCTGACGGTTATCTGGAGAGGCCGCTTGTATTGGGTCTGCCTCATACAAAATTCTCAGACATTCCTCAGGGCCCACCTCGGTCTCTAGGCAGTGGGCCGCAGAGGGCCGCGATGGAGTGACCTCTGTGTTGGATGTCGGGCGTCTCCAGTTGTTATTTGTAGCTCTCAAAGGACAAAAACGAGCAATATGTCCCGTGTTGCTGCAGTGATGGCACGTCACCCTAGACGAATCCCGGGGATAGTTGTTGGGTTCCTTAGGACGTGGTGGTCCTGGTGGGACTGGAGCCCGAAACTCTGGGCGTGAGGTGCTGGTTGGAGTACACAGTTCTACCTTATGAGCCAGTCGTGTAGTACCCTGGCTTACTTTCCTTGTTTCCGCGTACTCATCTGCTAGCCGCGCCGCCTCGTTTAAGTTAGCGGGACGGCGATCTCGTACCCAGTCCTGTATGTCTGCGGCTAGGTCTTGGAAGAAATGTTCCATTAGGAATAGCTGCAATACTTTCTCCCCAGTGTTGTCCTTGCACCCTTGGACCCAATGGGATGCCACCCTTTGTAACTGGTTTGCCCATTCCATGTGGGAGTCCCCAGCCTTCTTCTTGGATTCCCGGAAGCGACGGCGGTAGGTTTCTGGGGTTACGGCATATCGGGTTAACAGCGCCTTTTTCACTTGCTGATATTGTAAAATATCTTCTGGAGCAAGAGCCGAAAAGCTTCATTGGCTTTGCCTGACAATTTCCCAGACAAAATAGTGACCCATTGGTCTGGTGGTACCTGGTGCAGTGAACACTGTCTCTCAAAATCCGCCAAATATCCATCTATTTCCTCCTCACTTTCTACAAAAGCTTTAAATGCAGTGAACGGTATTTTCTTTCCTGTGGCAGCGGGTGGGGAAGTAGGAACTGCGTGTGTAATGGGCTGTCTAGCTCTCACCAGTTCCAGTTCTTGTCCCCTCTTGGTTTGGATCTCCTCTCTTGCTTCCCGGAACAGCTGGTTTATTAGTTCCGTGGACGTTTCTGGATACAAGGATAATCTCCGCTGTACAATATCCGTAATTACATCTTCCTCACTGACAGGTGCTAGAGGCTCCGCTCCTTCCATGGATCCATCCATTTGGTCCAGCTCCAGTAAATCTGCTATCAGCTCCCTCCGTGGCCTGTTACTGGCACTCCTACCACGACTCTCCACTAAATCTTTTAGTGTGGTTCTTTTCAGCCTGGCATACCGGGACTCCATTCAGAACTTGCTCCTTGGATAAAAGGACCATCCCACTGCTGCCACCAATGTAACGGCTACCCAAGTAGTGAGAGGGCATCAGCCGTTGGGGAACGTCCTTTTCCCTGGCAAGTTACTATGCAAGTAAGTCCAGTATAAGCTCATCCACGAGAGCCCAAGGGAGAGTCAGGTCCAGTTGTAAAACAAACAGAATAATATTCCCATAGCATACCCTTTTCAAGAACGAGACATGACTACGTTTTGAAGGGTCAAACATCAACAACTTTAATGGTACACTTCTTAGTTTATATCTAGTTACAAACTGGTGAGTGCTCAAGGAACAATGAAAGTCTCCACCCCCTCCCTCCACAGGGGGGCCCCAAGTTAGACACACTGTCACCAGGCCAAAAGAAACCACATTCCTTTCTCAATAGACTTCAATCACAGATAACCCCCTCAATAGATAAGCATTTCGGCACCGCAAAGCCTGACAAGTTCTTCTGAACACAAATGACATGCTAATTCAATACACAGACAGGAGACTGTTAATTTGTAATACAATACACAAAAGAGAGAAGAGACATTTAGAATTCAACAGTGAAAGAGTCACTCTACAATTAACCTTCTAAATTCAGAACCAACAGATCCAAAACAGCCCTCCAGATATCTCAGAATATAATGTGGATAATCCATATCTCAGGTAGTCCCAGATATCATTCATCCTATTGTAACACGTCCTTCCGTTCCTTGTATGTCCCACTGCATGATTATTATAGATGTACAGGCAGAATACATAGTTCCGTTACAATCCTCTTCTACCCCGACGTGCTCCTCCTCAACCTCCTAAAGCAATGAGGTAGGCGCGATCTCCAACATGGATGGGGTGGCTCGCCCTGCAACCAATGACGGACCAGCTCCATCCTGCACATCTGTGGATGACACAAAACAATCACATGTTGGAGGACCCACACACTTGTCACATGTTCCCCCCCCCCCCCACCCATGCTAAACACCAGAAAGAAGATAAAACACACTTACCTGTCCTCAAGGGCTGTTCCCCTGATTCGAAGCCCTGCAGGCCCTCCACAAGCTCCCTATCCAGCAACCTGGCCACGACCATGTCCTCTCGCGTCAGGGTGATCCTTGTGGCTGGTCCTCCACCTGTGCCAGTGGCATGCTTCCTCATTGCCACTAGTACCAATCTCTGCATGTCATTGATCTTCTTGCAGATGTGCTTGGGCTCCCTGTCCGCCACACCAACAGCATTGACCTGAGTGGTTAGCTCTGCATAGATACGGCTTTTCTCTGTTTTACCAGTGTTGCCACTCTGTGGCCCATAGAGGCGGGCACCATGTTGGGAGAGCCCATCTATGATCACAGCCTTCTCCTCTGGGCTAAAATTCAACATCCTCCGGTCAGTGGAAGACTCTGGTGCAGCCATAATTCAAGCAAAAAGCAGGATGCAAAAGCCCTAGCACTTCAAAAAAAAGCTGGTCGCGTTTTGCAAGTGAGTGGCGCTTCTGTGTGCGTATTTATGCACTGGAGTAGGAAGTGGTGCGGCGGATCTTGGGGGTGACATCGGCGCCGTTCTGCGCATGCGCAGAGGAGGCAGACAGCCCGGTGACATCATTGCGCATTCGCCGTTTAAGATACACCATACGTATCTCTCTGCGCCACCGTCAGACCATCATTTGCATGTGGTGACGCCCACTTACAGTTCCGCCGCTTTACGCAGCCTTACACCGTCTAAAAAACGCTGCGCTGTGAGTGAAATATTGATGAATAAAGTACATGCCTCTCCGCGCTGGTCCGGCGTAGCGGAAAAAAGATGCGCAACGCCTGAGCAACGATGCGCCATTGTACATGAATCTACCCCACTGTGTCTGGCGCCCAAACACAGTGCACTTACAGGAACTTTTTTTTGTTATTGTTCTGTTTTGTTTTGTTTTGTTATCCCATTATGGTCACTGGCCCCAATACTTTTGGTAATATAGTGTATGTGTAGTATGTGTATTTAAAGTAGAATGCCAGGATAAGCAAATATTGTCTAAATACAAGAGCCATGTGTAGTCTTACTGGAATCTAGGTGTGCTTTATGTATTTCTTCCAGATCCAGTAGTCCAGTGTAAAAAAAGTTGCCTCTGTGCAGGAACTTCCTGTCACAAAGACTGATCACTGCTGTTCTCTCTTTATGTACAGGGAGCTTGGTCTTATCTCCGCCCACCTGTTGTTTTCTGTAGTCAGTCTGCAGTAGGTGGGGCTTTTCAGGTCCCTCCCATAGCTCTGCTCTCTGCACAGTCACAGTGATGATGTTACTGCTACTTTTACAAGATAATACCTGATTTTGCAAAACCATTTGGCACTCACAGCGTGGATTTTCATACTTTGTGGCTAAAAAAGGATATATTCAAATTCAAATTAAAGTGGCTTTTTTTTTTTATCTTAATGCAATCCCCCCCCCAATTCCTTACCTGAGCCTGATCCCAGTCCAGCACTATGCCCAAGAGCAGTGTCTCTCTTGGGTTTCTCCCACCTCATAGGCTCAGACACAGTGGGAGCCATTGGCTCTCGCTGCTGTCAATCACAGCCAGTGAGGAAGGAGCATGGGAGCTGGTCCGAGCCACACAGAGCCAGCTCGGGAGCGAGCCCGTCTGAGTGTTCCTATAGCATGTGGCTTGGCACTTAACAGGAGGGCGGAGCCAGAAGCTGCAGCAGGGTACCCGAGAAGAGGAGGATTGGGGCTGCTCTGTACAAAACCGTTACACAGAGGAGGTAAGTATATTATTTCATAAAAAAAACAAAAAAAAACATTTACAATCACTTTAGGGTTTTTATGCAGGAGTTCCATTACAACAAACTGGAAGAGGCAGGAGGGAGGTCTAGAGGTCGAGAGTTTCATAGAGTTTGTCTCTCCATCTCTGAATCTTAGCTTTTCCATAAGTAGCTTCACATTCACAGAGTGACAATACAATGGCTTAAAGCAGCTCCTTATCTTTACATAGAAAACAGTTCCATCACCATAGTAACCAGCATCTCCTGTTAAATCGCTGTTCACCTTTATTTTTTTTCCTTTATTTCGACTTCTATTATTTCAAGAAAGACTTCCATTCTCCGGCATGTGTCTCCCTTCCACGCTGAGCACCTTCCTGCTGCGATTTCAGAAAAGCCAGATTGAGTTTCACAAAGGATTATTATGTGTATATTAAATGGGCTTGTACATGAGCGGTAACATTCCAAGCTTGTCACCAACGCGTTTCTGTTAAGGTGAATACAATTATATTGTGGCAGACAAAAGCGGCGTATGGTATAATATATTATATAGTATGACAGCTCTACAAAACACTAAAGTGTGAGAGAGAGAGAGAGAGAGAGAGAGAGAGAGGGAGGAAAATATGCACTGCTGGAAAGTCATGAAAAGACAAATCTGTGGAGATATATATCAAACGAATGGAGGACAGGGATGTCTAAAAAAAGGGACGTTTCACTAAAAGAGCGTAAGTAAAAAAAAAAAAACATCTGACCTGTTCAAAAGCTGACTGAGTATGGACATTTTTTATTCATTCAGCAGTTTGGGGGCCACTATAATATGCTATATACTACTATACTGCACGGGCAATGCCTTGCTTTCAGCTAAATAAAGGGAGCAATATACTGTACATTTTAGTCTCTGCAATCGTGGCACACCAATGCAATTATAGTTTTTTTTATTTAAACAGGCAGATATAAAGGCACACATTAATGCTGCAACTGTACATTAAAGGGGTTGTAAAGGTAAAAAAAAAATCCCTAAATAGCTTCCTTTAACTTAGTGCAGTCCTCCTTCACTTATCTCATCCTTCAATTTTGCTTTTAAATGTCCTTATTTCTTCTGTAACTCCACACAGTAATGTAAGGCTTTCTCCCTGGTGTGGAGTGTCGTGCTCGCCCCCTCCCTTGGACAACATGACAGTCAAGACACTCTCTATCTGTTGCAGATAGAGAAAGGAGCTATGTGTTAGTGGGTGTCCTGACTCTCCTGTAGTCCAAGGGAGGGGCGAGCACGACACTCCACAAAACTTAAAAAAAAAAACTAAAAAACAAACAAACAGGTTATTCTTATCTGCTCTGTGCAGTTAGTTTTGCACAGGGCAGCCTGGATCCTCCTCTTCTCAGGTCACTCTTTGTTGCTCCTGGCCCCTCCCTCCTGTTGAGTGCCCCCAGAGCAAACAGCTTGCTATGGGGGCACCTGAGCCGAGTTGCAGCTCTGTGTGTCCATTCAGACATGGCGCCTGACCCGGCCCTGCCCTCTCTCCTCTGATTGGCTAACTGACTTTGATTGACAGCTGCTGGAGCCAATGGCACTGCTGCTGTGTCTCGGCCAATCAGGCTCAGATTTCAATAATCTGGGTTTACATTGACTTTAAGACATTCTATGCATTGGGATAAAAACCCTCTGTGTGTAGCAGCTTCCCAAGCACCCCCTAATTACTTAACTTAGCCTCCTCTTTCTCTCCAGTGATGTCTACAAGTGCCTTAGCCATCTGGGACTCTCCTCCTGATTGACCGAGACACAGCAGCAGTGTCATTGGCTCCAGAAGCTGTCAATCAAAGTCAGTTAGCCAATCAGAAGAGAGAGGGTGGGGCCGCGTCAGGCGCCATGTCTGAATGGACACACAAAGCTGCGACTCGGCTCAGGTGCCCCCATAGCAAGCTGCTTGCTGTGGGGTACTCAACAGGAGGGAGGGACCAGGGGCAACAAAGAGGGACCCTAGAATAGGAGGATCCAGGCTGCCCTGTGCACAAAGCAGATAAGTATAACATGTTTGTTTTTTAGTTTTTTTTTTAAAACAAGACTTTACAATCACTTTAATAACTATATTTTGTTTTAACAGTTATATAATGACATGACTTGTGTAACAGATAAGTATTGAACAAAACTTGTTCTTATTGAACGTTACCCTGAATACTGTGTATACGAGAAGCTCTGAAACTGGAAAATACCACCTAGAGTGGACTAAGTCTGCAAAATAACACATGTTGGTGTGTATGTTGGCTTGCTGTGTTCTATCACATCTTCCAAGCAGAGCAGACACAGCCGGGGTCCAGGGTGTGGTGGAGATCCCATAGCAAGTGCCTTTCTGGTAAATATTTGGCGGTATTTGAAAGCCGAGTACCCTGGGTTATAAAGTGTAATGGGGTTTATGTTGGAGCTGCTACACAAAGTTGGTCAGCCACAGGATGCTGGGAGGTTCGTTTTGGAATCTTTTGGAGGGAACACAGCATAGCCAGACAAGTGCCAAACAAAACACTCCTCTTGTCTGGTTTGTAAAGCAGACGGGTTCATGTATAAAAGCTGGAAGGGAAAGAAGAAGGTGTTGTCCGTTACAACCAATCAGATGTTTACACACATTTTAAGCCTATACTGAGAAAAAAAAACAGCTGGGATTTAACTTCCCAAGGTCAGTCCAACCATCCAGTCGATATGGTAATGTTATCCAGCAAACTCTGCAACTGCTCTGAAGTAGAAAGTTTAAAATATTGTTGGTTTATTTCAGTGACGGCTGGTGCTCAAAATTTTTGGGGGGGCGCATACGAAATAAAAAAATTGCAGCCTCACTGTGCCCATCAAATGCAGCCACTGTGCCCATCAAATGCAGCCACTGGGCCCTGCAAATGCAGACACTTTTCCATCAATTGTCACCACTGTGCCATGCCATCAAACACAGCCACTGTGCCAGCAATTGTCACCACTGTGCCATGCCATAAAACACAGTCACTGTGCCATGCCATCAAACACAACCACTGTGCCAACAATTGTCACCACTGTGCCATGCCATCAAACGCAGTCACTGTTCCATGCTATCAAACACAGCCACTGTGCAATCAATTGTCACCACTGTGCCATGCCATCAAACGCAGTCACTGTGCCATGCCATCAAACACAGCCACTGTGCCATCAATTGTCATCACTGTGCCATGCCATCAAACGCAGCCACTGTGCCATCAATTGTCACCACTGTGCCATGCCATCAAACGCAGCCACTGTGCCATGCCATCAAACGCAGCCACTGTGCCCATCAAAACTGTGCCAATTATCGCCACTGTGCCCTTTGTCGCCACTGGGTCCTTTAATTGTCGCCACTGTGCCAATTGATGCCACTGTGCCCTTTAATTGTCACCACTGTGCCCATTGTGGCCACTGTGCCCATTGTCGCCCCTGCAATGTTTGTTTACAGCATTGGCGCATGCGCTGTCCGTCCTTCAATTTGCGGCACACTCAGTGTGGCGTTCCCCCTCAGACATTGTGCTGTGTCAGAGAGTTCCACTCTCTGCGGCACCACTTTGTAGAAACGCGAGACTGGGCAGTTATTCCCAGCTTCCTTGCAGGGTTGCCTTAGGAACGCCGACGGAGATAGAGGCTCGGTAACACATACTCCCGCATGTTCGAGATTTCAGCAAGGGAAAGCAAGGAAGGGCAGAAATGACGTCCACAGGGGACTCCGAAAACAATACTTAACATGGTGCAGCCTAATCACGGAAGAGGATTTTATTAAAAACGATTAACTACAGTAACAAGGGTTTTTGAAAACATTAGACTGGGCAATTATTTTAAATAATTTTACATATTATATGACACGAAAAGCTCAATACGAAGTGCAGAGTTTACTTCCTCTTTAAGTTATGTGAAATAAAATGGAATGACATAAGGAAAAAGTATTGAACACATGAAGAAAGAGAGGTGCGTTTAGACATGGAAAAATACCGCAACTGATATGAATACAATTGAAATGAACTATAAATGCATTTCGAGATGGCACAGGACACCTGAAGTGATTCATAAATTCAGCAAAGATAAAACCCCTGTGTTGGAGAGATTGTGGACAGATAGGGTCATCTATATACATATGGTGGGACTGTCCAAAGATAAAGGAATATTGGTATGAAATCCTTGAATTCATTGATCTGATAACTGGGAAAAAGGTACCCAATACCATCCAAGCTTGCCTGTTTCAAGAATCAAAGGAATTAAATAGTTGCTATAAGAAATCACTAATCCCACCACTGATAAATGCCGCAAAAGGACTGATACCAAAAAACTGGTTAAACATAAGGAAACCAGATATAAAAGAATGGTTTGAAAGGGTGGAAAACTACAATAAATTGGAATACCTACGTAGTTGCAATGAAGGCCAACTTAGCTTATATAATAACAGATGGAGACAATGGAAAGACTTTAAATTACCGAACAATATCTGAGAAAAATAATAGTAGACAGCGGATAATTAAGAAGACTAAAAAAATTAGAACAAGGGACAAACCATTAGGGGAGGGGGGTAGGAGGGGGGTGGGTACGGTTTATAGTTGCAATAAATTAGATATGTGAAATAATGTAAAATAATAATATAATGATATAATGAAGTAAATGACAAAATAACCACTTAAGGACCGCCTACTGCACATTTACGTCGGCAGAATGGCACGGCTGGGCACATCAACGTATATATACGTTGATTTTAGTACCCAGCCGTGGGTCACGGGCGCGCGCCCGCGGCGCGCTCCCGTGACCCGGCCCGAAGCTCCAGGAACGGGACCACGGGATTCGCGGACCCGATCGCCGCAGCAGTGCGGCGATCCGTCCCTGGAGCTGAAGAACGGGGAGAGCCGTGTGTAAACACGGCTTCCCCGTGCTTCACTGTGGCCGCAGCATCGATCGCGTCATCCCTGTAATATAAGGTGACCAGATTTTGAAAATGAAATCCGGGGACATATTTTTTCTTTACTAGTAATGGCGGCAATCAGCGACTCTCTGCCCGTCGCCGCCCACCTCACAAGTCTTACTCTTCTGGCCCCGGTTACTACTGGATGGGGAGTGGAGGAAGATCACTCCACCAGGGAAGGCAAGGAGGTTGGCAGGTGACTGGCCAGGATTTGAGCCAAGGCAGAAGAACATGCGAGCGAACCAGAATGAAAAAACTGAAAAAATATTCCCTCCGCTCCGACCAGCACATGATCATCAGAAAGGGGAACAGATAATGGGAAAAATATAAACCCCCTATGCTAGAAGGCACGGCGGAGCGGGGGTGTGTAATTCTATTTTTTTTTATTTTATTTCTGCACTGACTTTCTTTGAAATTGCCCCTGCCCCCTATAAAATCCAATCTGGGGACAAAACCAGGGACAGACTTGGTCCGGGGACAATGTGCTCAATCAGGGGACTGTCCCCTGAAACTGGGGATGTCTGGTCACCCTACTGTAATAGGGGGACGCGATCGATGACGTCACACCTACAGCCACACCCCACTACAGTTGTAAACACACACACAGGGTACACTCAAATTCACAGCGCCCCCTGTGGTTAACTCCCAAACTGCAACTGTCATTTCCACAGTAAACAATGCAATTTAAATGCATTTTTTGCTGTGAAAATGACAATTGTCCCAAAAATGTGTCAAAATTGTCCGAAGTGTCCGCCATAATGTCGCAGTCACGAAAAAAATCGCTGATCGCCGCTATTAGTAGTAAAAAAAAAAAAATTAATAAAAATGCAATAAAACTATCCCTTATTTTGTAAACACTATAAATTTTGCGAAAACCAACCGATAAACGCTTATTGCGATTTTTTTTACCAAAAATATGTAGAAGAATACGTATCGGCCTAAACTGAGGAAAAAAAAATGTTTTTTTATATATTTTTGGGGGATATTTAATAAAAAACGCAGAGGTGATCAAATACCACCAAAAGAAAGCTCTATTTGTGGGGAAAAAAGGACGCCAATTTTGTTTGGGAGCCACGTTGCACGACCGTGCAATTGTCAGTTAAAACGACGCAGTGCCGAATCGCAAAAAGGGGCAAGGTCCTCTACCTGCATTTTGGTCCGGGTCTTAAGTGGATAATATGCGGAAAAAACACAAATGATGTGAAACCAAAATAGAGACGGAATTAATGATTAAAATAATGAGCAAGTCTCTCGCTGTGGTTGAATCTGAGGTGGGGGAAAAAAAAGACATGGAAAGCCAAGATACCAGCTAAAATCGATCAGTAATCAGAAAGCAATCCTGCCCCTTGTCAGGGCAAATTAATATCAGCTGGTTCAGAACCTGATGGACTATAAAAAAGGGATTTTTAATAAACAGCTTACCTGTAAAATCCTTTTCTTGAAGTACATCACGGGACACAGAGCGCATAGCCATTACACTTGGGTTATATGGGTACCTTCAGGTGTGGACACTGGTGTAATCAATTTCACAGGAAGTTTCCTCCCTATATAACCCCCTCCCACTGGGAGTGCTTCAGTTTTGTAGCAAGCAATTCCTCCGAGGTTACACAATGTTCCCCAAAAGAGGGGTGGGAGCTCTGTGTCCCGTGATGTACTTCAAGAAAAGGATTTTACAGGTAAGCTGTTTATTAAAAATCCCTTTTTCTTTATCGTACATCACGGGACACAGAGCGCATAGCCATTACACTTGGGATGTCCTAAAGCAATGCTCTATGAAGGGAGGGAGACCGTAAGGCCAAGAATAGCCAAATAAAAACATTATCAGGAGAAAAAATAGCTCCACCAACAGAAAAACAAGGGGGCGTGAACCGGGCCAGAGGATTCTATACTGCTGCCCGTAGGACCGCCTGCCCAAATGCTGCGTCCGTAGCTTTTGCGACGTCCAACTTATACAATTTAATAAACGTATGTACAGAAGACCAGGTTGCCGCTTTGCAAACCTGTGCCATAGAGATCTGATGGTGTGCCGCCCAAGAGGCACTCATGGCCCTCGTAGAATGGGCTTTAACTGATAAAGGGAGGTGGAATGCGTTTCAGACCATAGGCCTGAAAAATCAGCTGCTTAATCCACCTAGCCAAGGAAGACTTGGCAGCCGGCTGACCCTTTTTGGGGCCATCCGGAAGAAGAAAAAGCACATCTGTTTTCCGAATCTTCTCTGTAGCCCTGAGATAAACCCTCATGGCTCGGACCACGTCCAAAGTATGAAGCAGTCTTTCCTCTCTGGACTGGGGAGTAGGAAAGAAGGATGGTAGGACTAGGTCCTGATTCAAGTGAAAACTGGATATGACCTTAGGAAGGAAAGAAGGTTGAGGCCGCAGAACCACTCTGACCTTATGCCGAATCAGGTACGGTTCCCTGCAAGACAAGGCTGCCAGCTCGGAGACCCTTCTGGCCGAAGCCATAGCCACCAAGAAAATCGACTTTCGGGTTAGCAGCACAAGAGGGATTTCTATCAGAGGTTCAAACGGTTGTCTTTGTAAAGCTGACAAGACGAGTTTTAAATTCCAGGGGCAGAGGGGAGCTTGAATAGGGGGATTTACATGCAAGACCCCCTGCAAGAAGGTTTTCACAAGCGAATGCGCGGCCAAAGGCCTTTGAAACCATATCGATAAGGCAGACACCTGCCCCTTTAGAGTACTAAGAGCTAATCCCTTATCAACGCCAACCTGGAGGAATCGCAAGATCCTTTCGATAAAACTTACGAGGATGCCCTCTTTGAGACTCGCATCACTCCCCATAGGTCCTCCAGACTCTGTAATAGATATTTCTAGAGACTGGTTTCCTAGCCAGAATCAACGTAGATATGATTTGGGCTGAGAGGCCTCTGCCCTTAAGAATTAGGGATTCAGCCGCCAAGCCATCGAATCTAGCTGCTGTGAAGCAGGGTGGCATATCGTGCCCTGAGATAACAGGTCTGGGCGCAGGGGGAGTGGCCCCGGTGCCCCCACTGACATCCTCACGATGGGCGTGTACCAAGCCCTCCTGGACCCGGCTGGGGCCACCAGGATCACAGGCCTGCGCTCCACCCTGATCCTTTGTAGAAGGCGGGGAATCATCTGCAGTGGAGGGAACGCATACAGGAGAGACAACTGGTGCCAGGGGCAAACCAACGCATTGGTCCCGTAGGCCGAGGGATCCCTGGCTCAGGATACGAATTTGTCCAATTCCTTGTTGACTCTCGTTGCCATGATGTCTACATCGGGAACTCCGAATCCTTGGCAAATATCTTGGAATACCTGGGGGTGAAGAGACCAATCCCCCGGGAGCAACTGTTGAAGATTCAAAACTCTGCTTGAGAATTGTCTATCCCTGGGATGAACACTGCCGAGATGCAGGGTACATGGGCTTCGGCCCATGAGAAAATCAGGTTTACTTCCCTTTGAGCCACTAGGCTCCTTGTGCCCCCTTGGTGGTTTATGTATGCCACCGCCGTGGCATTGTCGGACTGTACCCTTACTGGTAGACCCTGAAGGGGGAGAGTCCAGACGACCAGGGCCAACCGAGCAGCTCTGATCTGTAGGATATTAATGGGAAGCAGTCTTTCTGCCTCCTATCACTGTCCCTGCTGGGTCAGTCTTCCTAAAATTTTCCATGTGATGGGGCAAAAGGATTTCTCCTTTGACAAATATTGAGGGACCAGCCACCAGAACAGGCTGCGCCGGACCCCTGAGAGAATTAACGGACTAGTGCCTGCATGGACTTGTTTCAAGCAGAGAGAATGGCTGCCTGGAGAACTCTGGTATGGATCTGGGCATAGGGCACTGCTTCGAAGGCGGCCACCCTCTTCCTCAGCAGTCGTATGCCTAGGCGAATAGTCGGCCTCTTCTTGCCTAAGACTATTTGAACTGTTTGAGTCAATGACCTGACTTTTGCTTGAGGAAAAAATATCCTCTGGCCGACTGTATCTAGCCGAAGGCCTAGAATTCTAACTGTTTTGTGGGTTGCAACCTCGATTTTTCTTAGTTCAAAATCCACCCAAACTCCTCTAGATGCCGAACTGTGCGGACTACTGCATGATTGAGGTTGGAAGCTGATCTGTCGATAAGCAGGAGATCGTCCAGGTACACCAGGACCAAAATGCCTTCTGTCCTTAGGACGGCCAGCATCGGGGCTAACACCTTTGTGGATACCCGCGGAGCTGTTGCCAACCCGAAAGGGAGGGCTACGAACTGGAAATGACGTTGATCTATCATAAAATGAAGAAACTTGTGATGTGCCGGGTAGATTGGCATGTGCAGATAAGCATCCTTTATGTCTATAGATGCTAGAAAGTCGTCATGATGTAGGCTGGCTGCCACCGAACGTATGGATTTCATACGAAAGGTCTACATCTTAGAAAGCGATTTAGGCGTTTGAGGTCTAAGATAGGCCTAACGTCACCATTGGGTATTTATAAAAAAGGTTGGAATAGAATCCCAGACCCCATTCCTGGGTTGGTACTTCTACAATTACTCCTTGGAGCCAGAGGCGATTCAATGCCTTTACGAGAGAGGCCCTCTTTAATGGGCCGCTTGGAAGATTTTGACCCCCGAAAATGAGGAGGGGGGACTTCTCGAAACTCTAGTTTGTAGCCCGTGGCTACCACGAACCGAACCCAAGAGTCGGGAATTCTGGCTTTCCACACTTCGGAGAAAAACCGAAGTCTTCCGCCCACCCAAGAGAGTGGGGGCGCCCCTTCATGAATCTGACTTGATGACAGGTTTTAGCCGGCTTGCGAGACCATGGCCTCTTGTTTGCCGCGGCTTGTCCCTGTGGGCGGCTATTAAATGTTGAACGCCCGGGAGGCCGTCGATACTGACGGGAAGCTGAAGGGGCCGAGCCAGTAAAAGGCCCGTCGCTTAAACGCGGGCCCGCGCGGTCTTTTCTTGACCGGTAAGGAAAAACTTTTACCACTTTATATGGTCTGGATATATTTATCTAGGTCTTCACCGAATAGTCTTCCACCCTGAAAGGGAAATCCTGCTAAAAGTTTTTTGCAGGGTGCCTCTGCTGATCAGTTCTTTAGCCACAAAAGATGACGCATATGAACCAACAGCAGAGATAGACGGGACGCCCCTTGAACGGAGTCCTTAATAGCATCTATTGCAAAGCAGAGAGCCCTTGGGAGGTCTGCTAATTCACGAGTCTACTGAGCCAGCATGTCCTTTTAACAACTGTTTCTTTAAAGCCTGACAAACGCCAATGGCTGCCACTGCTGGCTGAACCACGGCACCTACTGTGGTAAACGAAGCCTTCAGTAGGGTCTCCAATTTTTTGTCGGCCGGATCTCTGAACATCTGGACATTTCCAACCGGACAGGTCAGGGATTTATTCACGCAGGAAATGGCCGCGTCCACAGTAGGGAGTGCCCATTTCTTTGCAAATTTTTCTTCCATAGGATAGAAAATAGTGAACCTTTTAGGAGGGAAAAAGATCCTATCAGGTCGAGCCCAATCCTGAACAAAACACGCTCTCCAGAAGGGGGTGAATTGGAAAAGACACCCAAGTTAATGGTGCCTTTAAAGAACCTAATGAGGATACTGCAGGGGCTAATAGTTCTGACTCTGGAAGTTTTTTAAAAGCAGTGCGAACAATATCTGTCAGAGACAGGATCCACAGGCTCTCCGCTTGAGAAGCCGAAAAAATTTATCTAGAGTGGAACCCTCCATGTCTGACCCGTCGGGACTCTGGTCCGCTTGATCCCCTTGTGGGTCCTGTTCCTCCGGCGAGGAGACCCCGCATCTGAAAACACCAATCTAGGTGACGGGGATCTAGCCCGTTTGCCACCTGGCAAAGAGCGGGCAATCAAAGCCGTTAACCTTTCCTCTAGCCCACCCAGGGTGGTCGCTAGCATTTCTTCCGTTACGTAAACGGGAATAGGTGGATTGGGGGCCGCCTCTGCCCTCAGCACCCTCAATGGCTCCTGTAAGATGCTACTCGGTGGCCTATCTAGCGAGGGTGGGACCATCCTGACCCAAATCCTCTGACCCCGATGGAGACTTGTTCTTTGGCACCCTTTGCAGCCTTAGCTGGTCCTGATCCCTTGGGAGCCATTGCACAACCTTGAGACACCCCTGTAGCCAACACCCGACTGTTGTAGCTAGGAGTGAACAAATAAGAACAGGCTATGGAAAAATTTTTTTTTTTTTTTTTTTTTCCACGCTCTAGAATGTGGCAATACCGAGGAAAACCTGTGAGTATTGCAACACCAATGCCCGTTAGCTGGAGCCCAAGGTAGACTCGGATGCTGCCGGATCTAAGGCTGAGTCCCTTTAAGAAAAAAAAACTTTTTTTTTTTTTTTTTTCTGGTCAAAGTGGACTTTAAGTCCAGACCTGAAGATCCACCAACCGCCACTAGGTGTCACTGCATGCCAAAAAAATGGCTCAGCTGCGCGCTCTGTGTCCTTTCTCCACCGCTCTCAGAAGGGAAAGACCAGCCGGCCCGCCCCCCCTATGCACGAGGACGCCATAAAAGACGGCGTGCACACGCGCGCAAGCGCGCACACACGCGCACACGCGCGCGCGCCCTCCCCACGCTAAAATCAATATGGAGAAAGCAGGGAGCAGAGGAGAAGCATGGACCAACGCCAGCAGCCCAAACTGACACCAGGTAAGCACTAATTCTCAATGTAGTGCACACATAGAGGAAGCTGTCCCCATAGGCTTCCTAAGAAACAGGAGTTTCACCAGCATTCCCTCTTTATAGTACGTGGGGGCTGCAGTATCCATGCTAACAGGCAAATCTGGGGGGAGTAGCAAAATATATATCTTAAACAAGCATACATATATCTACATGTTATCTGGGTAAACATTAGTACATCCCATCCTGCCTCAAAAGACATAGTGGAGATAGTGGCTGATGCACAAGCATACCATTAGCCAACCCAGAACCCCCAGGGGGATACCTACTGTCGAACCAAGTCCCGCAGGTTCCCTCTTACCTGCTCCACGCCGCAGGGTATTGCAAACTGCAAGAGGCCCAGCCTTCCCCCATCTCCGTGGGTATTGTCTTGGACCTTCAGGGACTGGGGTCCTGTGTTTAAGGAACCCACACCCCTGGACCTATATAGCATCCTGGCATCAGTGGCGTTTAGTTCTTGGAAGAGACTAAGGCACTGGAGCCCAGAATCCAGCCCTCCAAGGAGAGGCATTATAGGCAAAACCCCACTCCAGCAGGGCCCGGGTACCGTACACCTTGGCTTTGAAGCACTTCGGACGGATCCGGCTAGCTATCCTGGGTCACGAGACCTCCGAGGGACAGCTAGACGTGACCAACACCTAAGACACTGGCGAAAAAACTGAAGCACTCCCAGTGGGAGGGGGTTATATAGGGAGGAAACTTCCTGTGAAATTAATTACACCAGTGTCCACACCTGAAGGTACCCATATAACCCAAGTGTAATGGCTATGCGCTCTGTGTCCCGTGATGTACGATAAAGAAAAGGTGTCTTGTCACCAAGGTGTCACACAACTAACATCTCATAATGGGTAAAAGCTCTCAAGACCTTTGCAACCTTATTGTTGCAAAATATACTGATGGCATTGGTTACAGAATTATTTCTAAACGTCTGAATGTTCCAGTGAGCACTGTTGGGGGACATAATCCCGGAGTGGAAAGAACATAATTTCTCCATAAACCGACCAGGTGCTCCTCACATGATTTCTGACAGAGTAGTGAAAAGAATTATCAGAAGAGTTGTCCAAGAGCCAATGACCACTTGTGCAGAGATTCAGAAAGACCTGTGTGAAGAAAATAGACTTTATTCTGGATTTTCTCAGACTCTGTTTGTCTTTTAAGAACCCCTAGACCGATCTGGGTGAAATTTGGATATGTTGGTCCCCCAGATTGGGGCTATCAGGAGATATGTAATTGCAGGTATACCTTGTGTGGAAGAGGGGTGTTCTAACGTTGGGAAAATTAGGGTGCTCTCTACCTGGAGGTAATGGGTTTATTCCTTAAACTGATCTCAATATCTCAATGTGTCATGTAAATGATCTTTAGTCTGTCTTTCAAGAAGTGTTGATTGTGTGAAGTTCTATTGTTTAGCAGGTGAGAAGTTCTAAAACACCTTGTCTGGGCAAAGGACCAGTAATTACCTCATGTGGATTCTACCGGAAACAGCCGTCTGTCTCCTACAATAGGTCTCTTGAAAGGGGTCTCGTTAGTAACACCATTGTATGATGATGTGGGAGGAGGATGTAATTGTATATCTGATTACATCAAGTATTTCTTTTGCTGTATATAAGTAACCTGTCTCTCAATAAAGTCATTCTATATCTGGACACCCTTCATGAAGTCTTGGCTCATGCTTGGGGATGGGGAACACTCTAACCATTCGGAAGAATCATCTTGGGAGATGGAAACAAGGCCGCAGTACCCTAACCACTGCAGGTCTTAACAACTGGTGGCAAGCAGCGGGGTTGAATGGGACGCATAAAGACAACAAGTGAATGGCCCAGACTAAAGAGGTCTACGCTAAAGGATCTGCTGGAAGCCCGAGGCCAGGTGACAAGCAACAAAAAGAAAGCTACCCTCATAGCAGAACTAATGGAGGGCGACCAAACCAGCAGCATGGCGAATGTCAGCCAGGAGGAAGCCGAGTTCTAACAGAAGGTGATGTGGAGGCTAAACCTATATGGGCCAAATCCCACACCAGAGATGTTGACGCAAGTCCTGGAGCAGGTGAGCGCAGAACGCAGGGCACAACAGGCAAGCGTAAACCAAGGAGACACCGCTTCCTCAGCCGGATCTATAAATCGAGGGCAGCGGAGAAAGATTAACTATGCTGCGTTTAAAAGTTTTTCGGATGGAGAAATGGAAATTGACGCATACCTACAAGACTTTGAGCGTCAATGTGCTTTGGAGGGTCTGGAATCAGAGCAATGGGCCGCGATTCTAAGCAGCAAACTCACGGGCCGAGCAGCAGAGGCATACTGAGCAGTTCCTGACACAGCCATACACGACTACGCCAGTGTAAAGGACATTCTGCTAGCCAGGTATGCCGTGACCCCAGAGACTTACAGGAAAAAGTTTCAGGCATTACGTAAAGGGGGCCGAGACTCCTACACCGAATGGGCTTTTAGGATGTATCGGGCGGCCCAAAACTGGATACAAGGCTGCCAAGCCGCGACGCTAGAGGAGGTGCTACAACTCTTCTTGCTAGAACAATTTTTTGACCACACACCTGCAGACACCAAGGACTGGGTGAGGGACAGGAAGCCGGCCACAATCGAGGAAGCGGCCAAGCTGGCAGACGAGCATCACGAGGGAAGAAGAGGAGAGACTAGTGGAAACCGCCCACTGGTAAGGTCCAGCACGCCAACGCCTAGTCCTGTGACCTACCACCGACCGATCGCAGGACCACCCACTACACCACCTAATTTTAACCAGAAACCGCCATTGGTATGTCACCAATGCAATCGGCCAGGGCACTACAAGATACATTCCCCTTAGCGGAGCAGAGGCAATTGGGAGCGGCCACCACCACCAAGGGCAGCCGCCCATCACTATCAGCATGAACCGCTGGAAGACCACAGCCCTGAAGCTGAGCAATGGACCGTACTACATGAGGTGAACCTAGCACAAACCGAGGGGGACAACCGGGTGCACCACAGACAATGGGTCACAGTAGATGGAAAGGAGGCTGAGGCACTACGAGACTCTGGGGCCACCCTCACTCTGGTGCAACCTCACACCGTATCTGCGAAGGCGCGCACCAACAGGACTGTTGCAGTAAGAGTGGCAGGAGGCGCCATACACAAACTACCCACAGCCCAAGTGCAGCTAAATTGGGGCACCGGAGCCAAGCAGATGGAAGTAGGCATTATGTCGGGCCTACCTGCGGAAGTATTGTTGGGGAACGATTTGGGGTGCCTAACTTCACAGCTGCTTACCCCAGATCCCGCTGGAACCTGCCCTGTGACTACCAGGACGCAAGCACGCCGAGCTGGACAGACGCACTCTGAGGAACCACAGGTAGGAACCGAAAACCCTGTAGTATGCCCTGACCCTATCCCCTTCTGGGGCACTCCACAAGACTTTGGCCAAGCCCAGCAGTCAGATCCCACCTTAGCAGGTTACAGGAAGGCCGTAGGTACCCCTAAGGAAGGTAATGCTCAAGAGAACTTCCACTGGGACAAGGGACTGCTATATAGGGTCACAGGGGGAGTGGGAAGTGGGGCAGCCCAAGTTATAAAAAGACAACTAGTTGTACCCCGCAAATACAGGGCAGAGCTTCTAAAGCTCAGCCATGATATCCCGCTAGCCGGACATCTGGGTATCAAGAAAACTAAGGATCGCCTTACCCAGACGTTCTTCTGGCCGGGGATATCAAAAGACTTGCAGACGTACTGCAGGACATGCGACACGTGTCAAAGGATTGGGAAACGGGGGGACCACCCCAAGGCCAAGTTATGGTCCCTACCTATAATAGAGGAACCATTCTCCAGAGTGGCAGTAGACCTGATAGGGCCCCTCAACAAACCCAGCACCTCCGGAAGGCACTACATCCTCACGGTGGTGGACTATGCCACCAGGTACCCTGAGGCGGTGGCGCTCCCCAACATTGAGGCGGAGACAGTAGCAGAAGCTCTAGTCAGGATCTTTTCTCGAGTAGGTTTCCCCAGGGAAATACTCTCAGATCAGGGAACCCAGTTCACAGCAACTGTCACTCAACAGTTATGGCAGAGCTGCGGGGTGAAACCGTTATTTAGCTTCCCCTACCACCCCCAGACCAACAGCCTTTGTGAACGATTCAACGGCACGCTTAAGCAGATGCTCACAGTGTTCACAGAGTCCTGTGGTCAATGGGAGACATTTTTTACCCCATCTCCTGTTTGCCTACCGGGAAGTGCCCCAGGCATCGACCGGGTTCTCCCCCTTCGAACTCCTATACGGGAGAAAAGCCTGGGGACCCCTGGACCTCATACGGGAGCACTGGGAGGGCAACACAGGAGAGGAAGGGATCCCGGTTTTGCCGTACGTGCTGGAGTCCCGGAACGCCTGCGGGCACTGACCGAATCAGTTCGGGAGAGCCTACAGGCAGCCCAGAAACGACAGAACCAATGGTATGACCGGAGAGCACGAGATAGAAACCTGGAAGTAGGGCAAAAAGTAATAGCCCTCGGACCATCCAAAAAGGACAAGCTATAGGCAGCGTGGCAGGGGCTATTCAAAGTGGTGGAACGGATTAGCGACACCAACTATATTGTGGCCAAATGTTCGGATTAAAGGAGCAGACAAGCCTTTCATGTGAACATGTTGAAACCGTACTTCGAGCACTCTGAGGACGTGGCCACTATCTGTGCCCCGTCCACTGACGCTAGTGAAGGACTTCCCTTACCCGACCGGCTGGCAGCTAACCAAGGTAAACTAGAGCAAGTTGAGTTGGGAGAGAAACTAAATCTCACCCTGAAACCCGAGAACTGCCATGGGGGCATGGCAGAGGTTCAATACCTAGGGCCTAGAGTAGGGTCTGGGAAACAGGGCCCCCAACCCGCGAAAGTAGAGGCCATAGCCAATTGGCCCCAGCCCCACACCAAGACTCAGGTATTGGCGTCCCTAGGCACCACCGGGTATTATACAAAGTTCGTCCCGGAGTGTAGCACCCTTGGTGCACCCAAAAGGTCCCCACCCAAGCAGTTAGCCTGGTTCTCGGAGTGTGCATTGGCGTTCCAGGGACTTAAGACGGCATGGAGCACCCGGTGGCATACCTCAGCGGCAAGTTATTACCTTGGAAGGTCAGCTATGCCACCATGGAAACAGAATGCCTGGCTCTAGTATGGGCCTTAAAGAAGCTCCAACCGTACCTTTATGGCCGTGCCTTTACCATTCTCACTGACCACAACCCCCTCATCTGGCTCAACCGAGTCTCTGGAGACAATCCCCGATTGCTGCGCTGGAGTCTAGCGTTGCTACCTTACAATTTCACACTGCAATACCGCCCGGGCAAGCAGAACGGCAATGCGGATGGACTTTGACGCCAAACCAGCTTGGAAGTATAATTTTGACCCGGACATCCCCTAGCCAACCCGGCAGGGTCTAGGCGGGTATGCCGACCCATGGAACTAAGGGGGAGTATTGTGAAGAAAATAGACTTTATTCTGGATTTTCTCAGACTCTGTTTGTCTTTTAAGAACCCCTAGACCGATCTGGGTGAAATTTGGATATGTTGGTCCCCCAGATTGGGGCTATCAGGAGATATGTAATTGCAGGTATACCTTGTGTGGAAGAGGGGTGTTCTAACGTTGGGGAAATTAGGGTGCTCTCTACCTGGAGGTAATGGGTTTATTCCTTAAACTGATCTCAATATCTCAATGTGTCATGTAAATGATCTTTAGTCTGTCTTTCAAGAAGTGTTGATTGTGTGAAGTTCTATTGTTTAGCAGGTGAGAAGTTCTAAAACACCTTGTCTGGGCAAAGGACCAGTAATTACCTCATGTGGATTCTACCGGAAACAGCCGTCTGTCTCCTACAATAGGTCTCTTGAAAGGGGTCTCGTTAGTAACACCATTGTATGATGATGTGGGAGGAGGATGTAATTGTATATCTGATTACATCAAGTATTTCTTTTGCTGTATATAAGTAACCTGTCTCTCAATAAAGTCATTCTATATCTGGACACCCTTCATGAAGTCTTGGCTCATGCTTGGGGATGGGGAACACTCTAACCATTCGGAAGAATGATCTTGGGAGATGGAAACAAGGCCACAGTACCCTAACCACTGCAGGTCTTAACAACCTGGAATTAGCAGGGACAATTGTTTCAAAGAAAACAATAGGTAATGCACTGAACTGCCATGGCCTGTATGCACCCTCATCACAAAGGACTCAATTGCTAATGAAAAAACATGTTGAATCTTGTTTAAACTTTGCTGCACAACATTTAGAGAACATAGGGCCAGATTCAGGTAGAGTTAGGCTGGAGTATCTGTGATACTCCAGCCTAACTGTCACTTTAAGCCGGCGTTTATGTTTTCTGTAACCAGAAAACAAGAAACGTCGGGTTGGTGTTCCGATGCGATCGGCGCAATTGAATTTCGCCATCGCATCGCAACTTTAATTTAAAAATGGCGCCGGGGGCGTTCCCGCTGATTTACGCTGTCAAAATATGTTAATCAGCAGGAATCGGCAATTCACGATCGTATTCGGGCGCGACGCAGTGACTTTCCGACGTTTCCGTAAGCGATACGCGGCGTAAAGATAAAGCAGCCCCCTGGAGTATCCTATGTTAAGTATAGGTGTCGTCATCGCGTCGGAAAAAAAAAAAATCGCGTCACTTGCGTAAAACTTTCATGAATGGGGATGTGACGTCATTGACGTTCACTGACAGAATTTGGAGCATGCGCACTGGGATGCATTGACACTCGACGCATGCGCAGTACGTTCGCCGCGGGATCGCGCTTAGTTAAAATAATACACGCCCCGTACCCGCCCAATTTGAATTCCGCCAGCTCATTTGCGATGCGCTGCCGCAACTTTAGGAGCAAGTGCTTTGTGAATAACAGCACTTGCTCCTAAAATTTCGGCAACGTAACGTAAATGAGAAGCGTTACTCCAGAGCAAAGATGCTCCAATCTACCTGAATCTGGCCCATAGTCTGGTCAGATGCCACACC
This sequence comes from Rana kukunoris, assembly GCA_029574335.1. Taxonomy (NCBI): domain Eukaryota; kingdom Metazoa; phylum Chordata; class Amphibia; order Anura; family Ranidae; genus Rana; species Rana kukunoris. The sequence continues at coordinate 446,944,900 of CM056051.1, forward strand.
ATGTTTAGAGGTCAAATGGCACTGCATATCACCCGAAAAACACCCCAACACCAACAATGAGGTTTGGAGGTGGGAACATCATGGTGTGGGGCTGGTTTTCAGCATAAGGTACTGGCAAACTTCATATCATTGAAGGAAGGATGAGTGGAAAAATGTACCAAGACATTCTTGATAAAAATCTGTTGCCATCTACTATGATGATAAAAGAAGGGGGACATTTCAGCAAGACAATGATCCCAAACACAAAACCAAGGAAACTTTTAAATGGTTTCAAAGAAAGAAAATAAAGTTGATAGGATGGTCCTGCCAATCACCTGACCTGAATCCAATAGAAAATCAATGGAAAGTACTAAAGATCCGAGTTCATAAAAGAGGCCCATGAAACCTTCAAGATTTAACCACTTAAGACCCGGACCAAAATGCAGGTAAAGGACCTTGCCCCTTTTTGCGATTCGGCACTGCTTCATTTTAACTGACAATTGCGCGGTCGTGCGACGTGGCTCCCAAACAAAATTGGCGTCCTTTTTTCCCCACAAATAGAGCTTTCTTTTGGTGGTATATGATCACCTCTGCGGTTTTTATTTTTTGCGCTATTAACAAAAATAGAGCGACAATTTAAAAAAAAATGCAATATTTTTTACTTTTTGCTATAATAAATATCCCCCAAAAATATATAAAAAAAACATTTTTTTTCCTCAGTTTAGGCCGATACGTAATCTTCTACGTATTTTTGGTAAAAAAAATCGCAATAAGCGTTTATCGGTTGGTTTTCGCAAAATTTATAGCATTTACAAAATAAGGGATAGTTTTATTGCATTTTTATAAATTTTTTTTTTTTTACTACTAATAGCGGTGATCAGCGATTTTTTTCGTGACTGCGACAATATGGCGGACACTTCGGACAATTTTGACACATTTTTGGGACAATTGTCATTTTCACAGCAAAAAATGCATTTAAATTGCATTGTTTACTGTGGAAATGACAGTTGCAGATTGGGAGTTAACCACAGGTGGCGCTGTAGGGGATGTGTGACCTAATGTGTGTGTTTACAACTGTAGGGGGGTGTGGCTGTAGGTGTGACGTCATCGATCGCGTCCCCCTATTACAGGGATGACACGATCGATGCTGCGGCCACAGAGAAGCACGGGGAAGCCGTGTGTACACACGGCTCTCCCCGTTCTTCCGCTCCAGGGACGGATCGCCGCACTCCAGCAGTGATCGGGTCCGCGAATCCCGCGGTCCCGGTCCTGGAGCTTCGGACCGGGTCGCGGGCGCGCACCCGCGGGCGCGCGCCCGTGACCCACGGCTGGGTACTAAAATCAACGTATATATACGTTGATGTGCCCAGCCGTGCCATTCTGCCGACGTAAATGTGCAGTAGGCGGTCCTTAAGTGGTTAAAGACTGTGTGGAACAATGGGTCATAATCACACCTGAGCAATGCATGTGACTAGTTTCTCCATACAGGAGGCATCTTAAAAAACGCATTACCAACAAAGGATTTTGTATGAAGTATTAAATATAGTTCAGCTAGTGTGTTCAATACTTTTTCCCTGTGACATTCCATTTTATTACACATAACTTAATTTTTGAACTTATTTGTTTTGGTTTCTTTGTATGTCTGGATTGCATTGTTTGTTACCGACGTGTGGTAAACATGTCAATAGCACCTTTAGAAATATATTTACCTAGACGTGTTCAATACTTATTTTACCCGCTGAATATAGGTCACTTAAAGTGAAATTAAAGTCTTCTTGCTTTTTTTTTATAACAAACATGTTATACTTACCTGCTCTATGCAGTAGTTTTGCACAGAGCAGCACCGGTCCTCCTCTCCTCTGGTCCCCACCAGCTCTCCTGGCCCCTACCTCTTGCCATGCTCTGGGGGTACCCAAGCCGGTTTGCTCCTGAGCCATGGCCCTGTATGTGCATTCACACATGGAGCCGCAGCTTGGCCCACACCTTCTCATTGGCTCACTGGCTGTGATTGACAATGGCTCCAGCTACTGCCTCAGCCAATGAGGACTAAGAATCCCCAGTGAGCCAAGGCACTTGTGCACATCCCTGGATAGAGACGAGGTTTAGGTAAGTATCGGGGAGGGATGGAGGGGATGCTACACACAGAGGGCCAGATTCACATACAATCTGCGGCGGCGTAGCGTAAGCCATTTACACTATGCCGCCGCAACTTAATGGAGCAAGTGCCGTATTCCCAAAGCACTTGCTCCGTAGTTTGCGGCTGCGTAGTGTAAATGGCCCTGCGTATCCCCGCGTAATTCAAAGGGGGCGGCTTGTATTTAAATTAAGCGCGCCACCGCGTCGATCGAACTGCGCATGCGCCGGCCGGGAAAAAAGCCCAGTGCGCATGCTCCAGCTCACATCGGAAAGCGTCGTTGAAACCGACATCAAAACGACGTGATCGTCACTTACGCAATGCCCTATTCGCGAATGACTTAGTAAAACGACGTAACCGACGGAAAAAGACGACGCTGACCCGACGCCATACTTAACATGGCAACAACGGAACTTCGTAAAACTACCCCTCATATAGCAGGGGTAGGTTTACGCTTACGGAAACGACGTAAACGACGACGGGGCGGCGTAAAAACGTTCGGGAATCAGCGTATTAGGCTCAATTGCATAGGCAAATGAGAAAACAACGTAAAGGCCACCTAGCGGCCAGAAAAGTAATTACATCTACGATCCGGTGTATCCTGCGATACACCGTCGTATCTCTTTTGAGAATCTGGCCTAGAAAGTTTTTTACCTGCATGCATAAAGGTAAAAATAACCTTCAGTGTTTAGAACCACTTTAAAGCTGAACTCCGATCTTCCTAGTTTTGCAAACGTGTCAAGACTTCCATGTGAACAGAATCAGGAAAGGAATTGCAGCAGGAAGAGCTCACTGTTGGAGTATCCAAGACATTTAAGAAGCCAGTCCACCAGTTTCCACCTATAACCTAAATATCAATCTGGAATTTGACTTTTGGCTTTTAATTAAAGTGATTGGCGATCAGACATGAAATGTGAACACGTGTCATGTCTCTCTGCTGCTTCATTCCTCTGCTATCAGCATGAATCACTTCTGACAAGTTTTCCTGACACCAAGAGAAAAAAAAGTTGACAGGAAGGGACCTACAGCTGATTGACAGCCTCAGCTAGGATTTTGTGCGAAGAGGGTGTGTCTCTTCCCTCCAATCAGCTGTCAGGACTCTCTTCGCTGAGCTCTGCAGAGTGTAGCTTTAGCTCTCTATCCCCCTTTTATCTGACGGCTAAGACAAGCTTTATAAAGTCTGGATTTTGAATGGATGTCGAGAAGAGAAGTTCGCAGATAAACAGGTATAACTTATGTATGGGGAATAATTAGTTTCACGCAGAGCTTTTTTTCTCAGAAAATAGGTGCAGGAACTCAACCACAACCCGTTCAGATTTCACAAACAGTAGAAGGGTCTTAAAGGGGCATTAAATACCAGAATTGCATTACATACAGAGTGCAGAGTTCAGGGGGTTACAAAGCAGTCACTTGTAAACACAGAAACCAGACTTCTGTGTTTACAAGTGATTGTGGTGAGCAGGCACCAAAGGGTCTGAGCCAAAGGTGGTGGAACTGAGTTCCCCCAAGTTCCCCCAGAAAAAAAGCCCTGGTTTCACGTCTGTGTATCGCCTGAAGATAGTCACTTTACTTGGTACAGTGTATATAAGGGTTTAGAATCACTATAAGGGCACAGTACAACTCCTCGTCGCACTACTGCTTCCCTGTAAATCAAAAGAAGTATTTTTTTCCTGGAGAATCTACTTAACACATTATAGTTGGCTGGATCTGCTCAGGCATTTTCACTCATTGGACCCCACAAAACAAACTCTACTCAGAGACGTACTGTACTCATTTAGACTGGATTGAAATTAGCAATAAGAGGAGAACCAGATGAGTGCTGAAGATGAAGAAAGCAGCTGTAAGTGTCAAGCACCAATATTCGAAACCATCCCAACCATCTGAGCCGGAACAACAAAAGCCTTTTCTTAATCCCCCTCTATAAATTCTCAGATGCATTGCTCCAGTAACTGTCAGGTGTGAGCATGCTCAGAGAATCCAAGGCCAGCTGTGCAATACTAATGAAGAAAGGGGAAGGAGAAGATCACAAGGATTGCACACCCCTAACGTATTGGTGGGAAGACTTCTCTTTGCGTTAATTCACAAAATGAAGACATATTTCCACCTGGCGATAATTTGTGACATCAGAAGAAAGAAAAGTTGGGAAATCAGTCATAGAGAAAAGGTTTAATGAAAAAAAAAAAAATTATTTAGAAAACAATGGGGGTAATTTACTAAAGGAAAATCCACTTTGCACTGCAAGTGCACCGAAAGTGCACTTGGAAGTGCAGTCGCCGTAGATTTCATGCAAGGAGAATAAAAATCAGCATTTTAGCTTGCACATGATTGAATAATAAAATCAGCAGAGCTTCTCCTCATTTCAGATCTACCCCTCAGATTTACAGCGACTTTCAGTGCAATTTCAAGTGCAGTTTGCACTTGTAGTGCAAAGTGAATTTGCCTTTCTTAAAGTGGTAATTTCCCCAAAAACCTTTTTTTAACATTGATTGAGGCTCGTTATGTCAAGGGGAATCGGGTGGTTTTTTATTAGAAACGAAGCAGTACTTACCGTTTTACAGATGCATCGTCTCCGTCGCTTCCGGGTATGATCGTCTGGTCTGGGCGTGCCTATTTGATTGACAGGCTTCCGACGGTCGCATACATCGCGTCACGAGTAGCCAAAAGAAGCCGAGCGACGGTGCGGCTCTATACTGCGCCTGCGCACCGTCGTTCGGCTACTTTCGGAAAATCGTGACGCGATGTATCCGACCTCGGAAGCCTGTCAATCAAATAGGAACGCCTAGACCCGGAGACCATACCCGGAAGCGTCGGAGACGATGCATCTCTAAAACGGTAAGTATGGCTTCATTTCTAAAAAAAAAACACCCGATTCCCCTTGACATAACGAGCCTCAATCAATGTTAAAAAAAAGGTTTTTGAGGGAACTACCCCTTTAAAGTGGTTGTAAACCCACCTTTTTGACTTTTACCTACAGGTAAGCCTATAATAAGGCTTACCTGTAGGTATAAAGAATATCTCCTAAACCTGTACGGTTTGGGAGATATTACCCCCGCAATGCGCCGCTGTCTGCAGCGGCGCATGCGCAGGGGGAATCCACGGCGAAAGGACCGGCATCCGCTGGACCCTGGCCGGATTTAAATCTCCCGCACGCACGCGCGGGAGTGACATCATCGCCGTTCCAGCCAATCACAGCGCTGGAGCGGCGATACCCGGAAGACACACCGAGTCAAGATGAGATCTCGCTCGGCGTGCACCAGGTAAGTTCCGAGGTAAGTATTTCATAATGAGCTAATATGCGGTGCATATTAGCTCATTATGGCTTTTCCCTTGCAGGTCTAAAAAAAAAAAAAAAAGTTATTTTGTGGTTTACAACCGCTTTAAATAACCCCCAATGTGTTTTAACTTCCATCTAATGCTAAAAATATACTTTAAACCTGATTTTGTAGACACAGGTGAAATACAAATATTGAGCTGTTTTACCTACCAAAGGATTTGTAGTGCTGAGACTAAAGCCCCATACACACGAGCAGACAAATTTGTTCAAATCGGTCAGGCCGACCGATTTGAACAAATCTGTCTGCTGGGGACGTATTGGTTTGATCCTGTACACACGATCAAACCAAAATCCCCGCCGGCAGACGGCGCGGTGACGTAGCAGTGACGTTGACGCCGCCACGTCACCGCACCAGGAAGTAAATCACTTCTGCGCATGCGTCGAATCTATTCGACGCCGGTGCGAGAAGACATGTCTGCTGGTTAGCGTACTAACCAGCAGACATGTCGGGCGGACGGGTTCCCAGCCGACAGATTTGAAAGCATGCTTTCAAATCTGTCGGCTGGCCAAATCTGTCTGCTCGCCCGTACACACGATTGAATCTGTCTGCTGGGACGGTCTGGCAGACCGTTTCCAGCAGACAGATTTGGTCGTGTGTACGCGGCCTTACACAGCTCTGTCTGGCAGGACAGGAGACCTTATTTTTCTGTGCTGCAGTTTAGTAACACTTACAGATCTTTCCCCTCCCCCAGCTTGTGATTGGACAGTGAAAGGAGAACCAGCAAACTGATGAGCTTATATCTATGTTAGGCCCCTTTCACACTGAGGATTTTTTTCAGGCGGTATAGCGCTAAAAATAGCGCTGCTATACCGCCTGAAAAACTCCTTCACTGCATACTCAATGTGAAAGCCAGAGGGCTTTCACACTGAGGCGATGCGCTGGCGGGAGAGAAAAAAATCTTCTGTAGCGGTACCCCCGAAGGGGCTGCTGGTAATAGAATGGGATGGCACATTACCTCATGGCTCTTGTAGAATGTCTAGGGATGAACGATGCACACAGCAGTAGTAAAGGAATGTCCGCAAAGTAAATGTCTTTTATGTGCTCTTTATTACCCAGCCGGGTAAAAACAGTAAACAGGTGATGAAAAGGACAGATGAAGGTTGGAAGGAGAACAGCAGATTCAGGCGTACAATAGGGAAACAGTCCTGCTTCCGACAACACTTAGGTTTTCTTCACCACTCCAGTCAGAGTGGGTATAGCGTACCTGGACAGGTCTCTCCTACCGACCCGACAGCCAGAGTATCACTCGGAACCCAGGAAGAGGTCTCTGCCACAGACCCTCTCTGAATGAACGTCAGGGAAACGCCTCTGCCACAGGCCTTCTCTGATTAAAGATATGGAGGTAGCCCCCCCTAAGTAAAGTTTCGCCTGGATCTTTTTCTTAACGTCGTTCCAGGTACCGACTGAAAGAGGTGTCAATCCTTCAGTGTCTGGTACCTTGATCCCCGGTGGTTCGTCTGAATCCTATTGGACCGCCAGCCTCTCATTGGCGCTCCTCAGATGGACTCCCCACCGAACAGCTACACTCGCTTGGGATCTTCAAAAGTGGGAACTCAGTTGATCACTGAGTCCCCGTCCTGCTTGAATGTTCCGGGTCAACATGGCCCAGAGACCAGGAACACCGCTTAGCACGCACGCCCCAGCCAGGTAGGCCATAACGCTAGGGCCATGGTGATGTGGCCACTAGGGATGAGCCGAACACCCCCCTGTTCGGTTCGCATCAGAACCTTCGAACGGACCGAACGTTCGCGCGAACATTTAGAACCCGATTGACGTCTATGGACTCGAACGTTCGAATTCAAAAGTGCTTATTTTAAAGCCTAATATGCAAGTTATTGTCGTAAAACGTCTTTGAGAACCCGGGTCTTGCCCCAGGGAACATATATCAATGGTAGAAAGTTTAAAAAAACTGTCTTTTTTTCAGGAGCAGGACTACTCGGCGACGTTTTGCCCACACACGATCATTTTAAATGACGTTTTTTAAAACGTTGTTTTATTTCATCACAAAAAACGACCGTGTGTACGTGGCATAAGGGTTAAACCCACTATCAGGTTTTACTGTCAGTGTTCCCACTGGGGACATTTATACTCACTTCCTCTCACAGTGACACGTTACCAGGACAGGAAGCTGTAGGGTATCTCTCTAATAGGGACTAGGGATGAGCTCAAGGTTCAGCCCAAACGCTCGGAGAGAGCTAAACATCATATAATTAATAATCATATCAAAATATTTCAAAATTGTCACTCTATTTTTGTTTATAGAGCAAAGAGGTGATTAAATACCATCAAAATAAAGCTATTTTTTTGGGGAGTTAAATTTTTGTCAGTTAAAACGACGCAGTGACGAATCGCAAAAAGTGGCCCGGTCATTAGGCAGCCAAATCCTCCGGGGCTGATGTGGTTAATAATAATAATATATTTCTTTACTGTCCACAATCCATCTCCTGGTAGATCAGAGCCCTAGGAGGCACTCTGCTCATGCTCATTGCAGAGTTTTTTGGGGAGGAGGGGTGCATGTGACCAGCACAGGGCCAATCAGCACTGTCCAGACAGAGGATCAGGGTTAATGCAGCCTTTATAGGACAGTCAGAGGAGAATACAAGCTTTAAGCAGTGCTCTGCCAGACACTGATAGAAGTCACAAGACTGCTATATACTGCTGATGAGAAAAGAATGTTTGCAGTTATTTATTAAAATGATTGCATTTCCAAGTTCTGTGTACGGTGGGGGGACCAGATATCATAAATGCAGGGGTTGTAAAGGTAAAAAAAAATCCCTAAATAGCTTCCTTTACCTTAGTGCAGTCCTCCTTCACTTACCTCATCCTTCGATTTTGCTTTTAAATGTCCTTATTTCTTCTGAGAAATCCTCACTTCCTGTTCTTCTGTCTGTAACTCCACACAATAATGCAAGGCTTTCTCCCTGGTGTGGAGTGTCGTGCTCGTCCCCTCCCTTGAGAGGGGAGGGGGCGGGCAGGAGAGTCAGGACGATCTCTATGTTGCAGATAGAGAAAGGAGCTGTGTGTTAGTGGGCGTCCTGACTCTCCTGCTTGCCCCCTCCCCCCTCAAGGAAGAGGGTGAGCACAACACTCCACACCAGGGAGAAAGCCTTGCATTACTGTGTGGAGTTACAGGAAGAAGAACAGGAATAGAGGATTTCTCAGAAGAAATAAAGACATTTAAAAGCAAAATCGAAGGATGAGGTAAGTGAGGGAGGACTGCACTACGGTAAAGGAGGCTATTTAGGGAATTTTTTTTTACCTTTACAACCCCTTTAAGGAAATAACGAGAATGCTACAGAGCAAGGGGAAAAGCAGTAACACATACAAAAAAAGCTGCAGCAAAATAAAATGTATCGTAACCAATTAAACATATGACGGCATTGTCTTCTCTTTGCGTGAGTGCAAGAGTTAACACACAAACCACCACTGGCTGGAAAAACCATAAGCAAACCCCTGGAGATTCCAGCAGTTAGAACTTGAGAAAATCTAATGGCACAGATCACGAAAACATAATCACATTCAGAAACTCCCTTCACGTTTAATAGGTTTGGAGTCAAGCATTCCATGTGTTTTCCAAAAGACGTAACACGATAGTTTTTAACAAGGCCGTAAAAACCTCAAGTCTTAGGTCTGATTTTTCAAGTTCTGAAGTAATATTAGATTTATGTGCCAGAAGCTCTGGACTCCATTATCGACTTGCCAAAGAAAAGACCTTTTAATTTATTTATTTTCTAATCTGCTCAGCCAAAACTCATATAGTGCATCCTATCCGTAATACTGTGTGCGCACAGCTCAGATAAAACTTGGACGCTTTTTCTTTCAAATGTACTTTTGCAGAGAGGAAGTGGATTGTATGGTATAGTTCCCACTATAGACAACAAAGCAAAGTGATTCTACATATGGTGGATAAAACAAGCTTTCTTGGCTGCGTGACATGTTGGAAGCACGCAAATACTTGGAAATCGTTAAAATATGTGTTTGCCTTTCGAATTAAGAAATATCACTACCATCTTTTTAAAATAGCAGCTACTGCCCACAGACTTGTTGCCGGGTAAAGAAAGCCATTTTGCTGTCATTGTGTTAAAAGTCATTACCCTTTGCAAAAAAGACCCTGTCCAATCCTGTCAAAGCAAGTTATGCTCAAATGGTCATTGCCGGAGAAAAACAAAATTATAGGCACTCTGGTGTTATAAAAGTTTTGCTACAATCACAAATAAAATAATACTTTAAAGGGGTTGTAAAGGTTATTTTTTTATTTTCTAAATTGGTTCCTTTAAGCTAGGGCATTGTTGGCTCACTTACCTTTTCCTTCAATTTCCCTTCTTTTTTTTTCTTTGTTTTCTTTGTCTGAATTTCTCACTTCCTGTTCCTCCTCACTAAGCTGTTCTGGCTGAGTAACCCCCAGCCAGATGATGGTGAAAAGCTTACTGAGGAGAAACAGGAAGTGAGAAATTCAGACAAAGAAAACAAAGAGAAAAAAACATTTAGGAGGGAAATCAAAGGAAAAGGTTAGTGAACCAACAAGGCACTAGTTTAAAGGAACCTATTTAGAAAGTTAAAAACAAACTTTACAACCCCTTTAACCACTTTAGCCCCGGACCATATTGCTGTCCAAAGACCAATGCACTTTTTGTGATTCGGCACTGCGTCGCTTTAACTGACAATTGTGCGGTCGTGCGACATGGCTCCCAAACAAAATTGGTGTCCTTTTTTTCCCACAAATAGAGCTTTCTTTTGGTGGTATTTGATCATCTCTGCGGTTTTTATTTTTTGCTCTATAAACAAAAATAGAGCGACTATTTTGAAAAAAATGCAATATTTTTTACATTTTGCTATAATAAATATCCCCAAAAAAGATATAAAAAAACATTTGTTTTCCTCAGTTTAGGCCGATACGTATTCTTCTACATCTTTTTTGTAAAAAAAAAATTGCAATTAGCATTTATTGATTGGTTTGCGCAAATTTAAAGCGTTTACAAAAAAGGGGGTAGTTTTATGGCATTTTTATTAATATATTTTTTTTTAATAGTAATGGCGACGATCATTGTTTTTTTTCAGTACTGCGATATTATGGCGGACACATCGGACACTTTTGACACATTTTTGGGACCATTGGCATTTTTATAGCGATCAATGCTATAAAAATGCATTGTATTACTATAAAAATGCCATTGGCAGTGAAGGGGTTAACACTAGGGGCAGGGAAGGGGTTAAGTGTGTTCCTGTTTGTGTTCTAACTGTATGGGGGGGTGGACTCACTAGGGGAAATCACTGATCTTCTGTTCATACATTGTATGAACAGAAGATCAGCGTTCCCCCCGCTGACAGGAACGAGAGCTATGTGTTTACACACATAGCTCTCGTTCCCCGCTCTGTAACGAGCAATCGCGTGTGCCCCCTAGCGGCCGCTAAAGAGAGGACGTAGAGCTACGTGCTCTCGCGGAACAGTGCCACCGTCCCGCAGTAATATGACGGCGGGCGGCCGGCAAGTAGTTAACTCTACTAAACCTAAATTCTGTATAAATAACCATGTTTGTTTGCTGACATTTATCCTTATGACAACCAAATAGGTTCAAGGAACAACATGGTGTTCGTCAACCCCTAAAATTGGCCAAGTGAAACAGAAGATTAATTGGTTTCTTCTCAATGGGAAAATGGTGGATTTCCTCAAATACTCCATCTCTAAGTTCAAATGAATTTGGACCTCCTGGATTGATCAATATTACCCATTTGATTTTGATTGCATGTGGTTGGAGCTTTGACAAAGCAGTCAATAACACCAACCATAAACAACAAGGTCCCAACTCCACCCACCTCTAAGGGCTCATTCACATGTGTTTTGATCTCTAAAGAGCAATCCGCATTTGACAGCTGCTTAAATCCCTTGAATCCTGCACCAGCACATCATGCATAGTTTGATGAGCAGCCCCATTCACTTTGCACCAAAAGTGTCAGGGGGGTATCATTTCTGCCTTGGCTGTGAAGCAAAGCATGGTGGTCACGCAATGTGTACCAACCTGACCACTGCTTCTGTAGCTTAAAGGAGAGTGGTTGGTGAGGTGTGGCAAAAACTCTGGCTCAACAGCAGGGTTTTACTGCCCCTCAGCCAACAATGGAAAGAGTCCTGCTTTTTAGAGTTCTCTCTTACTTCCAATACTCTCCTATACTTTTACTCTGAATTCCCATTTTCACCTAGCGACAATTTCATACAAGGAGTAGTAGCTATCTAAGAAAACTCTCCCTCAGGAACCCCTGAACTTTGATTAACTGATATTAGAAACCCAGGAGACATATCCCTCAACAAGAAGCCTGGAATAACATCTCACCATTTTGTACTGCTTTGTATCATTGAATTGTAGCGCAATGAGGTTTAGTCAAGGAGCTTCTAACCAAATTCCTCGTCAGAGGTAGTTAAATTGTTGGAGATCCATTGATTTCTAAATTCTTCACTTGGTGGTATTAGAGAAGACTAACTCAAGGTTAGGTTATGGGTATATGAGGTATCTCAGCCAATGGGTAGGGGTTTTCTTGAATCCCTTGGCCTGCTGGGAGAGCCTATATATTTGGGTGGAGTCAGGTGATCTATGTTCTGTGCCACCTGGACTGCGTCTGGGTGTACGTGTGTCATATGCCCTGGGCTGCTAGGCTAGAGAGTGGGCCTATTACAAGGATATTTGGCTGCCAGGCTGTGCAAGGACCTATCCAGAAGTAGGAGGGCAGCGCAGGATTGGGACTGCGGCTTGCAGTCCAACTAAAAGTTACAGTTCTGCCGGCTGGAGAACCTGTCGTGGTCAGAGGTAGAAGGGAAGCTTTCGCCACTAGGGGGGAACCACCTTTACCAGGGACCACAGTGAGTAACTGAAGAAAGTACTGAGCAAGGACTGAGCCGGTCAACACGAGTGAAGCTTGAAGGTATGTGAAGTGCCAAGCTAGGAACCCAGCAGGGAAGCATGGGTGACGCTTGAGGAGCTCACAGGATTCAGAGTTAGTGAATCAGAAGGTCCAATGAGAGACCAGGAGTTCAAGGGGCTGAAGAACTACAAGTAGAAGTTGTAGTAAAGCTGAGAGAACTGTTATGTTTGAATTAGGAACTGTTAAGTACTGTAGCCATGGGGGACAGCAAACCTGCACGTGCAGAAGTGGCATCTTGCAGGGGCCTTTCCCTGTACGGCTGTCCTCCTATTGAAGGTTCGGAGTCTGCCTATTAACCACTTCAATACCCAGCCATAGAAAATTGACGGCCTGGGATGGGATTTACCATCCTAAGTGGCCGTCAATTGACGGCCTGGGCATTGCAGGTGAATATCTGGATGATGCCTGCAGCCAGAGGCATCATCCAGATATCCTCTTCTTCAGCCGACGATTCTGCACAATGTAAGAACGATCATAGCGGCGGTTCCACCGCTTGATCGTTCTTACAGGCCGCGGGAGGGGACATCCCCCCCCTCCCGCCGCCATCCGGTGCTTCTCCGGGCTTACCTGTGCCTTCGGGGGCCCGGAGAACGAATCGTCGGCAGCGGCAGGAAGCATAGAGATGACTGGTAAACAGATGGTCACCAGTCATCTCTATGACCGTCGGAGGACCCGGGCGCGATGTGATGACGTCACGCCCGGGTCCCCGTAAGTAAACAAAGCCGCGATTGCGGCTGTAAGCCCCCATTCATGAGATCGGTGAATTTTTTTTCACCGATCTCATGGTTTCCAGCCTGGAGGAGAGATGTGAGGTCTTATTGACCCCACATCTCTCCATAAAGAGGACCTGTCACACACATTTCCTATTACAAGGGATGTTAACATTCCTTGTAATAGGAATAAAAGTGGAAAAAAGAAAAAAAAATGAAAAAAAGTGTAAAAATAAATAAAAAATAAGTCAATAAAATAAATAAAAGATAAAAAAAAAATTAAAACGCCCCTGTCCCCGATAGCTCGCGTGCAGAAGCAAACGCACACGCAAGTCCCGCCGACATATGTAAACGCCGTTTAAACCACATAAGTGAGGTATCGCCATGTGCGTTAGAGTGCCAGCAACGAATCTAGCACTAGATCTCCTCTGTAAATCTAAACTGTAACCTGTAAAAAATAAATAAAGCGTTGCCTATGGAGATTTTTAAGTACCGAAGTTTGGCGCCATTCCATGATGGTGCGCATAATTAAAGCGTGACATGTTGGGTATCTATTTACTCGGTGTAACATAATCTTTCACATAATACAAAAAAATTGGGCTAACTTTACTGTTTTGTTATTTTTTTAATTCATAAAACAATTTTTTTACCAAAAAAAGGCGTTTGAAAAATAATTGCGTAAATACCGTGCAAGATAAAACTTTGGAATGACCGCCATTTTATTCCCTAGGGTGTCTGCTAAAAAAACATATATAATGTTTGGGGGTACTGTGTAATTTTCTAGCAAAAGAATGATGATTATTACATGTAGGAGAGAAGTGTCAGAATAGGCCCGGTATGGAGGTGGTATAAAAGCCTGGTATTGAAGCGGTTAAAATTGCAACTACTTAAATGTGTCCTGGCCCCAACCCTCTTTCCCTTGCAAAATATTAAAGGACTGATAAAAAATAAATAAAACCTCTTTTGCATTCAATAAGTGTCTCAATGACCTTTGCATCCACTATGCCTCACAACCCACTACTTATTGAAGGATGTCTGTGGCCTCAAAGGTTATCATTAGACTGGAAGAGGTTAGAGATTTTGCTACAGAATATTTATAGCATTCAATAAAATTTATTGAAACTAACAGCTTTACTTTTTCCCTTTTGAAGAAGTTAGTGGACGAAATGCTGCTTCAGGGCGCAGCTGCACAGTGACTATTGGTGACGTCAGGCACCCTTCCGGCAGTGACCGTGAGCCTGGAAGTATTTGGTGTTGGATGAGATGCCGAGACAGGCCCATGGGGAAGCGCGGGGATATTTGAGGATTAAGAAGTGTTACGTGTAGGGTTGTCCCGATACCACTTTTTTAGGACCGAGTACAAGTACCGATACTTTTTTTCAAGTAGTCGCCGATACCGAATACCGATACTTTTTTTAAACGTGTCCCCAAATGCAGCCATGTCCCCCCACATATTGCAGCCATGTCCCCCACATATTGCAGCCATGTCCCCCACATATTGCAGCCATGTCCCCCCCATATACGCAGCCATGTCCCCCACATATTGCAGCCATGTCTCCCACATATTGCAGCCATGTCCCCCACATATTGCAGCCATGTCCCCCATATACAGCCATTTCCCCCATATACAGCCATGTCCCCCACATATTACAGCCATGTCCCCCACATATTGCAGCCATGTCCCCCATATACAGCCATGCCCCCCCCCATATTGCAGCCATGTCCCCCCCATATTGCAGCCATGTCCCCCACATATTGCAGCCATGTCCCCCACATAACTATAACTATATATAAAGCTACGTGATCTTGTGACAAGACATGTTTGTATTTCTAATGTGTTTGTGAGAAGGATTTTGTTTTAAATACATTTTAACTTGTATTACGATAATGCACTATGGGAGCGTTTTTATATTTGAGGAATATATGAAGGTGAAGTGCTGGTAATACTCGGACCTTGCAGCCACCAGATGAAACATTGTGATTAGCATACACCCAAGCGATATTTGCCAAACATTTGTCTGAGGCGAATTCCAATGGAGAGTTTGACACGAAAAGGGGATCGGTGAAGCACTTTAATTGGTGATTTACATGGAGATTGAATTTATTTACTGATTCTATCTGTTCTACTTTGCGGAAATGATAGAACTTCAAATGTTTGAGTCTTCACCAGATCAGAAATAAAGGGGGGGGGGGGCATGGAAGTACAGTTGTGCATACAGAAGAGGAAATCTCTCAAATAGGACACAGATGGCAATCCTTATGCTATCCAAAATGGAATTATTTTAACTGTACTTCGTAAAACAAAAATGAAGCCTCTTGACCTTGTCTGCATGCTAGTATCGCGTTTCAGCCACATAATTTGCAGCCTGGCTATTTGCATTAATGAGGTCTATAAGTGACCACTGAGTTTAGGTTTCATTGACCCGACAGCATTAAACGGAAATCTCATTGGTTGCTGTCCTAATGGCTCGTTCAGCTGATTTATTAAAATAACTTGCATGTGTGACACTGGTGAGTTGAAATAGGAGCATCTCATTATTGTAACCAACCAAATAAATAGAATAAATAAGAGGCTCCTGTTTTGTCAGGCAGAATTATAATCTAATGAAAAGCAGATGGGGATGGATCCCTCTCTGGCACGTATGGAGTTTCACATGTAAATGTCACCACACTATTTTTAGAGACGTCGGACTGTCTTTTGTCTGCGATTCGCAATCCATGAATATAAAGTTGATTGTTCTATGCAGTCCACAGACTGAGAGCCGTCTCCTAATCAGTACTGTCAGGCCCTGGCAGGGTTTCCCTGTTCTCTGTTAGACAGAATTAACCTTACTGGTGCGACTATCAGGAAAACTAGGCCTTGAACAGACAGGACAAATCCTTTCCATAGGTACAGCCAGAGTATTATGAGTGTGTGTGTGAACCTTCTTTGTCTTTAGCCCAACGTCTGCTCAGAAAGAACATTAAGGCTGCATTCACACTATAGTGCGGTGTATTGTACGCGACAAATTGCAGCGGTTTGTCCCGCGATTTGCCGCAACAAAACTCGTAGTTTTTTAGCCTTGTTTTCGCTGGAGGGGTGATTTTAACATTGTCGGCTATGCCCGAACGCCGAAGCCGCCTGAAAAAAAGGGTCCGGGACTTGTTTTGAGCTTCAGGCGTATGGCGTTTCGGCGTTCGGCGCGGAGATGTGAACCATCTTCATAGCCTCCAGCGTATTTCAGGCTATATAGCGTCGGACGTCGGGCGTAAAAACGCCTAGGTGTGAATGCAGCCTAAACCTTCACCAAAACTCAGTTCAATGAGGCATGAGTTTCATAAAGTTTTAATATTGCAGCTTATGACTGCTATGCAGGCAGATAATAGAAATTAAGGTGGTGTCAAACTCAAAAACAAAAATGTAATATATTTCAGCTTTCGCTTGTTGATCCAGCCAGTAAAGCTGGTCATACACTGTATGGAAACCATTCAGTGGGTGGCCTTGTCCAAAGAGCTTGCATTAGTTGCCCGTAAGAGATCTATCCTCACTGTATAGTGTAAACTATTAATTGTTTTACTATCAGTGTGTAGCTCCCTGCCCTAGTTGGACTAGATTCAGTTTTTTGGCTCCACTGTATTCAGTAGAGTGGTGATCTGATTTTTTTAAACAGGTCAGGGTTACCTAAGCTTGGTGGTCGATTACCCCTGCCTTTTTCTGGAAGAAGCTTTCAGAAAATAGAGTTGGAGGGTAAAGCACTGACTTATGAATATTTATGGGACCTTAGCCAATCCCTGGAAAGGTGCACCCAGAAGGTGGCTGGGGAGATGATAACTGTTTGAGAGGCCTGTTCAGGAGGGCTATTCTCCTGGGACAGCTGCCCCCTGGGAGGCAGCCACTGTGTATTACTGAGAAGGGATGCTCAGCTAAGGGAGGCTTTCGGCTTGTGCTTAGCTGAAGGGCCTGAAGGAAGCTTGACTTAAGGATATTTGCTGGAAGATATCACCTTTGAGACGAGTTTGGACAATGACCCTTTTTTTCTTCATTGGAGTGTCGCAAGGGAGCCTGGGTGACAGACAGCTGTCCTTGGACCTTGTGAGAAGGACTTTGATTATGGATCCTAGGTGTGCATGTGCACAGAGGGTGTAAGTGCCAGAGGTTGTTGCAAGGACTGCTCACATAGAGCTCCAGATCAGCTGGCCATTCTCTCTTACCTTTAGCAAATGCTGTTACAAGAGGATTTTGTCTAAAGTTTGCCCTTTTGCTAATTTCTCCTAACATTTAGAGTATCCTGCACCCATACCCCTCTCCTGTTCACATTTCTGCAATAAATTCAGAAAAAAAGACAACCCCTGGACTGAACCTACATTTGTCAGTGTGCTTAGATCTGTGTTTGGGCCTGGTATCCTCTTTACTTTAGCAAGGGAGGGCCTGGTTAATCTCAGCAGCCCCTCCGTTGTTTTTTTTTTCAGCTTCCTTTAACACACCAAGCTGCAAAAGTGGCGGATAGTGGGTTTACCACTAACAGGGGTGCTTACAATGGCCATCTTTATTCATTTATGTGAAACCTTTATCCCAAAAGAAAAAAACTGTTAGCTGGAGTTTGGCTTTAATTTGTTAATCAAGTTCATCTAAAGCTGGTAGTGCTTCTAACATTGCCCTCTCCCAAGTATAACAATGCTGCTGTTTAATTGTGTCTCGGATGCTCCTCCAGTGCAGTGGAGACACAAGACAGAAAGTATGTTACTGGTCAGATCACCAGGTGATGATATAAAGGCCTAGAAAACAGAATCTATTGCATCCACCGCATTTATGAAATAGTAAGCAAAATGAAAAAAATATAAAATGTTTGGTTTTGGGTTTAAAACCACTTTAGTAATCAATTTAACAAACAAGAGCATGGTCTATGATCAAGTCAAAATGTTATGGAGGTCCAGGCCCCTTTCTCAAGATAGGCCCATTTGCCCCCCAAAAAAAATAAAAATCTGAAAAAATAAAAAAGATAGACTTCGGGGGTTGTAGCTCGACGACCAGAGGTCACAGAAACCCCACATTTGGGGGGTAGGCAGTTGAAGACCTACCCCACAACCGGTCAAAATATGGGATAGCTATCATTTATGGTTCCGGAGATACGGGCCTGCTTGCACAGCCTGTCAGAAGCTACATACAGAGCAGCCATTATAAATACAAGTTGACACACTGCAGAAGACTGAGAAGAAAAAAATCATCATTTGTTTTTTGCTAGAAAATTACTCTATGGTGGTCTTTGCAACTTTTTATGTTGCACAGTATAGAGCTGCACGATTCTGGCTAAAATGAGAATTGCAATGTTTTTGCTTAGAAGATAGATCACGATTCTCTCACGATTTGTGCGGCATAACATCATCTTTCACATTAAAACACACAAAAAAATGGGCTAACTTTACTGTTTTGTTTTTATGGTTTTTATTATTCAAAGTAGGCAAATGCAGTGTGACATAAAATATTGCAGCAATTGCCATTTTTGTCTCTGCTAAAATATATATAATGTTCGGCGGTTCCTAGTAATTTTCTAGCAAAAAATATTGCTTTTTAACTTAAGAAACAAGTGTTGGACTTTTATGGCCCGTACACACGATCCGAATATCGGACGAAAACGATCGTACGATGATGGATCGGACGATTTTCGGATCGTGTGTACACTACTTTCGACAGCCGATCACGACCGTTCATCCGATATTATTCGATCGGACAAGCGCAAAAATTTTCCTCGTACGATGTCAGATCGTACGATTTTCGTTTAGTCAGTACAATTGTCGTCCGACAATACAATACAAATACATTACAACACATAACATCACTTCCGATCTTTTTTTTCTGTCGTACGAGAATTTTCGTGACTTTAATTACCTATTTCATTTTACTTGCGACTATTAAGCGAAAAAAATTGTACGATCCGTCGTACGATATTCGGATCGTGTGTACGGGCCATAAGTGGTTACATTTTTTTCATTTACACACAGAAGTTTGATCTAAGAATGAAGTTGGTTACAATGTTTAATGTTGTTACAAACTTGGCAGACTGCCTGGATTTTTTCTTTACACACAGAAGTTTATCCCTTTGATCTAAGAAGAAAGCGTTAGTTACAATGTTTCCTGTTAGGCCGCGGACATGTCCTAGTTCGGCTTTTTTCGGAGGCCGTGACGCGGCTATATACGGCGCCTGCGCAGTCAGCTTCTGGGTCTGTACGCAGGCGCCGAGAAGAGCCGAACGCTAATCGGCTGTTTCCGGAAGGCGTGACGCCTTATAGCGGCGACATACCGTGGTGCGCGCGAAATTAAATGATTTATTATAAAGTAAGTACATGCATTAAAAAAAAAAAAAAACAGCATACTGGCGCTGACGCCAGTATGATGGATGGGATGAAACCAAGTGGTTTTAAGGGTGGAACTCTGCTTTAAATGTTGGCAACTATGCACTTAGGCACTGCCCAAGGGCCACTGGGTCAGTAGGGGGCCACATGAGTTTCCTGGGATCCTGTGATATTAAAGCCGTAGTAAACTTTCCTGACATTACTACTTTTTAGAGGCCCTGGGGTAGGTTATGCCACAATGTACAATTATGCACAGCATATTAGCACATTAGGGTACAATTTTCAGACTGAGCCCTCCAGTGCTGCGCTGTGATGAATCAGGTGGGGGCCGGGCACTTCCATCTTCACCCGGTCTTCCTTCTGGGTTCTGTGTCTTTGGTCACTTGCCTTATCCGGGCAGCGTTGATGTCATTCTCACACATTTATTTATTATTTACAAAAGGCCCCACTGAAATCCTCAGCACCAGGCCCATGATGTTCTTAATCTGGCCCTGCACCTGAGGCACAGAATCTAAGTTTCAGTTGCTCTTCACCAGAGCTCCTGATGTTGGAGATGGGCCAGACACCCTTGTGGTCCTAGTTTTGTTCACTGCAAGATGTCAAAGGGTCAAAAACCCTCAAGATTGCCCTTCCATGGGCAGCTGAAACAGAACTGCAATGGTGTGGAGACTGTGCATGAAACACTAGGCAGAGAAGTAGTCAGGTCCAGGCAGAGCAGTAGTCAGGTCTAAGTAGACAAGTAGTCAGGTCCAGGCAGAGGTCATGGGCAGGCAGGCAGGCAGGAGTCATGACAATCCAGACCAGTAACAAGCAAGGTAATCAGGAAGTATATAGCCTGTTGCATAAAAAATAGCAGGCAATAAGAACAGCATTAGCCACTTAAAAGGCTGGAGCTTAAATACCTTTTTTGTCAAAGGACATGCCAAGTGCAGTTTCAGTGAAACCTGGAGATCTCTGCAGATATTGTGCAAGTACCATGGAAAGTCCTGGTAGGAACTCTAAAAGAGTATCTTAACATGAATTTGGGGCAGGAAGAGTTTAGGCATGGATGAGGACAAGAAACGATGAAAGAACATTTATTTTTTGCTAAGGGAGTGTTCATGTGCATTAGACAAAAGTGGTGATGTCAGAGGCATGCTGTTGTGTCCCTTCTACAAATTGTGTTTTGGCCAATGAGATGGCTGGGGCACTCATTCAAGAACAGCAGAACTGACCAGTGGAGGCAGAAACTCAGTGCAATCTCCCTTGTGCCTGACAAAAGTGGAACCAAAGTCGTACTCGATGGCATTTGGTTCCACTAAATGGGGGTCTCTGGAAGAATAAGGACTGTTTTTTTTACACGGGTGTGTTTGGGATTCCAGTCAGTTGTTGGTTTCAAATTATCAAGAGAGGACATCTGCTTTAGTAGATTTTCTGCTAGATGATATGCAAATACAAATTCAAGCTTTAAAAAGACAAAGAGGCTAATTTACTAAAGAAGTTCTCAAAATTGAGTGAATATTTAATAAAATGATCTAATCATGTAAAAAGCAAATTCCTCTTCACTTTGAATACCCAATTATGTACAGATGCTTTTCACATAAATTGGAATATTAAAGTAAATTTTAACACCAAGTTTTCAGTGATGATTCCAAAGTTCTTTGCAAAAAGTCTCAATGGCCTGGATTCAACCCTTTGCCTGTAGGTACAGAATAAAAAGATTTACACAAAGCAGCAAGAGACCTGATTTAGGTTGTTTGAACGGATCATACTCTTCTAGTGTGAGTCTCTCAGTCTAGGAGGGGCTGAAGTAGTCATTACTAGCTTGGGCTGCCGATTATATACCCCAAGTAAACACAGCTACCCCAATCTGTATCCAGATCCAAGGTTTCCAGAGTCCCAGAGCCCCGAATCTAAAACAAAACCACTTCAAAGGTCTCCCAGGCACACACCTCCCAAAGAAGAGAGCCCCCTTAAAAACCGGGGCCCATAGTCAGTAGACAAGAGGCTACCCTGCAGTCCCCTCCAAAAGCCCCTGTCCTGGTTAAGTGTGTCACAAGCCCTCTTAATGCACTTCTATTATTTGCTCTTTTTTGGTCTGCTTGTAATTGCCCCCTAGCTGCCTGACATGGCCTTAAAATAAATTAGGTCAGCCAAAATGAAATGAACAATATGTCCCATTAGGATGGCCGTTTCAACCTACATGATTGCTAGCTGCAATTTTTTTTTCTTGCTCAGCATTATTACATCTGTTAATTGCAAACAAAAAATATCTGTTAATCCTGGCAGGAATCCAGTAAACTCATAAGGTCTTGTGCTCTCTGCCTGACTAAAATCCCAAGATTCTTTCAGCCCTTCCCAATTCACTTCTGTTAACTTCCTTCCCCTACGTAATGGAAAAGGGAATGTGTTTTGTAGCCCATTTTTTTAAATGAAAGTAGTCTGTGTATCAGAATTTTACCTGGTATTAATCCAGAGATTGGCAGAGATCAGACTTGGGGAGGGAAAATCAGCATAGGAAGCAAATAAGATGGGCTGCAGTAATCATGTGCCAACAAGTTTCATGCAAAAAAGGAAGACTGACAGAGAGATGAACTCACCAGCCTGGTGCTTCTCCCATCGCTGACCTGTAGCCATGGCAGATAAATAATGAGGTCTTCTCTCCTGCCAGACAGGGCTGAGCTCTGTGGCACAGCTGGGCAAATCTCAGGACTAAATGGACAGACATACAAACCTTGCATGCAGGGGCGGACTGACAACTCATGGGGCCTCTGGGCAATAGGCGATTATGGGGCCCCCGGCAATAGGAGATTATGGGGCCCCCGGCAATAGGAGATTATGAGGCCACACAGTATACACACACATACAGTATACACACACAGACACACAATACACACACACACACATAGTATACACACACACACATACAGTATACATACACAGTATACACACACAGACACACAATACACACACACACATAGTATACACACACACATACAGTATACATACACAGTATACACACACAGACACACACACACATAGTATACACACACACATACAGTATACATACACAGTATACACACACAGACACACAATATACACACAGTATACACACACATACACACACTGAAAGGGTACTGGGAGAGGCGGGCAGCTATAATTTGGGGATTTTTAAAAAAACACAGATTTTTACATACTGTCCCTGGTTTTACTGAGGCTGGCAACCTTAATGGGGCCCCCTAGTGGCATGGGACCATCGGGCAGTGCCCGAGTGCCCGAATGGTCAGTCCGCCCCTGCTTGCATGCTATCTGTGTAATTCACTGCTTGCCTGGCTTTTAGCTTTAAGAGCTGTCAAGATTTACAAGAGAGTGCGCCCTGGATTTTGAGGCTCCCAGAGCACAAAGGGAAAATCTCACAGTATGTGGGGACACCTCTAGATGCCTGCATTTATTTCATGCTGATACTCTCTATGGTTCAAAGTGTTTTTTTAGCTTTCCTTTAATTAAGCGTAGGTTTCTTGTTACTTTTATGTGTGAGATTCATATAGATTTATTTTATCAAGACATAGGGTAAAAATAGATTCAGTTGCTTCATAATGCAGCATATTGAACAATCTCTAGCTCTGCAGCTGTTGTCCTACTTATTTTAACAACAAAATGTATTTTTATATATACGCTTAGTTCAGCTGAGACACGGCGAAGACCGATGCTGTAAACCCACAGATCATTCTTGATAGCTATAAAACCATCTCTGACTCTGACACTGAAAATAAAATGAACAGTAACCCTTATTGTGCTTTATTTTATATTTAGAAATATAGAGGTGCAGAGAATAAAAAAATATATATATATATATATATATACATTTTTTGTAATAAATTGTGTTTTTATCCTTGGCTCAGCTGGGCTCCAGGTGACTCTGCTTCGTCCAAATCCTCTTTTTCATGAAGATTTCAGCATGTTTTTGTGTTTGAGGAACAGGCTGTACAAAACTCGCAGGGTGGTTTTTAAATCTCTATTCACAATCTCTGGAGATGGCAGGAAAGAGAAAAGTAACAGACAAGATAAAAAATAAGTTTATAATTGAATGTAACATTTTATTGATGATAACTTATCTATTTTAGAATTGTTTATTTTATTTTGATGACTGCTATGAGATGTTGGAATGTACTGGTTTCTACTGGTTTTGCAGTAGCTTCAAGCTTTAGTAAAACATTCTCCCTAAAGTGGTATATTTATATGCAAGTCCTTTATATGTTTGACTGTTAACAACAAGAACAATGCCAAGTTAAAGGGTCACTAAAGAAAAAAAATATTGGGCTGAAATGACTGTTTACAGGGTATAGAGACATAATAGTTAACCGATTCCTTTTAAAAATTATTAAAAAGAGATACAAATCAATCATATAATCAACCTACAGTTCTAGTTTCGTTTTTTGCTGTTGTTTCCTGTCTCTCTGATGTACAGAGCCAGAGAGCCAATAGAGGGCAGTGATGGTTTGTCTAAAACCCCTCAGCTCAATCTAGTTTCAGTTTACACACAGTAATCACACCTCCTTGATTAGTGACCACAGTGAGAAAGCTCCCAGCACTGTGGTTATAAGGAAACAGACAACCAGGAAGTGTCCAGAACAGAGCAGGATTACAGCAGCATCAAAGCAAAAACGAAAAATGAGGACATGAAAACAGCACTGCAGTAAGGTAAAGGAAGCTATTTAGCTAAAAAAAAAATCTTTAGTGACCCTTTAAGCACACTGAGAGGAAAAAGTATTTGTCTACATGCATCTATGAGGACCTGGCACTACATTTTTAGTTTAATATTGTCTATTAATTTTCCACAAAGGTCTAAGTTTTAGCAAAACATTTTCAATTGATTTATATGGCACTGATTTTTTTCTTCTGGGCTACAAGGGATTGAGCATTTTATTTTTCAGTTTTACCAGGGAATGTCTGTTCCACAAAACCATTGGATAATTGCATTATTGGTAAGGTATACTTTCAGAGACTGGCAAAACTGTGGTCAGCTCAGGATAGTATACCACTCAGTCGCTCAGTGGGTACTGGCAAAACAGTGGTCAACTAAGGGAAATTTGCTGTACTTTCCACTTGATCACTGGTTTGCCAGTGCCCAAAGACCAACTAAGCACATGGGGTCCCCATTGTGGTCAGCCAAGAACAGAATATTTTCCACTTGGTCACCAGGGACTGGTAAAACAGTGTTCAACTAAGGACAGTATACAGTACATTTCACTAGGTCACCAGTGGTTTACCAAGGACAATATACTTTCCACTCAACCATCAGTGACTGGCAAAACAGCAGTCAACCAACAACAGTATACTTCCACTTTGTCAATGTGGACAGGCAAAACAGTGTTCAACTAAGGACAGTATACAGTACATTTCACTTGGTCACCAGACATTGAAAAACAGTGGTTTACCAAGGACAATAGACTTTCCACTTGACCACCAGTGACTGACAAATCAGTGGTCAACCAAGAACAGTATACTTTTACTTTGTCAATGGGACAGGCAGAAGAGTTTTACTAAGTCAATATACTTTCCACTTGGTCTCCAGAGACTGTAAATACAATGAAGGTCAGTTTCCAATTGGTTACCAGGGACTAGCCATCCAGTGATCATCTAAGGACAGCTTGCTTTCCACTTGGTAACAAAGACTTACACTTGGTCAATGGGTAGTGGCACATCAGTGATCGACTAAGGACAATATGAGGGACAGCGGGACATTGCTCCAAATCAGGGACAGTCCCTCGAAATCAGAGACAGTTGGGAGGTATGCTAAGTGTCCTATCATAAAAAGCCAGCAGCTGCAGCAGGTGTAGCTGCTGGCTTTTAATTTTTGCAGTGGTGGGCGGACCTCCACTTTATTAGCTAGTAAAGCCTATGCTAGCCAGTCAGTTATAACTTGGAGGTAACAGACTGGTTGATTCTTTGTTTTGTAAATTTAAAGGAATATAAATGATTGTAATATATAAAATACGTGTGCTTCACTGACCTGCAGGGTCCACTGGGTTTGTTAGGATCCCTCCATCCGTAAGGAGATTCAGGGCAAGGTTAACATTGTGGAGCTGACAAAGAGAATATATATGGTTTTCATCAGAATCATAAATGTATCTAATATCAGTTTATTATCACATATATTAAAGCTTAGACATAAAGTTTACCCAAAATAACGAATCACCATTTTTTTTTGTTGTTGGCACACAAAACTGGAAAATGATTGGGTTTTCTGGGTTACTTCCATTTAAATATCTTCATTGCACCTTTTAGGGCCAGATTCAGGTAGATGAGAGCATCTTTGCTCCAGAGTAACGCTTCTCATTTACGTTACTCTGACGACCCTTTCAGCGCAAGTACTGTTATTCACATAGCAGTTGCGCGTAAACTTGCGCCAGAGTAACGATAATGCGCTGGCGTAACCCGACGCAAGTGGAAGTGGGTGTGATCATATGTAAATGATGGGCGGAGTCCAGCGCAGAGGCTTACGTTCAGCGCATCAACCACGGAGCATGCGCAGTGAGTGAGGCTCCACTCGCCCCCTTTGTGCGCATGCTCACAACTTCCGTCGGCACCACTTCACGGGAAACGTCAGCGCAATGCCTTCCATTGGGCGTTTTAATGCGCCCGTAGAAGCGCCATTCCGGCACTAAAGTATATCCTGCTCCCCCTCCCCGCAGTGATGTTACTTTTGTTCTGAGATGGCTGCTCCCGTTCTCCGCAAACACACAGGAGAAAGCTGAACTCTAAAGGCCAGGAGCTGTCAGCCGTCATCTCGGCTATGGAGACCTATGATGTCTTCCTCCATGGCTGTAAAATTTGACAGACAAGCATGGACAGAGGTGTTGTCCTGCAAGTGGGGGTGCTCAGCTAGCTCTTATCGTCGGTAACGCTGCTGTAGCTGCTCTCCTGCTGACCTGTGACAGTCTGGAGTAAAGATAAAGCAGCCTTTTGTAGAAATAACTTTGCGCCGGACGGACGAGATACGCGCGGCGCATGTAGCCAGCGTATGGTGCTAATCCGTTCGTGAATTGGGAAAAATCCCTCATTTGCATATTTGCAGGGGAAATCAATAGGCGCGACTGATGCGCCAAGCGAAATTAAGCGCTGACGATACTCTGGCGTCGGAACGTTCCGCCGGTCGCAAATGGCCCGTTATTGGGCGCATCTAGTTTGGTGGGTACGGGCACATAGAAACGACGGCGCATCTTCACAGTTACGCGGCGCATATCGAAATACTCCAGCGCAAGTGTTGCTGAATCTGGCCCTTAATGTATAACTGAAAAATTGAGAACTGTTGAAACAGCCATCTATTATTTATTTGCTAAGTATGACGGGGACCCTCAAAAGGCAACTTATTGACTTAGAAAGATCATTGAGCACCTTCACTTCCAATAATCAAGTCTTGTAGGAGCCTGGGGCAACTTACCTAAAGAAATGTGGGTTGCTTTTTAAAGAAAATAAACTGTAAAAATTTGAAAATTGTTCATAGATACACCTGAAATGTATTTTGCTGATTTAAACTCAAAGATGAGTTGGTCTTTATCTTACCCAGTGGGAATAGCACTTTTTTAAAAGAACATTGGGAATGACATGGTAAGGAGCCATGTCGGTATGTAGGTTCCGAAACATTCTGATATTAAAAAATATTGCGTTGAGTGATCCAGTATTTCCCCCGTAATGTCGGAAAAAGCAGAGACAGGTCATATTAATTCAGGTGCACAACATTTCCAGATGACAGCTCTGTCTGTCCTCCTGACCATCAAGCGTTGCATCTCGTAGCTGAAGACATGCCGCGGCAATGCTGTACAAACACACTTCAGATGACTTGTCACTGACTTCACTCGGAGACAAACTATCTCTGCCACGCCAATGACTACTTTAGGGGAAATTTACATAAATTACATATTTCCACCTGATTGATGAAAGATTCATGAGCCTCTGGCGGGACTCTGATTCTCCTGACTGAGTGCGTTCCCGAGCAAACATTTTATTTATTCTGTCACTCAAATCAAAACATTTGTGCAGGATGTGAATAGGCTTGTGCTTCCTCCTGTCTGTCAGCACTGATAGAGGAATCCAAACCTCAAATCAAGTTGTCAGGCTGTCATTCCGTGGCTGCGATTCTTGTAATCAGGCTTTAAGTGGGTGGGCGATCGCCCCACTCCTGCGTACTCCTGGAAGTTGGGGAGAGGTTGTTCTTTTTTGAGAAAGGAGCAATCTGACATTTTGCAGTGATTACAGTGATTAGTGAGGCTTGTGGAGTGGGGAATTATTGGTAATGTGACTGTCCTTAAAGTGATACTAAAGCTTAAAAAAATAAAATAACAAACATGTCATACTCACCTCCATTGTGCATTTTTTTCTGCACAGAGTGGCCCTGAACCCGGTCTTCTGGGGTCCCCTGGTGGCTCTCTCGGCTCCTCCCCACATCAGATAACCCTCTCTGGGAAGCTCTCTCCCGGGGGGTTACCTTGCGGGCGTGCTCCCGTGTTCAGCATTTGGCGTCCATAGTCGCCGAATGCAGGACTGGGCCCTGCCCTCCGGCGCCTGTGTCATTGGATTTGATTGACAACAGTAAGAGCCAATAGCTGCACTGCTATCAATCTATCCAATGAAGAGCCAAGAACCCCAGGCAGAAAGACTGCGCATCCCATACACACTATTAGATTTTCTGCAGATTTTTGTCTTCAGATTTACCAAAATCATATATTTTGAGATCAAACCAAGCGTTTTAATATGTATGCAATCAGGCAGGCCCTTGTACTACATGGTTTTGGCAAATTCGAAGACAAAAACCTGCAGAAAATCTAATCTGCATATATTTTCTAAATTGATGTACTATGTTCAGGAGAGAATTTTTTTTTTTAGATAATTTATATTCCTTTTCAGATAAATATGAAAATACTGCACAAAAAAAACTTTACATTTTCTCATATGTAACAGTTCCAAAATACAGCTTTGGAACTGTTACTCGGGGGGGGGGGGTTCATTATGATAAGGACGGGTGACCCCGCCCCATGACGTCACACCAGGGGTCAAGTCCTAGGGAAAAAAGTATTGGGGAACTTTTTTTTAAGCAAGTTCTTTCTAAATCCTGCGATAACTCGTGGCAGACCTCCGCAATGTCTCCTGGGAACAATGACAAAAGCTCCCATGAGACATTGCGGCATCGAGGAAGTGACGGAATACCCGCACACTACCCGATGAATCCATATACAGGAAGCGGCCAGTAACATAAAGGATTACTACGGTTTGCCTGCCCCTGACAGTGACTCGAGCTGGGCATCGCTGCTTAGTGAAGGATTGGCTCAGGCGGCTTGGCTGCTCTAGTCCTGCAAAGGGAACTGCGTTCCTGCTGTGAAAAAAGTGCAGGAACTCCGTTCCCACGCGTTCCTGCAGGACTTGAGCCCTGCGTCACACATGCACCCTCCCAAGAAAAAGAGAAATCTCTAGCAATGCACACCAAACTGAGCATGTGCAGAGTGACTTCAAAGGTTCTCTCTTATAAGGAGATGAATTGGGGGACAGTGGAAGAAGAAAAGGATCAGAGTAGACAGTAACAAATAGCCTTTTTACACAATGGGGAGGATTAACCCTTTAGTTTCCACAGTAAGTATAACAAGCATGCTTTACTGCATATACAGACTGATTAAACTGTAATGGGTTTAGTAACACTTTAAAGTGACCCTCTCATAATGTGCTAGTATGCGACTATATACACTACAGAATAACTGTTTGCAGTACAATAGGTCTATAGCTGGGAATATTCATTCAGTAACTCACTTTGTCTTCTGTTGATCCTGGACACAGGAAGAATGATGACAGAGGTATAAAATAGCCTTCCACTTGTCCAATTAACAGCAGCAAAAAGACCCCATCAGCAAACTAAAGAAACAAAATATGACCAAAATATTTATATTTTTGGTGTATCTACATTAACCACATAACATAGCCATGTTATTTTGGAAAAAATATTTCTGTAAAAAATAAAATACCTGCCATCTTCTGCACACCCATACCTTTAAAGTGGATGTAAACCCAATTCATGAAATTTGAGCTGGGCACATATATCTGCAGTGTTTTCTTATCTCTCTTCAAAGCACTAAGTCCTGTTGCTTTCTCCTGCTTCATTCTTCTGTTATCAGCATGATAAATTCTGACAAGTTCTCAGTCAACTGAGATAAAACCAGCCGGAAATTTGTGTTGTGGGAAGTTGCTATAAATAGAATAGCAGGCATCTGAACTATTTACAAAACAGCTCTGCAAGCCTCTGCCTATAAGGAGAGGGGGTGTGTGCCTTTCCTCCAATCAGCTGTATGCCCATACTTACCTGGCAGGGGAGACACCATGATCATGAAGGTGGTTCTCCCAGGGCGAGGCTCGGCCATTGCACTCCGGCTGAGCTGATCGTGGTGTCATCCCTGCCACTGCGCGGCCTTTTGGCTAAGATCAGGTGTGGTATCCGTTCTCATCAGTTGCTAGAGGAGCGCTGAAGCACCTCCTATTTGTGGAGGGTGGATGCAATCTAATAGCGTCATTGCACCTGGAAGGGTGGTTTCAGCAGGGACTACGCCGTGCTGCCCGACAGATACTGGGGGCCGGCCAATGGTTGCGTCTGAGCCACCTGGAAGGGTGCTTCTGGTGGGGATGGGTGGCTGTGCCTGGTCTGGTCTTTTTGCCGGGTTCTAGTCTGGCCTTCTGGCTGGCTGGTGCAAGTGCTGTCCCTGTCAGAGATCTGGTAGGAGGAGCTGGAACTGCCCTGATGGAAAGACGGGGTAGGGCCATGCAAATCCTGCTGGGTTGACAGGGAGTCTGGAAGGGTTAGTATTGGTGGAGGCTGCTAGATGGGGGCAGCTTCTTACCAAGAAAACCTGGAAGGGCTCTCTTTCTGGCAGGGGTGGAGGGCTGCACTGGCCGGTCGGGGGGTTAGATTTGGAACAGAAAAGCCTATGGTGCATGTGCCCCTGGAGTGGCAGTCCAGGGGTGTCTGAGAATCACTGTGAGTGAGGGTCACTTTGATTTAACGACACCATGGTCACTGCACCAGCTACACGCTTTTTTAGCACCTGCCTCCTGGGCCGGGCCTTTTGGCCAGGACCGGAGGAATTTTTTATTCCTGGCCGGAGGGCCTGGTCATTGTTCATCACAATGACCACTTCTTCACTCTCCTCTTCACTATCCCTTTCCCCCACTTTATTTAATTTATTAGCCTATGTTTGTCACCTTTTTGTCTTTTTTTGTTGTGCACGTTTTGTACACAGTGTGATTAGTAGGGTGCCGGTCCTCGGGCCAGCCCTGAACGTCTTGGGAGTGGGTGGACATGGCCTTTTGGCTTAGTTCACCTGCTCTCATGGGGTCTCCCTTCGGGGGAGTCCCACCTAGTACTTGGAGGGTTCTGTTTCGGCAGTCTCTCCAGGGAAGTTGGGTCCGAGTCGGCTTCGGTTGCTCGGACCATAGTAACTCAGTCCCCGTCTGGAGCCTAACGCCCCGGGGGATCAGGGTTTGGGTCCCTTCTGCACAGAAGGACCACTTGACGTTGCACCCGTCTGCACGTTTTTGTGAACACTCTTTATGTGTGTGCACATTTTTTCTGCACCGGGTGGAGTTTTTGAGTGTGTTTCACACGCCATAGGCTTTTCAAAAAAAAAAAAAAGCTGTATGCCCAAACTTCACTTCCAGTACTAACCCTACCCCTAACCCTAACCCCTAACCAGCTGTCACTTTTTAAAAACAGCACAGTCTTACGAAGCTCTGCCCACATAGCCACCTCATTCATACACTGTGGAGCGTTGTGGTAGTTCATAGATTTTTCCTATCATTGTATCTGCTTGATCTGCTGATCACTAATGCTTTACTGGCTTTTACTTTTTACCTGCACAAGTAAACTTATCCTTTCAGTGGTCACCAGAACATGAATAGAGGGGAAATCTTCCAATGGGAAATCCTAGTTCTGTTGACTTCCGGGGATTTTTCTCACTGGTGGATTTTTTATTTCACTTCCAGTTGTGGCTATGGAACAGGGAGTGAAGGGGAATCCTTCAAGTGGGACACAGATCGCAAAAGGAAACACCTGACAGGGGTTATGACTAGGGTGACCACGTGTCCCGGATTGCCCGGGACAGTCCCACATTTTGTGGGTCTGTCCCAGGCACCTTCTTTTTCAGGACAATACAGATTCCCAGAATGAAACTGACACAGCCACCCCAGGCCGATCTGATGCCCCCAAAAAAGGCCTCCACGGGTTTCGGC
This sequence comes from Rana kukunoris, assembly GCA_029574335.1. Classification (NCBI taxonomy): domain Eukaryota; kingdom Metazoa; phylum Chordata; class Amphibia; order Anura; family Ranidae; genus Rana; species Rana kukunoris. Next base: position 446,976,546 of record CM056051.1, read on the forward strand.
CGGCCAGGACAAGTACTGTCAGTGAGTGAAGTGGTGATGTGGTGGCTTTTTTCGGGGCATGATCAGTGCTTCTGGGTAGAGTGCGCACCCGCCGCACCGGCTGTGCTGTGATTTGGTACATCACAAGCTGAATTTTGGGGAGGGGGGGTCCCTGAATTGCAGTTTGGAAATGTGGTCACCCTTGTTATGATTCTTCCCTACTCTAGTCAAAATGAAAAGAAATGTTTTCTTTCATTTCTCGGTTTTGTGAATCGCACAGGAATTTTAGCAGGGAGATGCTCCTGTTGTGGCTCCCGTCTTTTGCAAGCTACAGAGCCATTTTTTTTGATAGTACACAACCTTATTTCAAATATTTTCTGACAAATTCTGACATTATTTGTAATAGGTTTTTGTAAGGTATTACAAAATATTCTGAATTGCTAGAGCTACTGCTTACATCTTCCTGGTCTAGCAGCAATCTTAGTCTATTTTCAAAACTACAATTAGCTTAAAAAAAAATTGGGTAAATTTTATGTGAAACAAAATGAATGTAAAGGAGATCAAGAAGACATTGGACTTTACCTGGGAGTCCAAGTCAGTCACAGTAAGACTCAGGTTTACTAGCTGTTTATTCACAAAATTCATAATGGCCTGTAGGGAAGCAAGAGAAACATGTCCTTGGATGAATAATAATAAATAGTTTACTGTGAGATTACTGTAACTGTTTAGCTAGAATGTTCTCTGCAAATGTATTCAGTATATTAGCAGGCGTCATTGCAGAACCACAGCTGGTACCAGTGGTGGCTGGTGCTCAACATTTTTGGAGGTGCAAACAAACATCAATTGCAGTCACTGTGCCCATCAAACACAACTACTGTGCCAAACACAGCTACTGTGCCATCAAATGCAGCCACTGTACCCATAAATTGCTGCCACTGTGCCATCAAACGCAACCGCTGTACCCATCAATTGCTGCCAGTGTGGCCTATCAATTGCTGACACTGTGCCCCATCAAATGCTGCTAGTGCGCCCATCATTTGCCGCTACAGTGCCCATCAATTGTTGCTACTGCGCCCCATCAAATGCTGCCAGTCTGCCCATCAATTGCCACTACTGTGCCCCATCAGATGCTGCCAGTGTGGCAAACAATTGTCGCTACTGCCTTATCAAATGCTGCCAATGTGTCCATCAATTGCCGCTGTGCCCCATCAGATGCTACCAGTGTGCCCATCAATTGCCGCTACTGTGCCCCATCAGATGCTGCTAGTGTGCCCATCATTTGTCACTGCTATGCACCAGCAGATGCTGCCTGGCATTTGCCTGTCTCGGAGTGGGTCAGGGGTGGTCTCCTGCACGTCCTCCATGTCTTCTTCCGTCCTCTCTCAGGCGTTCAATCACAGTGCCTGAAGTTTCAGCCAATCAGGTGACCGGTAACAGACCGCACTCCCCCTAGGGCTCCAGCTGTCATGGCTCACCCGGTCTTCTTTCCAGGCTATGGGTCTTCCTGTCCTGATTGGCAGGGAAATCGGAAGCCGCTGGCAGGAAAGGGTGGGAGGGCTTGGGGCGCAGTGCTCTGCGTCCTGGGGCCAATATGAGTGTGAGGGGGTGACGGACCTGGTAAAATAATGTTTGGGGGTTTCGAGTAATTGTCTAGCAAAAAATCCTGATTTTTAATTGGAAACAAGAAATTTTGATTAATTAAATGATTTTATATTTTCCAGTTTGGTTGTGGTCTTATTTGGATGGGGCTTAAAAAAAATACAGGCAAATATAATGAATGAATGAATTTTTAAAAGCAATTTTTAAAAGGTTACCAGTAGAATATTACAAAGGGCAGATTACGTCACAAAAAAAAAAAAAAGTGACGTAAATATTATAAAGACATTATATAATTAACAACAAATACACCACATAGAAAACCTTTGATGTCCACGAAAAGCCCAGTTGTTGCACTTGGCCCCCATGCTTATATAAATTACCTGTTTCACATCATTTATCTTGTCTGGGTTCATTTCAAAGAGTTGGTCAAAGGCATCCTTCTCTAGAACATTAAAGAACGTAAATTGGAATACAAAATGTATTTTATATCAATAATTATATAACAAAGTAGATGCTTTGCTTACACTGATCAGACACTTGGACAAACGTTGCATAATGGTTACATTGTATTTTTTCATTTTTCTGATTTGACTATTTTTATAGCACCTAAACAGGGAGATCTATCAGGTCAATAAACAGCAAATCAATGCATGGCGCCCCTCTGTCACAGTGCTCTGATGATTCCTTAAATAATCTGCAGGACTGAGCTATCAGTTGGACAGCTCAGATTCTGTAGTGAACCCTAATTAGTTTGTATTAACTCTGTCATTCCCTTCTGGCCTTTTATTTTTTTATTTTTTTATTATTTGTATATAAGCTTTTTAAATCTGTGTTTGTAGTGCCAAATATATATATAAAAAAAAAAAAAAAAAACATTATTTGTACAAGAAACATGATTTTTTTTTTGTTTTTTTCACCCTAACATTTTTGGTTACAATTTTGGTAAACTCTTATGCCACGTACACACGATCATTTTTTGTGATGAAAAAAAACGACGTATATGCGATATATAGCGGCCGCAAAAATATCGCATCGTAGATCCGAAGGCTTACGAAGACGTAAGCCTCTCGGATCGAAGCCCGAAGCCGCCGTATCATGGTTTGAGGATTCAAACTAGTGATACGGCGCGCAAAATTTGAAATTACTCCTGTCTAACACCAGTTAGACAGGCATAATTGCTCTGTGAATCTGGGCCGTAGTTTTTTGTGTCATAAAAAGTGATGGTGTGTGGGCAAGTTATGAGACGGAGCTTCAATGGAACAGAGTGCCGTCGAACGTGGTGTACGTCACCACGCTTTGCTAGAGCATTTTGGAAAAACGATGGTGTGTATGCAACATCGTTTTGGAAAATGAAGTTTGAAAAACATCATTTTGTTTCATCACTTGAAACGTCGTTTTTTTTTCATCACAAAAAATGATCGTGTGTACGCGGCATTATGCCCTGTACACACGATCGGGTGATCCGATGAAAACTGTCTGATGGATTTTTTCATCAGATATCCGATGAAGCGGACTTTCATCAGTCTTGCCTACACACCATCAGTTAAAAAAAACGATCGTGTCAGAACGCGGTGACGTAAAACACAACGACGTGCTGAGAAAAATTAAGCTCAATGCTTCTGAGCATGCGTCGACTTGATTCTGAGAATGCGTTGATTTTTAACCGATGGATTTCCCTACAGACGATCGTTTTTTTTTTTCGTTTTATTAACCATCAGATAATTTTAAAACAGGTTCTAATTTTTTTCACTGATGGGAAAAAAACTGATGGGGCGCACACACGATCGGTTCGTCTGATGAAAACGGTCCATCAGACCGTTTTCATCAGACGAACCGATCGTGTGTACGCGGCATTAATCTTTTTTAGTAACTTCTTCTTTCACATTGTTTTTTTTTTACTTTGATAGTTTTTTTAGTGCTGAATTAAAGAGCAGGGGGGATCACACTCTGGCATCCTCTCCTTGGGTGCCAGAGAACCTTGCCCCATCATTGGTAACAACTGGAATTTACAAAGTTTTACGAGGAAAAAGGGGCCAAAAACCACTGCTTGAAATATTGAGCTGCAAAATAAAGTTATAAAGTTAAAGTGTAGCTATTGAGAACTGGAGAAAACCTAAAGATGATAAAGTGATTACATCAGTTGAAGCTGCCTTCTATGCTAGTTCCAGCCTTCACCGATGAGGAAGCACATAGCTGGGCATATGACAAGCATGTGAAGTTCTGCTACAAAAATTCCAAAACCCGAGTTCAGCACTTCTCAGAACTTTGAAACTTTCTTTTATTTTTTTTTAGCCCCCGTCAATCACTCATCATGAGCCTCTAGGCCTCCATATATCAGTCTCTCAAAAAAAAATTCAGCTCCTTCTTGTCCTTCGATAATTATGGTTGCCAGCATTTACAAGCTGCCTATCAAATAATGGCTTTTATGTGCGCCCACTCTGTGCGTCGAAAGACCTGTCACTTTCTCCAGCCTGCCACGGCTCACACAGCAAGAGAAAGCTCATAGAGAAGCCCTGACAGCCTAAGCATGTTCTCCACCGCTCCCATCTATGCCAATTATACTCGATTTCCCTTCACCCCATAAGACCTGGTCAACGTCTCCTATAGTTGCCACAGCAACAACGGGCGTCCCGCCACCTCCGAGTCAGGCTTGGTCACTTTTAGAGGGGTCATTCCATTTAGTCTTGCCAAACCTGATGCTTAGAACACAAACCTTACTGTAGAGTCATGAATTAAACATGATATGACTTACTAGAAGCTGCGTCTTCCTCTCTGCGGTGACCCAGGGGAGTGCGTTGCAAGGCAAAATGTGATTTAATGAGGGGAACAAACAAGAGAAAAACATAAGCAAACTGGCTGAAAATTATCAACAGTTTTTTTTTTAGATTTCCGAATGACATTGCTGTTTTACAAGTAAAACAAAAAGAAGAAGAATAGTGTAGGGCTCTCCTTGAATTTTACAGGGATTACATATTCTTTATGTGATATGCTCTCACGCAATAATCCATTTTAATACTTATAAGAATAGTAGTAGCTCACCAGCACTGCCATGTGTTCCCACATCCAATGTATATCTTAATTATAGTGCAGCATTACCTAAAGTTACCACTCTATGGGGTTATTTACTAAAACTGGAGAGTACAAAATCTGGTGCAGTTGTGCAACAGCTTCTAATGCCGCGTACACACGGTCGTTTTTTGCGATGAAAAAAAAACGTTTTTTAAAACGTCATTTAAATTAATCATGTGTGGGCAAAATGTCGTTTTTTGTCTTCAAAAAACGACCAAAAAAAATTCCAACATGCTTGAATTTTTTGTGTCGTTTTTCAAAACGTCGTTTTTTGTGTCATAAAAAGTCATCGTGTGTGGGCAAAATGATGTTAAAAACGACATTTTTAAAGCCGCGCATGCTCAGAGGCAAGTTATGAGACGGAGCTTCAATGGAACAGAGTGCCGTCGAACGTGGTGTACGTCACCAGGCTTTGCTAGAGCATTTTGGAAAAACGATGGTGTGTATGCAACGTCGTTTTGGGAAATTAAGTTTGAAAAACGTCGTTTTGTTTCATCACTTGAAACTTCGTTTTTTTTCATCACAAAAAATGATCGTGTGTACGCGGCATAACTCGTTTAATGAACCTTTGACAAAAAACCTGAAAGCAGATTGGTCTCTATGCAGAGTCGCACCAGATTTTGCACTCTTCAGTTTAAGTAAATCAGCCCCTATCGGTATATCTGTTTCCAGCATCAAAATAAAAAATAAAAATAAATATATAAGCAAGGAAAAAAAACACAAACTGTGGAAGAATTTCTAGCATGGATGTAATTTCACCAATAATGTTAACTAATAATTAGACATGTGCAGACTGGAATATTTCGTTTTGTATTTTCGTTTTCGTCTGGAAAATAAATTTATTTAGTTACTCCCAAAAACTGTTTTGATTTACTTTGTTTTTCGTTGGGGAATAGCTTTCGTCCGAAAATCCAATAATACTTGGTTTCTGTCGAATGGTCAAAAGAATATTCGACGGAACTTCGAAACTTTACGTTGAATCGTACATTTCCGGTCGAATATTTCACCTACAAGAATTCTAATGTTGTATGACTAGTAATAATGTCGAATCTATTCTCTATAATGTCGAATCTATTTTCTCATAAATCGAAATCTATTCTCTGTAATGTCGAATCTATTATTTCTATAGTGTCGAATCTTTTCTCTATGATGTCGAATCTTTTCTCTATGATGTCGGATCTTTTCTCTATAATGTCGAATCTTTTCTCTATAATGTCGAATCTTTTCTCTATAATGTCGAATCTCTCTATATCAAATTTTTACCGCAACGAAAACGAAAATAAAGCATTTTTTTATGTCGGATCTTTTGGTTTTAGTTTCTTGCGCTTTCGTTATCGTTTGTTAAAACGATAACGAAAAGAAACGGTTTTCGGACGAAAATGCATTCTAACGAAAACTAATGCACATGTCTAATAATAATACACCTTCACTGTGAAAGTATAATTACAAAAAGTCCAAAATACATCTCCTATAGTCTTCTACTGTTCTCTTGATTATAATTCAAAACACCTCTTTCATATTCCCCGTGTGTCAATCACACCATGTTTTCTATGCTCTCATATTAAAGCGGAACTTCACCCTAAAAGGAACGTTTCACTTTAGTCCTTTGCTTCCCTCCTCCTTCACCAGAATTTCTCCCCCGCCTGCAACCTTCTGAGACATGTCACAGGTCCCAGAAGGCTGCGGGACCAATCACAGAGTCCAGCATGACTTGCACATGCACAGCTCAAACATGCTACTGCCTGGGAACCCGCCAAGAAGCAGTAAGGGTGAGGACAGCTCTGGATCCTGGGACAGGTAATTGTCATTTAATTAAAAGTCAGCAGCTATAGTATTTGTAGCTGCTGACTTTTAAAATTGTATCCAAAAGGCTGAAGAATTGCTTTAAATTCTGATCCATATGTCATATATGTCAAACAAGCTTTCCCCACCAGGGGGCGGAATAATACCTCAGGATTCTTCCTCTTAGGCCTCTTACACACAGGCGCGCTCCATCGCTACGGTATCCCCCAGCTCCCGCCGGCTCAGCGGATGACAAGTCCCTCTCTTCTCACTGAGTGGGGAAGGGCTTGTGCAGCGCCACTGTCTGCTATGGGGAGATCTGATAAAAACAGGCAGCATCAGATCTCACCCAATCCAATCCACCATGGGGACGGATGGGGACGTATTGACATCCGTCCAATTTTAGCAGATCGGATGTCAGCGGACATGTCTCCACTGACATCTGACGCTCCATAGGACTGCATGGAGCGGCCGTTCAGGTCCGCCGTCAAAACTGACAGGCGGACCTGAACGGTCTGATCATGTGAAAGGGGCCATGCACTCCCAGGGATCCCAAGGAGGAAGAATCCTGAGGTAATCTGCCCCCTGGTGGGTAGAGTTCATTTGATCTATATGACATATGGGTCAGGATTTGAAGAGGAAGTAAACTCTTGTAATAAAAAAAATGCAAGACAAAGGCATAATAAGCTAGTATGCATAGCACACTAGCTCATTATGAATTACTTACCTTCGATCAAAGCCATCCTTGTCTCCCCTCCGGCCGCAGACATCTCTCCCAGGGTAACTTCCGAGTTTCGCGGCTTCGGCGCTGTGATTGTCCGGAGCGCGATAACATCACTCCAGCGCAAGCGCACGGGAGAAGCCAGCAACGGCACGTAGACTGATGCAGTGGCACATAAGTGCCATTGCGTCAGCTTGCTTTAGTGCCCATATCATCCGCACATGCAGGGGACAGGGGATATATCCTAAACCGTGCAGGTTTAGGAGATATCCTGGTTAGCTACAGGTAAGCCTTATTATGGGCTTAACTGTAGCATAAAGTTTAAAAATAGTGTTTACAACCACTTTAAAGCAGAACTTCACTAAAAAGTTGTGCTATTCCTCCTTCTTCACTGTCCTTTACATTTGGCACTTTTTTAGGGGGAAGCAGGTACCTTATTTTAACAGGTACCTGCTCTCCCACTTCTGGTCAGATCGCTGTGGTGATCCGAGAGGAAGTTTGGCCCCTTCCTTCCAATTGAACCTTCTGGTACACATTGACAGTGCTGGATCAAGGGGCAGGTAAGTGTCCTTATATTAAAAGTCAGCAGCTACAGTATTTGTAGCTACTGACCTTTAATCTTTTGGGGAGACAGGAGCTTCTCTTTAAGGTAAGAGCATATAATAGGCTTACCTATAGGTACAGTAAATATCTCCTAAACATGTACCCTTCAGGAGATATTTACTTTAGCAGCAGCAAGTGATGTCACCAGTGCATGTGCTCTGAAGGAACGGCATACCCGTGCTGATTCTTTCAGAGCTCTGTGCCACGGCCATGAGTGACATCATTGCGGCACAGCCATTCATGATAGGGGCAAGGCCATGTAAACCCTGGAAAAAGGCTGGGTGAAGATGGATGTGCCCTGACAGCGCACAGCTGGAGGGCTTTGTTTTCAGGTAAGTCTGTCATACTGTGCTAGTATGCTCTGCGGCTGCCTGTTCACTTCCTGGATTTACAAAGACACACAGAGAGGCACACCTTCAGCTCTGCAGCTCTTTTTGCCCCTCTTATAACTCATCCCTCAGAAACAGGAAGTGGGCAGTATAAGGTATTTACTGGCAAAAAAAAAATATGTTTTACTTTCCAAAGTTAAAACAACAAGGGCAGATGATTTAATAGATAGAAAGTTAAAATAAATAACTGAATGTCCACTTTAAGTTATCTTGTAGTGTAATGTAACAAAAATGAGAATTAAAGCACCACACCAATACTAAGAGGTCTCACACCAATACCAAGAGGTCCAGATACAACTTTATTCCAATAAAAGTTAGGGGGACAATCCAAAAGGTAGCCATGTGTTCCAGATGTCCCAAATATGCCACTTCATCAGGGGTTGAAAACAATGTGGATAGACTAGAAGTGAAAACATTTTCACACCCTTATGAAAAAAGCAGCTTTGGAACCCCCGAGACACGTTGGCTACTATTTGAATTGTCTCCCTGACTTTTATTGGAATAAAGCTGTATGTGGACCCCATTGGTGAGGTGCTTCAGTTTTTATTTTTGTTACATTACACTACAAGGCAGGAGACAGTGGAGATCCTCTGGGGTGTAGAATTCCCCTACCTGGGAACCAGAATATTTACATCAACGTCAATACTTTAAGGAAGCAATAGCAATAAAATAATTGCATGGGTCAAGCACCATTTTCTACTTTCCTAAACTATTGGATTATCTAGATAGCTATGTTGTGAGCGTTTTCATAAGACGGTTGTCAGTTTAGGGTGGAAATGGGCTTTAAGCTATTTTTATTGATTTTTGCTTTAGCCTGTTGTGTCTCTTTATCCTCGACTGAAGGGCTACATACTAAATGCAATACAGAGGTGTCACTTTGCCCCTTCATTGTCCCAGAACTAGTAATGAGCTCAAGAATTACACCTTTTATCTGAGACCTTTCACATAGGATATTTGCTTTGCTCTGGTATAAAGTGGAAGATTTTATTTTACCCATATATACTGCATGTAAACTTCTCCTTGATGGTAAGCTAACCTTGGGTTCAATTACCAGCATGTGACAGTCCCTGCTGTCAGTAGTCATTATAAGGTGACACTTCTCACCTGGGGCCGGTGAAGCATTCAATAGCTTTTCCTGTCTTCATTCCGGATTTCGTTGGCTATGACACAGGACAGAAAAACATTGGAGCGCTCAGCATCAGCCAAAACAAATGTCAGATATAATTGGTGCAGAGGATAAGACAAATCGCCGGCGACATGCGGGAACCATATTAAGACATGACCTTTATGTTACCCGCTAACTTCCACCACACGGAAAATCAGATTAGAGTGACTTCCTAAACAAAACATGTAGATTTTCTTTAAAACAACATTAAGGGTATCTTTCCAAAATGACGGAGAAAAACTAAATATAAACCTGGAAACAGATGTGTCACTCCAGACCTAAAATGTTCTCAGTGCAAAGTAAAGACTTTACAAAGCGATGCGCTTTATGTCATCTTGCCAATTTATTTTGGAGGGGGTGCAAAAAAAATTATCGGTACTGGGTGCAAAATGAACTAGGTATGACACTGTCTACCAGAATGGAGTGAGGGAGGAAACCAGAGAAGCGGAAGGAAACCCACACAAACACAGAGATAACATGGAACTCCACACAAGTAGTGTTGTGGTTGGGATTCAAACCAACCTCTCTTTTCAGCTATAGCAGTCTTCACTTGGGAATTTGTGCCCGTGAGTTGGACAAGAAGATCTGACTCACAATTGATATTCCAATTCACCCGAAAGGTGTTCAGTATGGTTAAGAAAAACAAGGTGATCGGTCCCCAACTGGTCACCCAAAGGAAAAGAAAGAAAGGGACTATCTCAGTACTGAAGCTGTAGCCCCAGACACTTCAGACTAGTACAACCAATGATGAATTTCCCAACTGCAAAGTAAAAAGTATCCCATTGGAATCAACATTGCAGGGCTATAGATGGTAAGCTGGTAAGATGGCTCAGCGGGCTAATGCTCCGTTGCAGCAATCTGTGATCACCTGAGCCCTCAGGGTCGCAGGTTCGATCCCGGCAGGGACCACTCAGCCTTCAATCCTTCCGAGGTCGGTAAAATGAGTACCATTGATTTGGGTAATAGTGACTATGTTACTATATAAGCACCTCGAGACCCGATGAGCTACAGCTTCGGCTGTGGCTTCAGAAGCTTGCCTGGCAAGAAGCTTGCCTGGCAAGTTAGGGTAAGACAGCGCTATATAAGACTTGCATTATTATTATTATTATTATTATAGATACAGTTTATAGCCCTGCAGTGTAGATTCCAATGGGATACTTTTTACTTTGCAGTTGGGACGATTATTGGCTGTGCTAGCCTGAACTATCTGAGGCTACAGCCCTGGGAAACTGAGTTTTCCTCACTATTTGGAAGTCTAGATCACAGGTGTCAAACACAAGGCCCGCGGGCCAAATCCGGCCCTCCAGGCCATTTCATGTGGCCCTTGCACCTCTTCTGCAGCTGCAGGAGAGCTCCAACCCTCCTCTGGTCCTACTCCAGACCCTTACTTTCTGCTTTCAAGCAATGCATCCAGCTTCTTCCCAAAAGCAACATAAGGAAAGGGGGGGGTGCACTGTGATGTAAGGGAGAGTGGGGGACTCAATTTTTGATGGTGGGGTGGCTCTTGACATCTACTGTAAGGGAAGGGAATGCGCTGGACATCTAATCTTACAGATACAACCGGCCCTTTTGAGGGCAATCATAATGCTGATGCGGCCCACAATGAAATTGAGTTTGACACCCCATGTAAGATCTATACACACCCTTATCCTTTAAGCATTAACAGGATTTCTTTGTTCCAGGTAATTCATTTCTTTCCTGGGCTATATATCAATATGCTGGTCATTCTGCTATTACAGATCTCTATTAGGGCTCTCCTTTGCTCCCTCCATTATATATATGTGATTTAGAAGTATGCCAGCAAGTTTTGGTTGGGAGGAGTGTGGTTCTCATTGCTGTTCCTTTATACCTAATATATGAGTACAGTAGTTAAACCTTTTTTCTGGTGCCCACCCTGCGTTCCTTATTGTTTTTGGACAGGATTCTTGGCTTACTGCTCCCCTCCTTCCTGAATAGACGGGACTCTGATAAGCGTATTTGTTACACACATGATAGGTGAGAATCGCCATCATTACATATTATAAAAAAAAAAAAAAAAATGTAATGTCTTCATTTTAAGGGGTTGTAAAGGTACAATTTTTTTTTTCCTAAATAGCTTCCTTTACATTAGTGCAGTCCTCCTTCACTTACTTCATCCCTCGATTTTGCTTTTAAATGTCCTTATTTCTTCTGAGAAATCCTCACTTCCTGTTCTTCTGTCTATAACTCTACACAGTAATGCAAGGCTTTCTCCCTGGTCTGGAGTGTCGTGCTCGACCCCTCCCTTGTACTACAGGAGAGTCAGGGCGCTCTCTACGTTGCAGATCGAGAAAGGAGCTGTGTGTTAGTGGGCATCCTGACTCTCCTGTAGTCCAAGGGAGGGGGCGAGCATGACACTCCACACCAGGGAGAAAGCCTTGCATTACTGTGTGGAGTTACAGACAGAAAAACAGGAAGTGAGGATTTCTCAGAAGAAATAAGGACATTTAAAAGCAAAATTGAAGTTAAGTGAAGGAGGACTGCACTAAGGGAAAGGAAGCTATTTAGGAAAAATAATTGTACCTTTACAACCCATTTAACTAGATCCAGATGCTATATGTGTCTTCAATCTAGAAAATGTAGGGTTATAAAATAATGGTTGATTCAAATTGTTAATGTTCAAATTTTATATGTATGTTTCTTTACAACAATATTTGTTTTTGTATTCTTATTTTTGTCTTTTGTATCTTCCTATAGCTAATATATGCCTCATCGCTCCTGAGGAAGCATTTTGTGAAACATGTTGAGCCCACAGGCATTTATATAGCTCTATGTATCTGTATTCATTATTGCTGCTTATCATGTTGTGACCTTTGTATTTAGTTCACTGTTCAAAGAAACAAACATTTTAGTAAATGTTTCTACAATGTAATGAAAGATCCTTTTATATAAATATTGTTGTTTTTCATGTGGAACCATAAAAATCACATTCTCTGAATCTCTCTATATTTCGGCATATACTCAGAATTTGTAATAGAAGATATATAATTTTCTTAATACACAATTTAAAACACAATATTTGAATACATCATAAGATAGCAATTCATGTGTATCACCAGCTTTATGGTCCCCTCATAGGGTCCACGGATATCATTGTTCTCAACATGTTTCACAGACTTTATACGGCTTCATCAGGAGAATATCTGCTATTGATCATTAGAGTGTTAGACAACAAGTGTCATAATATTACAGAGGATAAAAGGTTATTTAACAATTAATAAGTAAAAAAAAAAGGGGGAAAAAAATACTTATTACTTGTTAAATAACCTGTTATCCTCTGTAATATTATGACACTTGTTGTCTAACACTCTAATGATCAATAGCAGATATTCTCCTGATGACGCGGTATTAAGTCCATGAAACATGTTAAGAACAATGATATCTGTGGACAACCACAATAGTGTGATCCTTCCTATGAGGGGACCATAAAGGTGGTAATATACCGTATATGGATTGCTATTTTGCTTTCCTTTAATGTATTCAAATATTCTGTTTTTAATTGTATATAAATAAAGTTATATATTTTCTATTACAAACTCTAGTATATGCTGTTCAGGTCCGTACCGAGATAGTCCTTTTCTTTATTTTCCTTTGGGTGACTGGTTGGGGACAGATCTCCCAGTCTCCCTTTTTTTTCTCCAATTGGATGATAGTACACCATATCTAGTTTATACCAACATAGGCTACAACCTTTTCAGTATAGTTGAGGTTAAGGCTCTGTACAGCACACTTAAGTTCTTGAACACTAAGCTGGTCAGACCTTGTCTTCATGGAGCTGGCTTTGTTCAGATCCAAGATGGCCATACAGTGTATGAGAAAGACAGGTATCACTGCTCCAGGTGGGTACTGTAAACCTTCAAACAGGAGGAATCTTCGGATCACCAGGGTGCCGGCAATGCATGTAGCAATGGGGAAAATGGTAGAACAAGAAATTGGATAGCCGCACTCCAACGAACTTCAAGATGCGAACCAACACAGCCACAGACTGTACAACCGACGCGTTTCACACTATACCTATTAGTGCTTAGTCATGGTAGCACTAAGCACTAATAGGTATAGTGTGAAACGCGTCGGTTGTACAGTCTGTGGCTGTGTTGGTTCGCATCTATGCTGAATTTTATCCAATAAAGACCACTTTTCTTGAAGTTCCTTGAAGTGCGGCTATCCTATTTCTTGTTCTACCATTTTCGCCATACAGTGTATGGTTTAATTTTGAAAAACAGTTCATTAGAAGCCAATTTCTCATTTATTAAAGGCTTGCTGAGTATATAAAGTAGAGATGCGCAAAGTGCCATAACCCATAGCAACCAAGCAGAATACTTTTTACTGAAGCCACGCGAGTACAAATTATATTATCATTAATAACGAAAGACATTACAAGTTTTATTGCACTGCTTTTGTTTGTTTTTTAAATAAAGCCTTAAAGGGAATATATAGTTGTTAGTATATATTTTATTTTAGGTCCAGGGCTATACACATCAATTTTGAAATTGTTTTGATTGCATAAATATGAAATAGTGCTTGTATATAATTAATAAGTAGCCATGGCAGCTCCTCGTTTTACATATTTACCAGGCGATGTTAAAGCAATGTTAAACCTTCCGTTTTAAAGCCCTTTCAGCAGCTGATTTATTCACTTGCCAAGTATGTAGCTTCTTTATCTTTAATCCTATGTATCAGTTTAAGTGCCATGCCCTCTACGCCAGTTTTTCTGTTTCAGGGTGGCTTTTTTCTCCTGCAGTATGTTATGGATTCACCCTTGCATGCAGGGACTAGAGTTGTGTCTCCCTACACTGTGTGCATCAAGAGAAAAACACAGCCCTGTAGCCTAGGAAGGCAAGGCAATCCCCCGATCCACCCTACTCCTACCCCTTTTTTGCTCCAAGCTATAAGATGGCTGGAGACTACACTGTTTACTGTTAAATCTTACTTGTGCTTAGTGTGTTCATTTTGAAAATGTTAAGGGTTTAACAATTGCTCCAATGAAGAAAGCCCATATTTTACAGGGATAGGTGTCTCAATCAGAATTGTAAGCACAGTAAATTTCAAAGCAAGTGAAGCTTCATTAATTAATGGGAGTGACTAAAATAGGACTCCAATATCATGACCTGTCAAAGTCATGTGGTCAGATATAAGCTCTAGTTCTCTGCAGCATTATTCAGACATAAATCTTTCATCCAACCACTAATTTATAGCATCTGTTACAAAATTATTCATTAAAATGAATTACAAATATCAGTATGAAAGTATATTAGTGGTTACAGTAAAACACTTGTGGGTTTAACTTAATAATTTTTTGTGTATTTATATGTAGCGCCCCCCCTCAGTAAGGGCACTACAGTAAAGTTAGTGAGGGAGTGAGAGAGTTATGTTGCTCTCACTCTTAATTTTGTTAAATTTGGGCTGCTGTCATTTTAAGAACTGTCCTGTGGGTCAGTCTGCGCTCCGGAGGTGTCAATCTCACCCCCGGACGACAGATGGCACCAGAGGGGTTCTAACATGGCCACTTTTCCCTAGCAGCCAATTGTAGCAGTTTTTCTCTCGCGGGGCATGCTGGGGGAGGTTATATCTGTGGCAGGCGCCAATTTTTGGGGTCTTCGCGGGTTCCTGGTTCCAGGTGCGGCACCCACCTTCAGGGTGTGCGCATCCAACAGACCCCGGCGATATGGCCTACCTGGCCGGGGGCGAAAGTTATGTGGAGTTCCTGGTGGATGCTGCCGAGGGGCCCCAGTGACTTGCTGGGTCCCCTCACCACCAAGAGAAAGATCCTAGGCTGCTGGCTGTGCGGTGGGAAGTTGGCTCGAGGAGAACCCGGAGGCAGGTTGTCTGAGAGACTTGAACGAACCATCAGGGATCTAGTGACCGACACACTGACAGGTACATTTAAACTGTCAATCGGTCACCCAATTGTGATTGACTGGAAGGATTCGCTCTGCTGTTCACATTGTCAGCATAGAGCCTGTGGCAGAGGCCTCATCTGGCATCTTAAACCCAATCAGAGCCAGGTCCATAGCAAGGACCTGTTTCTTCCAGCAACCTTAAAGTAGAACTCCGGCTGCCAGGCTTTTGGCAGAAGTCTGTCCGGGGATCACTTCACCCACTCTGGCTAGAGTGGCGACAAAATATATTGTTACTAAGAGCAGGCTTGCTCTCCTGTTTATCCAAGCCTGATACTGCAGGGTTTTCTTCATTTCATCAACCTGTCCTCTCTACCTCCTGTTGATGATGGTCGTATTGGACCCAAGAAATAAAGCATTTGGAAAACCTTATCTACTGACTGGACATTCGCTTACTGCTCTGCTCACTGATTTCACCCCTAGACAAAGCTGAAAGGTAACTTAATACGCCAATCCCAAATCAACCAGCGGCTCCCGAGGGAGTATCGCTACATATACTTCATGGCCTGTATACCAGGAGGCATGGTAGAAGTGTGCCCTTGCATATATTTTCCTGCAAGAAGTCCCTTTTTTTGACATTTAGAAAGTTAAGAGGTATGTTGATATGGTAGATATAAAGAATACATATACTGTATAATAAAAACATAATTACCTCCACCACAATCACCTCTATAGAAACATCTGCGGGAAGAGGTAGGTCAGGCCGGAAGTGTTGCACCAAGGCAATCAGCAAGTGTAAGGTGGCCAAAAGGTCTTTGCTGTGGATCACTGTTTGGAAAAACACATAAACAAAAATTAAACACAAATTTTGTACTGTATTTTCCAATTACAGGCAGTCGCCGAGTTACAGCATCTGACTTAGAAAAGGAGGGAGACAACAGGAAATGAGAAGAGATTTACCCTTAGGGTATTATGTGAAAAAGGTTTCTCCACTAAAGCTTTATTACCAATCCTTGTTTGCACAAAAACCCACATTTTTCACAATCCAATTGTCACAAGAACAGAAAGTGAGGTGAAACCCTTCCATATGAAATCCAACAAAATGTTAACATTTTTGGGCTGGAGTTACTCTTAAAAAACATATACCTTTTCCATTGATGAGCTCAAAAAGCAATCTGCTACAATTATAAGATATGTGTTGACAGGATTTGTTTGTGTCAAAACCGCTTCTCTCCCCATACAAGCAAATGGGAATGCAAAGAATCTTGAAGTAGGTTGCTGTAGCTTAGGAGGAGGTCAACTGCAGGCCAGGAGGAGGTCAACTTCAGACCAGGAAGGAGGTCGACTTCAGACCAGGAAGGAGGTCAACTTTAGACCAGGTGTGAGATTGTGAAGCCAGATTAATGTTGTTCTATCACTGCTGTTGTAAATAGGTGTTTGACACCATCTAGTGGTTGAAATGTGGAATGGACTTGATTATTGCTGTCAATTTAAGATTAATGGGAGGTGTTATCTTAACAAGTTACCCTTGAACTCTCAGGGCCGAACTGCATGCTGGGTGAGGGTATAAAAGGCTGAGCAGCCATTTTCTAGGGCTCTCTGATGCTGGGTGCATGATCTGACTGTAGAGATCCGTGGAGGTGTGCACAGAGCAAGGCCTACCTCGTGCAGAGCAGAACAACCATCGGTGTTCGACTTACCACAGTGTGCTGGAAGAAGGAGTGTGACGGAGCTGAGTGACGGTTCGGTTTGTTTTGCGGAACGTAGCAGTGCGGCTGTACTACTTGGAAGCAGGACCGAGATCGCCGGAGCAGAGATCCACAAGTTCCCAGGCCTGGTGTGGTGAGAGGGCTTTTTGCCCGGAACTTTGTACTGATTGTTACTTACTAGACTGCCTCTAGAGAGTTACTGGGACCTGTAGTCCCACGAAACAGTTCAGCTGATAGAGCTACATGTGCTTAGGCCTCAAGCCTGAAGCGGTTGCGTAGTGACTGCCAGTGGAAGGTGTGCTGATAGGAAAGAGTGCACAGACACCAGTCATAAAAGGAAACAACAGTTTATGGTGCCTCACTCTATTTGTTTAACCAGAAGAACCCCTGGATTATAATCTTTACTTAATCAATTGCTAGCAGAAGAAAGAAGATCAAAGATAGACTATTCTTGTTGCAAGGCCTTGCAGTACTACTATCATTTACTAATACTGAGAAAGGGGGTACATATTGTATAGAGGTGATAAGGTTGTGAGCTGCTGTGCTGTACCGCAGAGGACCCCTAAACTAAGTATTTCTCAATCGTTTCTTATAGGGTAATAACAGGTACGGGTGGACAGTCCTTTGTGTCCGCCAATAGGCAAATTCCTTGGTATCCAACCCGGGAGCATCTTGCTGTACAGCACAGGGGTTCCCAGCTACGACTGGGTGTATGTACCTTATATTTTGTGTTCATTGTGGGGTCGTTGGTTTAACATTTTCTACAGTAAAAGAATAGACCTGTTACACAAAAGCTGGTGTCAAAGTTGTTTTCCTCGTTCGTGACTTCGCTGTATCCTGGAGAGCCCACCTCAGTACACGGCTTACAACTTGGCGTAGTCGGCAGGATACAGCGACCGTTATGGAGGGGAACGCAGCACAAGGCCAGCTTGCCCCTAATGCCATGCCCGCCCCAGTAGGATACATCCCCGTGGGGGGGGTGCTGCGTCATCTGCCAAAGTATGACGGCCAAAACATGACGTTGCAGGACTGGACTGAAAGGGTGCGGAGTGCAGTTAGAATGTGTAACCTGACCCCTGAACTGCAGGCAGAGGTTGCGTTGGGAGCTCTCGAGGGTGACATCAGACGGGCAGTGATGGTAAGACCCGAAACCGAGAGGGACACCCTAGAGAAAATACTCTCCCTGCTGGAGAGAGCACTAGGAGGCCATGCTAAAGTAGTGCAGCTGCGAAGCCACTTCTTCAACCGACCACAAAAAGAGGGTGAGACCCTGATGCAGTACTCTAATGCCCTATAGGAGACACTCAATGAAATACAGCGGCGGGACCCTGAGGCCATGGGAGCCTTCCGGGAGGTAGATCAGCTATTAAGAGATCAGTTCATAGTAGGGCTCTCTAACAAGTCCTTACAGGACAAGCTGCAAGAGATGACCCGGACGGCGGCCGACGTGACATTTTACAGCGTCTACCTAGCCGCCGTGGAGAGAGAAGAAGAGCACATGCCTGTGATGGCAAGAGTAGTGAGTAGCACCCATGCTATGGAATGTCAGTCTGCATCTAAAGACTCTGATTCCTTAAAGGATACGGTCCAGGCCCTGCGGGCAGAATTGAAAGAACTCCTGCTGGAAGTGTCCCAGATAAAGTCAGGATCGCCCCGGCCCCCGGAAATGAACCCAGTACACCACACCACTCCATCCAGGATAACTCAGGTGCGGGGGCACATCAAAAGAGGACCCCTCTGTTGGGTTTGTCGACAGTACGGCCATATAGCCAGAGAGTGCCCAGAACAAATGAAGTCCGAGCCGGCGTTAAACTTCCGACTGCCGCAGTAGCTGGGCGTACTGCGGCAGTACATCAGAAGCTAGGCCCTATGCGTGAGGGACATGACTTGTATGCCAGCAGCCCCGTTATGGAAGCCGAATTGGAAGGCCAGAAGGTACGCTGCTTAGTTGATACAGGGTCAGAGTGTACCCTTATGCCCCTGGAGTTCTTTGAAAGGTACTTCCGGCATATGATGGAGCCCAAAGACGGGAGCGTCATCAGGCTGACTGCTGCTGATAACCGAGAGATGGACGTCCGAGGGATAGTATGGATGCGGGTCCGATTGTTTGGGCAAGACATTGGCAAGAAGGGGGTCGTGCTGGTGGACCATCCGTCTCGAAAAGGAATGGACGTGACCCTAGGTATGAATGTATTGAGGGATCTAGACCATCAACTCTATGCCAAAGAAGGGCCGAAGTATTGGCAACGGGCCACCACACACCGGCCGACCCAGAAAGTTTTACAACAGATGGTGAGGAGCTGTAGTCTGCAGAAGAGTAACATGTCCGGTCGGCCCATTGGAGATGTGAAGGTGCCGCGGAGGACCCCGGTGAAGATTCCACCTCGACAAGAGCGAATCTTGATGCTGCCGGTGGGGGCTGGACGACGATTGAACGGACTGGAGGTCCTGATTGAGCCCTCTTATCAAGAGGAAACACAGACTCGCCCACTGGTAGCCCGGGCCCTCGCCATTGTGAAAGATGGGTGTGTGCCTGTACGCTGCCTCAATGTTGAAGACGGTGAGCTGACCATTCCCGGAAACACACTGCTGGCCAAAGTCTTTGTGTCCGAAGGAGATGTCTCTCGACGACGGAGTTTCATGCTACAGCCTGATAGGAGATCAGCCTGGACCTATGCTATAGAGGCTCAACAAAGGGAGGCCCCGACGAAGGAGTGGAATGGTCGAGTGATCATGGACCGAATGGGGGTGGATTGTAAGACTCTGACTCCCGGACGACAAAAGTTGTTGGAAGACACCCTCTGGGAATTTCAAGAGGCATTTTCGCGACACGATGAGGACTTCGGGTGTGCTTCCGCCATTGAACACGAAATCCCCACTGGCGATGCGGCACCAATCAGGGAACGTTACCGGCAAATCCCACCTAAAATGTACCAGGAGGTGAAGGATATGGTAGCCAGCATGTTGGAAAACAGGGTGATCCAAGAGAGTCAAAGTCCCTGGGCAGCTCCAGTAGTCTTGGTGCGGAAGAAAGATGGGAGTCTCCGGTTCTGCGTCGATTATCGGAAGCTGAATGCTCAGACCGTCTGAGATGCTTACCCACTTCCACGTATTGAGGAGTCATTGTCAGCCCTGAGCCATGCAAAATTCTTCTCTACTCTTGACCTGGCCAGTGGATATTGGCAAGTACCGATGGCTGAGAAGGACAAAGCGAAGACTGCTTTCATTCTACCTATGGGACTCTACGAATTTAACCGGATGCCATTTGGCCTGTCCAATGCCCCAGGAACATTCCAGCGGCTGATGGAGCACTGCCTGGGGGATCTCAACTTCGAATCGGTATTGATATACCTGGACGACATAGTAGTGTTTGGGGCCTCTTTTGAAGACCACCTCCAGAAGCTGCGACAGGTCCTAGGACGGCTACGAGACCATGGGCTCAAGATCAAGCCCAAGAAGTGCCAACTGTTTCGGCAGCAGATCGACTATTTGGGACATGTAGTCACCCAGGAGGGGGTAAAGCCGGCCCCCAGTAAGGTCGAGGCCGTCCAGAAGTGGCCCCAACCGCGGACACTGAGAGAGGTGCGGGCATTCGTGGGATTGGCCGGTTATTACCGAAGGTTCATACCCAAATTTGCACATCTGGTGGGCCCGTTAAACAAATTATTAAGGGGCACAAAGGGGGGCCCGAAGAATCGTCCCATTGAGTGGGGATCCAGACAACACGAGGCCTTTGAAGCAGTGAAGGAGGCGCTAATCAGAGCCCCAATTCTAGCTTATGCACAGTTCGACACCCCATTCCTGTTGTACACTGACGGAAGTCTACATGGTCTGGGGGCCGTGTTATCCCAAGTCCAGGATGGACGTGAGAGGGTCATTGCCTATGGCAGCCGGTCTCTGAGGGAATCAGAGCGCAACCCCGACGACTACAGCTCCTTTAAATTTGAATTACTGGCGCTGGTGTGGGCCATGACCGAAAGATTCGCAGAATACCTGACAGGTGCAGAGGTGACCGTGATGACGGACAACAACCCGTTAGCACATCTGGAGAATGCCAAACTCGGTGCGCTTGAACAGAGGTGGATGGCTCGCCTTTCTAAGTACCAATACCGCATCAAGTTTCGGTCCGGTCGGGAGAACAGCAACGCTGATGCACTCTCCCGAGTCCCCGTAGGGTTGTCGGATCGGAGTACCGACGAGGAGCTTGAAGACACTGAAACGCCTGACCTTGGTCGATTACCTCTGTTCCAGGACGTGGCACATTCAAGTGGGGTGGCGTCCGGAATGTCCCTGGTGTTGGGAAAGACATTGGCCGATTGGGAGAGAATCCAGAATGGCTGCCCGGACTTGTGAAAAGTGAAGGGATGGGTTCAGGCTAAGATCTGGCCACGGCCGGAAGAGCGGGCCAGACTGACCCCAGAGGGCCAAAAGTTGTTGAGACAGTGGGATAAGTTGACCATTACCCAGGGACTCCTGTGCCGAACCATATACTTACAGACAGAGCTGCAACACCGACAACAGATTGTCATCCCCATGTCATTGGGACCGGAAGCCGCCAGGGAAGCCCACGAAAGAGGAGCCCATTTCGGGAGCGACAAAACGTTCAAATGGCTCCAACGGCTGGTTTATTGTCCAGATCTGGCTGACATGGTGGTCAAGGCATGTCTTAAGTGTCGACCCTGCGGGTTGAGTAAGAGTACGGAACAGCGGGCCCCTGTCCAGACCATCTGGACCTCAGCGCCCCTGGAGCTTCTGATGATTGATTATGTGCAGATTGGATATTCTACCTCGGGACACTCATACTGTCTAGTCATGACAGATCACTTTACCAAGTATGCGGTGGCTGTACCCACCAGAGACCAGACAGCAGAGTCAGCCGCTGAAACGGTCTGCAAACACTTTATTCAGGTGTTCGGTTGCCCACAGAGAATACATTCAGACCAGGGAGCGTGTTTCCAGGGTACTCTAATGTATGAACTGTATCAGCTGTATGGGATCGAACGCTCCCGCACCACCCCGTATCATCCTCAAGGAAACGGGGCGTGCGAACGCTTTAACCGCACATTGCTCCAGATGCTGCGGACTCTGGAAGATAGCCAAAAGGCCCAGTGGCCCAAATATCTACCCAAACTAATGTGGGCCTATAACAACAGGGTACACAGTACCACTGGATACTCTCCCCATATATATATGGTATGCTGAGCTGCTAGAAATTAATATATCAATGGTACATGATAAAAAGTACACATTAAGTGCAAAAAAAAAGGAAGGTAAATGAATATATAAAAAACCAACACCAAGTGATCTACTATATGTTAGTGAAACATAAGAAAAACAAACTAAAATGAATGACAGTGATCACAAATTTCATCAAGTGTTGATAATTAGCTCCAAAGAAAGTCCCAACTTCAGTGAATTAAATGGAATATCCCAGGTGAGGATTGTGATTCCACAGGACAGAAGAAAGCCTTCACCTCCACCTCTTATTATGAATCTGCTTACCAGATAAAAATAATCACAAGCGTCAATACCACATCAGGCTAGGTTGTTTAAGCAAGTATCCAGGTAGATGTCCAGTTCCAATCTCAAAGCGGCTGTGTCTCAGAAAGCAATAACTCCCAATGTATAGCCCAAAAAGAAAAGGGATGCCAACATAGAGTAGTACCGTTTAAATAGATTTTAATAAGAAAAATTAATTTGCACTTACAAGTGTCAAATCTTTAGGAGCATAAAAATAGTAAGCCGGCCGGCTCTCACATTCCGCCCGTCCTTCCGGATGGTCGTGAGGATGAAAACAAAAGTGACGTCAGCACGCCGTTCACTTTTGTTTACGTCACTTTTGTTTTCATCCTCACGACCATCCGGAAGGACGGGCGGAATGTGAGAGCCGGCCGGCTTACTATTTTTATGCTCCTAAAGATTCGACACTTGTAAGTGCAAATTAATTTTTCTTATTAAAATCTATTTAAACGGTACTACTCTATGTTGGCATCCCTTTTCTTTTTGGGCTATACATTGGGAGTTATTGCTTTCTGAGACACAGCCGCTTTGAGATTGGAACTGGACATCTACCTGGATACTTGCTTAAACAACCTAGCCTGATGTGGTATTGACGCTTGTGATTATTTTTATCTGGTAAGCAGATTCATAATAAGAGGTGGAGGTGAAGGCTTTCTTCTGTCCTGTGGAATCACAATCCTCACCTGGGATATTCCATTTAATTCACTGAAGTTGGGACTTTCTTTGGAGCTAATTATCAACACTTGATGAAATTTGTGATCACTGTCATTCATTTTAGTTTGTTTTTCTTATGTTTCACTAACATATAGTAGATCACTTGGTGTTGGTTTTTTATATATTCATTTACCTTCCTTTTTTTTTGCACTTAATGTGTACTTTTTATCATGTACCATTGATATATTAATTTCTAGCAGCGCAGCATACCATATATATATTGTTTTACATTTGTTTATCTGACATTTTTGCTGCAGCAGCACTCATCCCATTTATTTCTTTACCAATCAATTTTTTGGTTCACATCAGACCTGCGCAGTATTTTTTCACTGTTTCACTCTCCCCATATGCTTATGTTTGGGAGAGCTGGACGGGAGATTGAAGACCTCCACATGCCCAATCCGGTGGAGCCCCTACCAAGAGGTACCACCGCTTGGGTGCAAGAACACCGCCGCCGGCTGAGAACTATCCACAAGGTTGTAGGGGAGCGCCTGGGGCAAGTGGTACACCCCAACCCGAGACCAGTACAGAGGGATGGGTATGCCCCGGGTGATCGAGTGATGGTCAAAGCCAAACGGCCATCTGGGAAGTTGGATGGGCGGTGGGAGGCAGTCCCATACATTGTAAAAGGGAGGGTAGACCCTGCCATTCCAGTCTATGAGGTAGAGCCAGTGGGGACTTGAGGGCCCTCCCGAAACTTGCACCGTAATATGCTAAGACGTTGTAATTTTGACGGACCAGTGTGTGTGGAGGAGATTCCTTCTCACGCTCAGAGTACAGAGGAGGAGGAGGAGGAGGAGGAGGACGAGAAATGGTGGGTTTTTCCTGCCCAGGTACCCAACGAGGCCTCGACTGAGGCAGGTTTGCCACCCAGAGAGAGCACTGAACCAGTAGTAGCTCCTCCCCTGACGGATATGCCTAATGTCCCCAGTACTTCTGAGTCCCTTTCTTTAAAAAGGTCAACCAGGCCCAATGCTGGTGTGCCCCCACAGCGCTATGCCCAGGATGAGTTTATATGGGGAAAGTTGCCGAGGACGACAACCTCTAGTGGGGTGGCATGTGAGATTGTGAAGCCAGATTAATGTTGTTCTATCACTGCTGTTGTAAATAGGTGTTTGACACCATCTAGTGGTTGAAATTTGGAATGGACTTGATTATTGCTGTCAATTTAAGATTAATGGGAGGTGTTATCTTAACAAGTTACCCTTGAACTCTCAGGGCCGAACTGCATGCTGGGTGAGGGTATAAAAGGCTGAGCAGCCATTTTCTAGGGCTCTCTGATGCTGGGTGCATGATCTGACTGTAGAGATCCGTGGAGGTGTGCACAGAGCAAGGCCTACCTCGTGCAGAGCAGAACAACCATCGGTGTTCGACTTACCACAGTGTGCTGGAAGAAGGAGTGTGACGGAGCTGAGTGACGGTTCGGTTTGTTTTGCGGAACGTAGCAGTGCGG
Source organism: Rana kukunoris (assembly GCA_029574335.1). NCBI lineage: Eukaryota > Metazoa > Chordata > Amphibia > Anura > Ranidae > Rana > Rana kukunoris. Next base: position 447,001,104 of record CM056051.1, read on the forward strand.
CTGTACTACTTGGAAGCAGGACCGAGATCGCCGGAGCAGAGATCCACAAGTTCCCAGGCCTGGTGTGGTGAGAGGGCTTTTTGCCCGGAACTTTGTACTGATTGTTACTTACTAGACTGCCTCTAGAGAGTTACTGGGACCTGTAGTCCCACGAAACAGTTCAGCTGATAGAGCTACATGTGCTTAGGCCTCAAGCCTGAAGCGGTTGCGTAGTGACTGCCAGTGGAAGGTGTGCTGATAGGAAAGAGTGCACAGACACCAGTCATAAAAGGAAACAACAGTTTATGGTGCCTCACTCTATTTGTTTAACCAGAAGAACCCCTGGATTATAATCTTTACTTAATCAATTGCTAGCAGAAGAAAGAAGATCAAAGATAGACTATTCTTGTTGCAAGGCCTTGCAGTACTACTATCATTTACTAATACTGAGAAAGGGGGTACATATTGTATAGAGGTGATAAGGTTGTGAGCTGCTGTGCTGTACCGCAGAGGACCCCTAAACTAAGTATTTCTCAATCGTTTCTTATAGGGTAATAACAGGTACGGGTGGACAGTCCTTTGTGTCCGCCAATAGGCAAATTCCTTGGTATCCAACCCGGGAGCATCTTGCTGTACAGCACAGGGGTTCCCAGCTACGACTGGGTGTATGTACCTTATATTTTGTGTTCATTGTGGGGTCGTTGGTTTAACATTTTCTACAGTAAAAGAATAGACCTGTTACACAAAAGCTGGTGTCAAAGTTGTTTTCCTCGTTCGTGACTTCGCTGTATCCTGGAGAGCCCACCTCAGTACACAGCTTACACAGGAAGGAGGTCAACTTCAGACCAGGAAGGAGGTCAACTTCAGACCAGGAAGGAGGTCAACTTTAGACCAGGAAGGGGGTCAACTTTAGACCAGGAAGGGGGTCAACTTCAGACCAGGAAGGAGGTCAACTTCAGAACAGAAGGAGATTAACTGCAGGCCAGAAGGAGACCAACTACAGCTCAGGAGGTGGTCAACTGCGGGCCAGAAAGAGGTCAAATTAATTTCAGAAGAAGTCAACTGCAGGTCAAATGTACTTATCAATTATCTCAGAAGAATCTCATACTGATTTGAAATCCAAGCTGCATACACCTGAAAGCAACTGCATTTATTCATTGACGCAAGACTTAAAAAAAAGTGTTCCTGTGCAGAAAAGTAGGCCAAGGCTGACCAATCTGCCATTCGCTAAAGGGAAATACTTGAGGACTGTTTGGAAATTGTTAGTCATTTATTACGGTGCTAAAAAAAACAGCAACCCCCTGTCATCTTTTTATGGCCTGGTATCATGCAAATATCTTGATTTTTCAATTTATTGTTAAAAACATTATTATTATTGCCCAGACACTCATTTGCTTTACCAGTGCTCAGATATCGTTAAAAAAATAGGTTATAGTCCTTTTACTTTTAAATGGGTCTTGCTAAACATGCATAAAAACACAGGGCGGCTAATCACTGTGAATGCACCTATTTTAGTGTACCAACGTCCCGATAAAGTGACAATGGAAATTAATGGACTAATAAATTGGACTTTTGGCAGTACAGTTAATGTAAAAGATCTATAAATATTTATTTATAAAAGACGCGAAAATAGAAACTTGTATACACAATTTCATAAGATAATGACAGCATATGATTTCAGTTCATCTAACACAAAGTAAGAGGAGGGTCTATACTTATGCAAATACATTCATAACATAAGAACGCATAGCATCAGAAAGGTATGTAAGAAACTCTTAGGCCGCGTACACACGAGGAAACATGTCCGACGGACCATTTCCAGGGGACATGTCTGAAGGGATCTTTTGGTCTGATGTGTGTACACACCATCAGACCAAAATCCCCGCGGACCAGAACGCGGTGACGTAGAAGACACCGACGTGCTGGCAAAAGGAAGTTCAATGCTTCCACGCATGCGTCGAATCAATTCGACGCATGCGCAGGATTTCAGTCCGATGGTTGGGCGACAGAAGATGTCAATTAGTCAAACCAGTTTATACAAAAAACTAGGGCTGTTACTGATCAAAATTTTTGTGTTCGATTAATCGTTTTTTATTTTAATCGATTAATCGACTAATTTCGATTAATTACAATGCACATACAGATCCAACTACTTTTAGCTGGTCTCCTTGCAGGCTGATTCCCAGTGCAGCTGCCAACCACTGGAAAAATGGATAGCATGATACAAAAAACACACAAAGGCAGCGCTCGATGGGAATAGCATTAAAACTTTTATAATCTTCAAGTAGGTAACAAAATAAATATTGCACTGGAGATAAAATCGATGTAGCTACATAAACTGTAAAAATGGTGTGGGTTATACCAAATGGTAGCAAAAGCAGTCATAAAAACATGTAGCCAAGTATGATACTGGTATAAAAATGTGTACAACGATACCACTGCTGAATCCAGATGAGGAGGGGTTAACATCAGTCCGTCGGCATGTAGCTGTCCCATGAAGGGAACTATCACATCTCCCAGTGGATAGTTGTAGAATCCCAGGTTGATAAAAGGAAGTGATAGAGGGAAGTGTAACAGCCCTTGCGTGTGGCAGATAGTAAGGTCCCCCTGGTATGTAGATATGAAGGCACAGCAAAGGAGCACTTCAGATGGACCCGGCAATCCCCGCCGGTGTCCGTGGCATTACTGGATCTCCCACGGAACTCCCTGAAGGCCCAGAAGCCGGCGGAGAGGCGAGTACCAATCAAAATTATTTTAATCGATCAAAAATATTTTGATCGATCAAAAAAATTAAAGATTAATCGATTAATTAAAAGTTAATTTGCACAGCCCTACAAAAAACACATATAAAAATCACAAAAAAGAAATTAAAATGTTAAAAAGCTGCTAACATATTGTTGCCCATGCAGTACGCTGACCAACCCACACATCAACTGCATAGAAATCCAGACCAAAAAGCACCCAGCAAGCCAATGACCAATCATAGATATGTTTAAGTAATGTCATACATAATGGTCATAAACAAGATTTAGGTAAACGTTCATTCTATAGAGGCTCATTTAACAGTCACCCATACTTAGTATCTGCACAAAACAGCCATGTAGAAGCATTCAAAACAAAAAATAATTTTAAACTTACGGATCAAGTCGGATCTCAGAAAGTACGTCGATCCAGCCACTGATAGTGGGGTAGGGAGTGTATAACGCTTTATACCTATGTGGTAGGTGCTCTAAAATGCGCAGGGACAAAAGAAGCAATACCTCAATATCAAGGACGAAGAGAAAAATAAAAGGGGGAATCTCACCGTTGTGTGTAGAAGTCAAAAGATTAGGCTATAACACAATCTGTTGGTAAACGGTGGAAAAGGATGGGCGTAAAGGCCCCAACCGGGATCCCCCTGGCACACCCTAGGCTTGAATAGGCTCCAAAACATCAGTTTGCATGGCCAACAATATGTTAGCAGCTTTTTAACATTTTAATTTTTTTTTTGTGATTTTTATATGTGTTTATATGTGTTCTATAAACTGGTTTGACTAATTGACATCTTCTGATGTTTTTTCTGTTTATGTCATGTATGTCTGTTATTCGACTCCTATGCTCCTGATGATGCGAAGAGTAAAAGCAAGATCTACTATTACGCATATTGGATTTAGCTTCAAACACTAAGGCGGCGTACACACGATCGGATATATCCGATGAAAACGGTCCGCGGACCATTTCCATCGGATATGTCCGATCGGGAGTTTGATCCGATGGCGTGTACACACCATCGGATCAAATTCCCCGCCGCCGGACGGCGCGGTGACGTAGTGGTGACGCGGCGGTGACGTTGACGCCGCCGCGTCACCGCCACGTCACCGCACCAGGAAGTAAAACACTTCCGCGCATGCGCCGAATCCATTCGGCAGCGGCGCGGCGGCGGTGGGGGCCGACATGTCTGCTGGTAAGTGTACTAACCAGCAGACATGTCGGGCGGACAGATTCCCACCGGATAGATTTCAAAGCATGCTTTGAAATCTGTCGGGTGGAGAAATCTGTCCGCTAGCCCATACACACGAGCGGAGATGTCTGCTGAAACGGTCCATCGGACCGTTTTCAGCGGACATATCCCCTCGTGTGTACGCGGCCTAAGAGTTTCTAACATACCTTTCTGATGCTATGCGTCCTTATGAATGTATTTACATAAGTATAGACCCTCCTCTTACTTTGTGTTAGATGAACTGAAATCATATGCTGTCATTATCTTATAAAAATTGTGTATACAAGTTTCCATTTATGCGTTTTTTATAAATAAATATTTATAGATCTATCCTAATTTGAAAGTCAGCGGTAAACAAAAAGGGCTCAGTGTATGTATTAAAAGTTTGCTGTCCAAAAAAATGTAAATCGATTGCATACCTTTGTTCTGTCTTCTGAACCAGGCACTTCCTGGTTTGGCTCCCGCGGGAGTGGGCGTGTCGCTTTGGCTGCGATCGCCGCAGTGATTCCTGGGATTACTTAGCTATGTCTCCTGGGAGCACAGTGTGACGCTGCCCAGGAGATCATTCTCTATTCCAGCAGAAGAACTCTCGCGTGATTTTACACGTCACATGACTATTGCATTACAGCATTCACCGCATCCTGGAAAGATTTGCTTGTGGGCTTCAGAGTGCCCACAAGCAAGATGGAAGCCTCCAGGAATTATTTTTATAAAGTCTCTTTTGCGGCAGAAAGACATTGCGGGGGCCCATGAAATAAGGACACGTGAGTACCCCATTAACTATGTGAAGAGTAGCAGATGAACATAAAAAAATAAAAAACGTATTACAGCGGAACCCCTGCTTTACCTACCTTTACCACCAAAAGTCCAATTTATTAGTCCATTAATTTCCATATTCCTTTTCCTATCCAAAAACAGGTAATAAAATGTTTGACTAAAGTACTTCTTTAATATCCATAATTCAAATCAAATTTTTTTGGCCCCTATTTCACTGATAGAACTTTATTTCTTTTTTTCTATTTTTTCTTTCTTCCTAGAGAATTTCATCCACTAGACCTGATAAGGAATTCCTGCTGCTTTCCCAAGCCTTGCCGCTCAGGTATCTGATGCAAACCGCGGCAATGAAAACAGAAATAAGTGGAAACAGTCTTAGCAGGAAATAAGTGATTTAGAAAACATTTCACAGGTCTATATTCAAATGCAGCAGGACTCGCTTATCAAGAACAATAAAAGCAAAATAGTCTGAAACTGATATTGTTTGCCAACTTATTCTATCACCTTGAGAAAGGGGTCCTTCATGTCCCCAGAACATCCGTTGAACTCTGCTTTTTTGCACTTCGACTTTTTTTGTTCTTAAATATTTGCCTCTATGACATCAGTAAAGGATTGAGGTTTTATTCTTGTGTGCTAGCTATTTGTCTATATACATTTCACGGTATCACCAGGCACCATGCATCCCCCTTGTATAGCATGAAGGTAATGATGGGGGATTGATTGTTTATTGGTAATTTTTTTTAACTGTAGGAGATTTTCCATAATGTTCTGTCTGATAAAATAGTTGTTGCCACGAAAGTTACATACCTACCACCTTTTGAAATGGGATAGTAATAGCAAATGTAGGTAGGGATATGACACACCCCAAATATTAGGTAAATCCAAGTTTGTTTGTTTTCACAACTACTATTCCTTTTTACCAGCTATTGAAACTTACACATGCAGGAATTTGGATTAAAAGTTTACCACGGTGAAACACTTTCCGAAGATAATTAGTGCATTTTATATACAAGTACCGAGGCACCTAATTTTACCACAAAAAAACTGGGAAAACGTATTGACGCGAGTATAAGTCTAGGGTGTCCATCTGCATGCCTCACTGTGTCCATGTGCATGCCTCACTGTGCCCATGCCTCACTGTGTCCATGCCTCACTGCGCCCATGTTTAGACTGACGTTTAACATGGGAGTCTATGGAAGGGGTGCCCAGCTTTGAAAAATCGGTGCTCCCCAGCCATAGGTCCCCTAGACAACAAACTTTGCACACTTGTAGAGGAAAATGGGGCTACTTGTGTGCCAAGTTCTGAGTCCAGGGAACCTACGACCGGCTGGTACCGGGTGCCCAAAGTCACCAGAGAAATTAACATTTAACATGCGAGTCTATGGACGGGGTGCCCGAATTTGAAAAATCGGTGCTCCCCAGTCATAGGTCCCCTGGACAACAAACTTTGCACACTTGTAGAGGAAGAGTGAGGCTACATGTGTGCCAAGTTTGTGGTACAGGGAACCTATGGCCGGCTGGTATTGAGTCCCCAAATTCCCAGAGAACCAAGAGCAAAAAGGTGCCTTGAGTATAAGCAGAGGGGGGCATTTTCAGCACAAAGAAATGTGCTGAAAAACTTGGATATATATCAGACCAAAATAAGGGACAAATTCGGAGGAAAATGGGACAGAGGGACTTTGTTACAAATCAGGGACAATCCCTCAAAATCAGAGACAGTTGGGAGATATGCAGTGAAGCTGGCCATAGATCAAGTTCTGTGGAACAGTTACAGCCATACGTAGATATAAATTTGGCTGGTTCCTGCTGAACCAGCCGAATTTCAATTCATCTATGGCCTGCGTAAGTGAAAGGAGGTTTTCTACAATGGAGCCTGGGATCAAAATAAAAACTGAGAGGTTCTGACACTTCCAAACACTATCCAAAGCAAACAAATAAAAGTTTAGGTGGGATGCACTCTATTAATACCCTCCACATATAAAAAACATCAAACGTGGAACAAAAAAAAAAGCATTTTAAAAGGGAAGCACCATCCGTACTATCTATTAGTGTTTGTTTAGCTGATATTTTTGTCTTTCGTTCACAATATTTCCGAGCTTAAATTTGCTCTGAGCTGACGTAAAGGCAGCACGGTTGTCAGGGAAACTATAATTATCTGGAGTTCTATTGTATGATATCCCATGCTCTTTTCTTCTGTTGCATGATGCGTCTGAGCTCCGATCCCATTACTGGGAGGACTGAGCCATCTGTTGATTGTAAACTTGTTCGTTTTTCCAGTGGAGCGCATTTATTTACATCTGTATTGGTTTTATGAGGGGCTTTCCCCAAACTGCGTTCATCGCACTACATCATCATTTGATGTATTTTTCTTTGAGGCCTAAACACAATACTGCGTTGCTGTAAAGTGCACATTACCACAAAGCATGGTAGGTATGCTATTCACTCAGAATGGCAACCTTAACACACCTCAGTGGCAGATGTGCATTAAAGTGCTGTGGTGTGCTGCCAGAAAAGTTGCATTCACCCAGTTTTGGTACATTTTGGTACAAATACCAAAATTTCAAATGATAATGTATTTTCAGTTGGGGGTGAGCTAGTTTTAATTTTCTTGAAATTTCAATGAAATTAACTTCCCTACATAACCAGTAGCTGCTGGAGGAGTGAAGGTAATACTATAGAGGGTCACCTGAGTGGCATCTCTTAGTCTGCTGGGGATGGTTACATTACATCCAAGATGGCGTCACACAGCAGGACTTTTGGATGTTTACACAAGGAAGACTTTCACAGATAAATAACATAAATGAGATTTTAGAATGTTTCTGATTGTATAACAGCTGGCTCTCAGAAAGACATCATCAGCAGTCACTTCTCTACAACTAGAGAAGAGCAGACGGCGCACACATGGTGTGCAACATGGGAATGCTATAGCAGAAGGTGACCAGGGCCCGGAGAGAGAAGATGTGCGGCAGAGGATCAGCAGAGCTGGCAGACCAGAGCAGAAGAGGCTGGTTATGTCACATGTGCAAACCAGAGGATCAGCAGAGATGGGGGTTACTACTGAGTGGGGGATCAGCAGAGCTAGAGGTTACTACTGAATGGGGGATCAAAAGATCTGGGGGTTACTACTGAGTGAGGGATCAACAGAGCTAGTGGTTACTACTGAGTGGGGCATCAGCAGAGTTGGAAATACTACTGAACAGGTGGTCTGCTGAACAAGGGTACTAATAAGCTGGGGATCTGCTGAATGAGGGTACCAATGAGCTTGGGATCTGCTGAACAGGGGTACTAATGAGCCAGGGATATGCTGATTGGAGGTACTGGCTAGGCACACAGTTAACCCTTTGATTGTCCTAGATCAGGGGTGCCCAACCAGTGGCCCCGGGCCACATGTGGCCCGCAGAGCCTTCTGATGTGGCCCGCGAACCTTCTGCTCTGGGATGGAATAAAATAGAATAGAATACTCTTATTAAAGTTAAGTTTATTACTAAAATCACAGTGTATATCTGTTCTGCAGTGGTTACTGGGCTGCTTTCAAACTGATCCACAGGTGCAGAGAAGTGCACCTGCGGGTTACCTGCACTGAACCATAGTGTTCTATTACCTGCGAGTTATGTGTGCTTTCTGAAATTTCACCACACCTACAGAATATAATAGAAGTCTATGGCAAAGTGCAGCTAACCTGCAGGAATGCCACAGGTGAACTGTGCTGCACCCATGTGGTGGGTAAACAACCGTGCATCAGTGTGAAAGCAGCCTTAGGCCCCTTTCACACTGGCAGTCTGACCAAATATAATCCTCCAATCAGCTATAAGGAGAGGAAGATGTAAATGGACTTGTGGAAGGGACTCGGGGAGCCCTAAATATCCATGGGTTAGGGGCACAAATTACTTGTCTTACCTTGGGTGCTGACAACCCGGGCTACGAAAATTCTACTGCTAGGGGTCCCCACAACCTGGGAAATTTTCTCAAGGGATCAGGACACTATTAAGGTTAAGAACCACTGTCCTAGATGCATTCCATGAAGAAAAAATGCAGCATGTTCTACTTTGGTTGACTACACTGGAACGCACTGCATTGGGCCATTGGATTCCATGTTAAACACTGTCAATGCATTTTTGATGTGGGATTAAAAATACACCAGACTGCATCTGGTGTGAACCAGACCCCAAAGTGGAGCTAAACTCCATGATACTTACCACCCTTCAATGGTCTGATGTCCCTCATCAGAGCCAGGATCTTCTACCTTCTCTTCTAGCTTCTTTCGGGTGTCGGGCTGCAGCCATTCCCATTGGCCGGCATGGGATGATGTCACTATGCGTGTGCACAGGACTGCATGCATCCCAGCACACAGGTACTGTACTAGTATATAGACTGAGCTGCACTTGCCCAGCTCTGTGTACATTCCAAAGAAGACTGTGAGCAGGCAGGTATCTTTTATTGTAGAAGAGACATTGCATATCTCTTCTGCAATAAAGAGCCTGTCTGCTCGCAGTTTCCCAAAGTGGGCCTTTAGTTTCACTTTAAATGCACATATCTTATGGGAAGATTGTTGTTGAAAAGAATAGTCTGGTGACAGGATCTCTTTAAGGTGATGTTTGGTGTTTTTTCCGGGTGCAATGATGGGCCAAGTCAACAGGAACACTATTTTGGACCCCCCATTTAAGTTCTGTTCAAAGACTTACTCACTGTGTATAACGCTATAGATAAGGCAAAGCAGCGAAACCCTCTGTTTTGCAAATAATATTTATTACAAATGTCTTTCATTTCAAATTTTAAGACATTAAATATTTTATCCATTTCTCATAATTTTTTGAAAAAGAAAATACAGTTTCACCTTCTGTTCCCTGTTTATTTCTGATACGGTTTAATGTGCCATATTTCTGGCACAGATATGGCTGCGGTAAATGAGCCAGTAATTAACGTGAGTTTATGTGGACATCTGCTGAATAACAATACAGTGTGTGAGTTTCTTTGAAGTACCAGCCTGGCATCATGGTTTCTCCGAGCTGTTATCAGAAAACTGGGAAGCCTTTAAAGTGTTTGCCTGGTCCGCCTATGATAGCAAATCAGTGCTCTCAGGGCTGGGGAAGTTCCAGGACCCCATGGCTATAGGGCAGAAGTGATGTTAGGTTGGGGGCATCCTCCAGCCCTGTGAGTAGCTCCAGCGGCCCTGATTTGCTATCATCAGCAGACCGGTACACCTATGTAGATTATTTTGCATGTGGCCATTGGGTATTGGGCATGTGGGTATTGTGAGTTCTAAAAAAAAAAAAAATTAACTGCCCACTAGATGGCACTTTATCCTATATATAAACACACACAGGAGCCGTGGGGGAAATCACATGCGATTCAGACAGGAATTGTACCACATTCCTGTTCAAATACTGATATCGGTGCATCCCTAGAAAACAGTATAGTTTCCCTTTACATTGCTGAGATTATGCACAATGGGTGGCAATATTTTGTGATCCACACCAGAATTTGAGAGGCCCAAATTCACCGTTACATCACAAGAGGGGCAACAGTGTTACAGCTTTTGTGTGTGTGGCGGTGACTTGATGCTCATAAAAAGTGAATCTTTCAACAGACTGTAAGGCGCCGTACACACGGCAGAGAACCTCGACGGGCAGAACACATCGTTCCGCCCGTCGAGGTTCTCTCCCGGCCGTCGAATTCGGCGACCCGCCCGTCGGGAATGGCAACCAGCCATTCTTCCGGGCGGGCCGTCGAGGAAATAGAGAGCGTGCTCTCTATTTCGGCTCGACGGGCTTCCCGACGGGAAGCTCGCCGAGACCGTACACACGGCCGAGGTCCTCGCTGGAATGTGCATTCCAGCGAGGTTCTCGCTGGTTTTCAGCGAGAACCTCGGCCGTGTGTACGGCGGCTAAGGCCCTGTACACACAATCAGACATGTCTGATGAAACTGGTCTGCAGATGGTGATGGTGTGTACGGCCCATCAGACCGTTGTCCGTCAGACCAAACTTTTAAAACATGCTTTAAAACCTGTCTGATGGAACCTGTCCGTCGGACAGGTTCGATGGTTAGTACACAAAACCATCGGACCAAAAACCTGCGCATGCTCAGAATCAAGTCGACGCATGCTTGGAAGCATTGAACTTAGTTTTTTCAGCACGTCGTTGTGTTCTACGTCACCACGTTCTGGTCTGATCGGATTTTGGTCCGATGGTGTGTATACACATCAGACAAGTTCCGAGTTGTCTGATGAAAACGGTCCGTCGCAATCCGCGAGGTTAGCGCAATTATCGGAGGTTTACCTTAAAAATGATCGCCCAGATTGGATAGAAATAGAAGAACAGGCTTCCCCATTGTCCACAATTGAAGAACTCATGTGGCGCACTCCTAAAAGTAGACCCCCTATACTATCCCCCACCCTATCACAAGCATTGGTATTATGGGATTCACTTAAAAGCAATCCACTCTTAATTTCTAGAGGCAAACCTTTGTCAAGTATCTTTCTCGACCCATCTTTCTGCCCCAAAACGGAAGTGGACTCCTTCAAATGGTGGCTTGATAGGGGGGTGTACCGCACTGGACGTTTCTTTCAACATACAGGTCCTCTTCCTGAGCAATTCCTTATAGACAACCTTTGCCCCCCCCCCCCCCTCTGAAAGATCCAGACTACACCAAATACATACCTTTGCTCAGAAACTTTGGAACGATAAAACAATTTCTGGCCTTTTGACCCCATATGAACACAAATGCGAACAAGCTCAGAATAGGAAAGGTAATATCTTATCATCTACAAATCTCTTGCATCAAATAACATAAAATTACCTCATATGCTAGCTTGGGAAATAGAGCTTCAAGAGGACTGGGACTTGGTGGACTGGCAAAAAAACTACTCTAGATCTCTTAAGGGTTTTAAGAGTCCATCCCTCATTAAAGCTAATATAAAAAATTTCACTAGATGGTACTTGGTCCCATTTAAATTGGCCACCATGTATCCGTCATCCTCACCACTATGCTTTAGAGGTTGTCAAGGAATAGGCACCATGATCCATACTTGGTGGGAGTGCCCTAGGATACGGGGATTCTGGAACGGGGTATTCCAGATTATCAGGAGAGTTACCGGTTGTAACCTCCATCAATCTCCTGCAATAGCCTTATTGAATGGACTAATACCACAGAGTTCCAAGGCCATTAGACAGCTGATTCTATTCATACTGACTGGCGCCAGAATCACTTTAGCGGCTGCATGGAAGAAACCGTCGGTTTCCATTTTACACATGAAGAGAAAGGTCACATGGATTATGGAACAAGAAAAAAGAATTAACTCTATGTTAGATACCTCTACCCAGTTCACTGAAATTTGGGAACCTTGGTTGATTTACATGGGAATCTCCCACAACATGTAAGTTTAGTTTTGGCTCTGGACTCAGACTGATGTAATCCTATGGCAGGTAGGCCCACCCTCCCTTTCCCTTTTCTCTCCTTCCTCTTTCCTCCTTCTCCCCCTCTCCTTTTCTTTATTTTTATTCTTTCTCTTGAACAGGAGATATTCATTACATATCATATTCTCCACTGGTCTTAGGTAGTGCTGATTTAGTTTAACTGGATGTATGTATTAAATTCCATTTGGATCTAATTTTTTTGTCATCAGGGGGGGCTGCCCCCCCTCCTCGACACAGATTGCTCCCGGTGGGGGTGTCGGGGGAGGGGATGCCCCCGGAAACCTATCCTCTCCACGGTTCGGTATGATTTATTCCTTACATATATTTTAGTTTTATGATCTCAGCTTATAATAAAAGTTTTATAGATTGCTTGGTAAACAGGGAATTTTAGCCCTAAAATGTTGTCGCTACCTCTACTGATTCCCATCCCTCCTGATTATACACGTTTACACTCCCATGTTAGACTTACCAGGTATATAGTTGGGACATTGGGGGGGGGGGAGGGAGGAGAAGGGGAAATCTAGTTAAGAAATGTAATCTATTGTTTACTACTATAATTGTCAACACGATGTTTCCTGATGCATTTATTGTATTACGTTTATTACTCTGTATGCTCTTTATTTTATTATAATAAACTTAAATTTAAATGAAAAAAAAAGAAAACGGTCCGTCGGACAAGTCTCATCAGACATGTCTGATCGTGTGTACAGGGCCTAATGGTCAAGTATCTTGCTGCATTAATAAGTGGTACTTACAGGCCACGTTCCACTTGAGCTGGCCGTCCTCCAGCTGTAGACATCGGGAGACCTCCTCCAGAATGACACCAAGCTTCCTCTTCTGATTGGCTGTGGACAATGTTATTTCTTCCACTTCCAGTGTGAGGGATCCGATTTTTTCTGCACATAAGAAACAATTGTTCATTAAGTGATAAGACTTTAAATACAGAATCTGGAAACTGATTTACTATGCTTGGTGTCACTATGGATGGACAAAAACTTAGGGTTTCTGCAAGAAAAATACATCAGTGAGTGATTTTTAACCACTTCGGGTCCGCGCTATTGACAAAACACGTCAACAGCGCGGACCTGAGGCGCCGGGGTCACGTCTTTGGACGTCATGTATTTGCACTAGGTGGCGCGCGGCGGGGAAAAACAGTCCCGTCGCATCACCGAGGATTTCGATGCGTGTACCCGGTGGCCGCGGTGTCCGTCAGGTACACGCGACCGATCTGTGTCTTGTACATAGAGACACAGCATCGGTCACCTCCCCCAGTTCACCCCCCTCCCCCACACAGTTAGAACACACCCAGGCAATACATTTAACCCTTCCTCACCCCCTAGTGTTAACAACCCTTCAATGCCAGTCACATTCATACAGTAATTAGTGCATATTTATAGCACTGGTCGCTGTATAAATGTGAATGGTGCCAAAAATGTGTCAAAAGTGTCCGATGTGTCCGCCGTAATGTCGCAGTCCCAATAAAAATCGCAGATCGCCGCCATTACTATAAAAAAAATATATATAAAAAAAATCATAATTCCGTCCCCTATTTTGTAGGCGCTATAACTTTTGCGCAAAGCAGTCACTTATCGTGATTTTTTTTTTTTTTTTTTACAAAAATACGTAGAAGAATATGTATCGGCCTTAACTGAGAAAAAAAAAATTGTTTTTTTTAAAAAAAAATTGGGATATTTATTATAGCAACAAGTAAAAAATATATATATATTTTTAAATTGTCGCTATTTTTTTGTTTATAACGCAAAAAAAAAAAAACCGCAGGGGTGATCAAATACCACCAAAAGAAAGCTCTATTTGTGGGGGAAAAAAGGACGCCAATTTTGTTTGGGAGCCACGTCGCACGACCGCGCAATTGTCAGTTAAAGCTACGCAGTGCCGGAAGCTGAAATTTCGCCTGGGCACGAAAGGGGGTTTATGTGCCCAGTAAGCAAGTGGGTTAATACCAAAAATAACAGGCTCTGGTTGGAAATCGGAATGAGGTTTCTTTTTCATGTAGAACCCATGATGATGTTTTATGCAAGGACAGGGATAAACTTACATGGTAGGTGCTCAAGAGTTACAATGCACAAAACTGCATGATGGACAAGAGTGCAAAACCCCATAGTGTAGTATAATGATTAATTGAACCCACTTAGCTGAGGCTTGCAGCTTGAAAATACATCCTGTGTCCTACTGCAATGTGAACATCAGCTATGTCAGGCAGCCTCCACTTCCGGGGTTGTGCTTCAGTGACAGTGTTCCTTTAGTGACCGTGGCTTATTCCATCACAAGAGCTCTCATACCCTTGTCAGGGGCCCTGGTAAACACTTCATCACTTCCGGCTTCTAGGCGACTCAGACTGTTTCTAGCACATGCCATTTTTTGGGAGTGCAATTTTATCAATTTAATAAATACCTTCTGCTTAATATACTACACCAGCGGTGCCCAACCTTTTGAAGCGCAAGGGCCATTTAAGCAACTTGGTGGCAGGACCGTGTCCACTCTGCATTTGCAGAGCAGACACGGACACAGCCCACTATACTGGTTTCTTTTTTTTTGCGGATTGGATTAACCCCTTCCATACAGGGCATTTTCACCCCCTTCCTGCCCAGACCAATTTTTAGTTTGCAGCGCTGTTGCACTTTGAATGACAATTGCAGCGGTCATGCAACACTGTACCCAAATTAAATCGTTATGTTTTTTCCCCACACAAATAGAGCTTTCTTTTGGTGGTATTTGATCATCTCTGCGGTTTTTATTTTTTGGGCTATAAACAAAAGAAGTGTGACAATTTAAAAAAAAAACAATATTTTTTACTTTTTTATTTAATAAATATCAAAAACATTTTAAAAAAAAAAAACATTTTTTTTCCTCAGTTTAGAGGTTGTCAAGGAATAGGCACATGATCCATACTTGGTGGGAGTGCCCTAGGATACGGGGATTCTGGGGTATTCCAGATTTTCAGGAGAGTTACCGGTTGTAACCTCCATCAATCTCCTGCAATAGCCTTATTGAATGGACTAATACCACAGAGCTCCAGGCCATTAGACAGCTGATTCTATTTATACTGACTGGCGCCAGAATCACTTTAGCGGCTGCATGGAAGAAACGGTCGGTTTCCATTTTACAATGAAGAGAAAGGTCACATGGATATGGGAACAAGAAAAAAGAATTAACTCTATGTTAGATACCTCTACCCAGTTCACTGAAATTTGGGAACCTTGGTTGATTTACATGGGAATCTCCCACAACATGTAAGTTTAGTTTTGGCTCTGGACTCAGACTGATGTAATCCTATGGCAGGTAGGCCCACCCTCCCTTTCCCTTTCCTCTCTTCCTCTTTCCTCCGTATTCTTCTACGTATTTTTGGTAAAAAAAACACACAATAATCCTACATTGATTGGTTTGCACAAAAGTTATAGCGTCTACAAAATAGGTGATAGATTTATGGCATTTTATTTTTTATTTTTTACTAGTAATGGCGGCGATCTGCGTTTTTTTTTTGTGACCGTGACATTGCCGCGGACATATCGGACACTTTTGACACGTTTTTGGAACCATTCACATTTACACAGCGATTGTGCTATAAAACTGCACTGATTACTGTGTAAATGTGGACTGGCAGGGAAGGGGTTAACACTAGGGGGCGCTGAAGGGGTTAAAATGTTACCTAAAGTATGTTCTAACTGTGGGGGGAGGGGGCACACACGGGGGGAGGAGACCGATGTGTGGTTTCCTCTGTATGGAACAACACCATCAGTCTCCTCACCGCTGACAGGAGTGTGTATCTGTGTGTTTACACCACACAGATCCACACACCTGCCGTGATCAGCAGTAATCGCGGGTGCCCGGCAACAATCGCAGCCGTCGGGCATGCGCGCAGGATCGCGAGTGGTGCCGATGGCGTGCGCCCTAGAACGCCGGGAAACAAAGGACGTCATATGACGTCCACTCTCATCGGCGAGGGGTTGCTGCAGACGTCAATCCCCTATGGCCCAGTATGGAAGGGGTTAAAGGTAGGACAGAAGTCGGTTTACATCTGCCACTCCTTAAGCCGCGTACACACGAGCAGACAGATTTGTTCAAATCGGTCGGGCCGACCGATTTGAACAAATCTGTCTGCTGGGGACATATTGGTTTGATCGTGTACACACGATCAAACCAAAATCCCCGCCGCCAGAGGGCGCGGTGACGTGGCGGTGACGTTGACGCCGCCACGTCACCGCACCAGGAAGTAAAACACTTCCGCGCATGCGTCGAAACCATTTGGCGCGTGTGCGAGAAGACATGTCTGCTGGTTAGCGTACTAACCAGCAGACATGTCGGGCGGACGGGTTCCCAGCCGACACATTTCAAAGCATGCTTTGAAATCTGTCGGGTGGCCAAATCTGTCGGCTCGCCCGTACACACGGTCAAATCTGTCTGCTGGGATGGTCGGGCCGACCGTTTCCAGCAGATAGATTTGGTCGTGTGTACGCAGCCTTAGAGGTGAATGGAGGGTCCAATTGGGTCGGACTGACCGTGTGAATGTGACCCATGGCTGCTTTCACACTGATGTGCTGCGGTTTACTCGCACTGCAGGTGCAACGCAGTGTACCTTTGGCTTTTCTGCACTTTGCAATAGACTTCTATTATATTCTGCAGGTTTGGTGCACTTTCAAAAAGCCCAATAAACTCGCAAGTAAAAAACAGAAGTCTATGGCTTAGTGCAGATAACCCGCAAGTAAACTGCTCTGCATCTGCGGATCAGTTTGAAAGCAGCGCAGTAACCACTGCAGAACAGATATTCCCATATATACACTGTAATCTTAGCAATAAACTGACCTTTAATAACAGTATTCTATTCCATCCAAGAGCAGGAGGTCACGGGCCACATCAGGGGGCTCTGCGGGCCACATGTGGCCCCCGGGCCACTAGTTGGGCACCCCTGTACTACACTATAGGTGTAGCGGTACCCCCGAAGGGGCTGCTAAGTATAGAATGGGATGGCACATTACCTCATGGCTCTCGTAGAATGTCTAGGGATGAATGATGCATGCAGCAGCAGTAAAGGAAAAAAAAATTCCTTTTACATGTGCTCTCTATTACCCAGCTGGGTAAAAACAGTAAACAGGTGATGAAAAGGACAGATGGAGGTTGAAAAGAGAACAGCAGATTCAGGCGTATAATAGGGAAACAGTCCTGCTTCCGACAACACTTAGTTTTCTTCGCCACTCCAGCCGGAGTGGGTATAGCGTACCTGGACAGGTGTCTCTTACCGACCTGGCAGCCAGAGTATCACTCGGAACTTGGGAAGGGGTCTCTGCCACAGACCCTCCCGAATGAACGTCAGGGAAACGCTTCTGCCACAGGCCTTCTCCGATTAAAGATATGAAGGTAGCCCTCCTAAGTAAAGTTACGCCTGGATCTTCTTCTGAACGTCGCCCAGGTACCGACTGAAAGAGGAGTCAATCCTTCAGTGTCCGGTACCTTGATCCCCGGTGGTTCGTCTGAATCCTATTGGACCGCCAGCCTCTCATTGGCGCTCCTCAGATGGACTCCCCACCGAACAGCTACACTCGCTTGGGATGTTCAAAAGTGGGAATCCAGTCGATTACTGAGTCCCTGTCCTGCTTGAATGTTCCGGACCAACATGGCCCAGAAACCAGGAACACCGAGTGGCACGCACGCCCCGGCCAGGTAGGCCATAACGCTAGGGGCGCAGTGATGTGGCCAACCTAAAGGTGGGTGCCACACTCGAAGAACAACGCACCCAGACCGATGGCATCTGTTCCATAAGTACCCTCTCCCAGCATGCCCAGCGAGGCCCAAGCCTCCTGATTGGTCGCTGGGAAAGGACACCCAAATCTCAACTCCACTGTTGCCACCTATTGTCCTGGGGTGGAACACCACCCCAGCAACAACAGAATGAGCCCACAGCACAGCCAAGCTGAAACAGAGACCCTAACCAAACAATTGAAATTGGAATCAGAGCCACTTACACTCCGATTATCCCTTAAATTTTAATAGCACCGGTACTTGGAAGTACACAGGCGCAACATAGGGTTTTGTGCTTTTGTCTTTCCTTTTGGTTTTCAATGATTCACGAATGATAAAAAGAGCACCCACTCTAGTCCAAGAGCAGTACCGTCATAGTTAGATTATTGCAGAGGAGTTCTTTGGACTACCCACATTATTTTCTTTCATGCTGGTGCTAAATACTCACAATTAATAGATTAACCTCAGGATCGTATGTAGAATTTCAGCCAACATTAGTTCACAAAGCTTTTTTGATTTTTCAATCCAGGTATGTCAGGCAGCAGGTGGCAGACGAGGCCATCTACTGTGCGAATTTCAACCAAATCTTTAGGATCTGGCCAAAATTTGCTCGATGTATGGCCAGCGTTAGCACCAAGTGGTGTTATCCAGACTATGGTGTCTCTTGGACAGTGGTTAAACCAACAAGATGTTGCCCCATAGCTGCCCCTTGCTAGCATGTATCTATAGCATAAAGGGACCCCAAAAAGGGACTGTGTTAGGTGCATCTCTTCTGTCTTTGGAAAGGCATCAACCAGCTACAGATTCACCAGAGGGGATAATGGCCTTTGACTGCTAAAATGGGATAAAGATTATTTTACTGCTTGGGGATCAATGAGAATCTGGGCGCACAGACAGTAAACAAGGGAATCAGCAGCTATGGTGAGGTCCCATGATTTTATTTGTTCATGCCGTCTCTGGTTTTTGTGCCTGAGATTCATGTCAATGTGGTCGGAGCTTATACAGGGGTAATGACCCTTCCATATAGCATGATTTGGGTTTGGTGATCGGTAGCACAGCCTGTACACGGAGTCATAGTTCTACTATTTTAAAAAAGTATGGGGTATTTTACTTTGTCTACAGTGGGTAAATGAAATGAAGAGAAGTTAAAGTAGAAGTAAACCCCATCACTGTTTATACAAGCTTTAACGTGTAATTTTAATTTTTAATGTCCATTTTTAATCTTTTTAAATCTGCAGCTTTCATGAAATTAATACTTGGTGATCCGGCCATGAAGATCTTTGTTCAGGCAGTTTTTGTTATAGGGTGACAACGCTCTGACAAGGTCTCCCATTTATGATCTTGTGTTGTCACCTTGTCACATTGGCTTATACAGGCATGGTCCACTGTTGTCACAATCAGAAAGTCTGCTCTGAGAAATGGCATTCAGTCATTATAGTGCATGTAGACATGAAGTGACTGCAGGATCAGCAGCACAGTGATGGAAAAGAAGATGAAAACTTTTTTTTTTTTAAATGGCAATTTATACAGTAAAGGTGCTCTAGCAAACTAAAAGGAGGGGAAACTTTACTCAAAGAATCATAGATACGTTTTCCAATCATCACAAAAAACAATCGCACCTTAAGGGCTCATTCACACATATGCCTGTTATTGCTGCCTCTTTGAAAAGCGATCAATGATCATCAATTTTCTCATATAATTTTTGAATCTGGTTTCTGCACTTATTCTTTGGACATTTATATTAATAGTATCAATTCTTATGTTCATTGCAATTCATGTACTATTTATTTATTGCACTATATTGCACTTATCTGTTAATCATCTCCTTTGACGGGGATGCACATATTTCACTATTGCATTTAAATATTTAGTTTTCAGCGCCCCCTGCTGTTTCCATTTATCTATTCTATTTGAATTTTTTGGGGTGCAGCTTACTTAGTTGATAATATATATATCACTATATATTACTTTAAATCACTTTTATTAGTTATTTTGGCGCAAGATCCTTACCTAACTACCAATTTTCAGAGGTGTTTGACAGGCAGTAGGGAGAAGTTACAACATTGTATGCCGTCTTCCCGCCACTTGTTTTACCCGCAGTTGCGGCGCACTCCTATTCACTTGAATGGGTTGCTATCAGCAGCAGTACCACCCTCTGAATGCAATATGCTGTTTAATCTTTGCTGGTGCTACAGAGCAAAGCGTCACAGCCATTGCACATGTACAGCTCTGACTGGCTGCATTTATGTGTTTAGGTAGGCAATGAAGGGGTGGTAAAACCACAGCTCAACCGATTTTACCACTTTGTTTTTACTAGCCCTGGCTGCCATGCAAACGCACCCTAACACTCCAATGTCTATGTTTTCCAAGCAGTCAGACGTTAAGTATAAAACGAAGTTCCTCTTTTTTCTTTCAGATCTTGTTCAGTCTGGGGGAGAAAAGAGATATACATTTCACACACAGCCAAGTTTAAGCCTGAGATGGTAAACAAGTCGGAGATGTGAATCTCAGCCAAATCCATCAGCCAATCTATCACAACAGCTTGAGCTTCTGATCTCCGGCAGATTAGAAGACGGTGTAAAAATATCTTACGTAAAAGGTGATGAAGAATTAACCCATCAAAGAGATCTTCCTCTAAGCTCTTTACTACGATATGCTCCTGCTTTAATTCATCATTGATCCAGTCAATAAGGAACTGGAAGAAAAGGAAAAAACAAAATCACCAGATCGAAAGTACTCTACAAAATGGATTATCTATAGCCTATGGAAAGTTACTGTTGTGAGTCCTTTGTACATACATGTTTGAAGTCATTGTGACAATTACCTGGAAGTTATTTTTGACCTGACTTCCACATTTTGACTTGTCTTTCTTTTTATATTTCAGGTGCATATTTGTAATTGTATGAACAAGTGGAAAAAAGGGGCGCTAACTGCTAATATATTGAGCATAAATTATGCAACATTAAAGTGAGCAATATATGTGAAAATCGTGCCACAGCAATAAATAAGCAAATAAATAACAAAACAGTGAATACAATATTGGTGCAAGTAACAATAGACAATTGATGTCTACCCAGAGTCCATCAAAAATTAAGATGTGCAATAATGTGCTGAAAAACAATGTTGATCTTAAGAAGTGCTCTGTGTTAAATCTTCCAAATAAAATATTCCACCTTCACCAAAGTGCCACCTCAAGTGGGGATAGATGGCTCCTTACCCGATGGTGTTGACCTATTAATTAAAATAAGGTCAAATGAGCTCGAAAGTCAGCTGCTATCGGTGGGGGACTCGATTTCAAACCCAGTTGATAACAGATTTCATAGAAGGAGAGAAACAGCTTCCATAGTATAAAACCTTTTATTGTAGTAAAAATGCTATAGATACAGTGCCAAGTGGCCTCTTACTTGGAGTGGTGCCCGTATTCCCGGCACTGAGGCTGTAGATGTGTAGGTATATGGAGAGAGATGGTGAGGTAAACTGGTGAAA